>CM036772.1:9692846-10292846 GCA_020796225.1 Arion vulgaris
GATAAAAGTAGCCTCGTCAAGGGAGCTAATATGGCATATGATTATGAAAATGAGAAGGTTCATTTATGACGTAGTATATGTGAAGTGAGCGAGCCGTTTTGTGATGGTGTGCAATTATGGTGCGGGAAGGTGCGATTAACAAATGTGACGAAGGATGAGCTAGTCAGAACCGGTACAAATAGTAAATAGACAAAACACAATGTGTAACATGTAACTTATGATGTGTCAATGTGGCTACTTTTATCTTGAAACCCAGTATAAGACGGGCCTCTTGTAATTACCTTTTAACTCGTAGAAAAGGGTTTGGCATTCTCAAAATTATTAAAGGAACGATCAATGTATCAAGCGACCGAGAGTGCACTATCTCGGAAACCGATCATCAGTTAAACCTGCTACGCCTAGCGGTAAAAAAGCAGAGAAGGACAAAAGAAAGAAAAAATGGTACTAGGAAGTATGTGCTATGCCACAAAGATCTTGCGACAAAGATCGTATTATGTAAGAAAGAGATCGGAGTGTATATCTTTATTAACCGAAATGAATGATAATGGCCCTATCAGTTTTTCCTCCCGCGGTCAAAGTTACCCAGCCTACACCTCTGGCTGGTTTGTGTGTTCTGCGAGTCATCAGTAGGATATTATTTTTTCACTTTTAGCTTATCCTAAGAATAACGGACAGAAATAATGGATGCTGAAGAATAACAGTACATTTCCAAACTCTCCACCGTTCATACACAACTTGTCTGCGATAGACTCACACGTGTTCTGGTCAAATACCATCTATAAACAAGAGCTGTCGCCCCGTGTGGTACCGGGGCCCACAAGGAAGCAAAGAATAGTACCACTGCGACCTACAAGGCATGCCTAAGAGGCGACTGATGTAGGGCCTAGGAAGCTACCTAGTAAATAAAAAGCAGCGCAGAAATCGGATGTGCTGGCCTACTTGTAAGCGCATAACTGACACAGCGTACAATCGCTCTTAGGCTCAGATCACATACAAATCACACAGAGTGGTTAACATATGGTCGTTGTGGAGCGTTGGAAGAATAAGAAGAATATGAGTTGCTTGTACAGTGTCCAGAAAACAATTTCAGCATCTTTCATTCTTCTTTCTTTCTTTTGTCCTTCTCTGCTTTTTTGCCGCTAGGCGTAGCAGGTTTAACTGATGATCGGTTTCCGAGATAATGCACGCTCGGTCGCTTGATATGTTGTGGTATTGTGGAGTTTTAAGATGTCTGTAACTCCATCAACCCATCGTTTTCTTGGTCTGCCCCTTCCTCTTGATGATTCCATTTTCAGGTTGTACGCTCTTGCAACTGGTGTATTCGGGTTCATTCTGACCAAGTTGCCAAACCATTTGAGTCTCTGTTTTTCAATAAATCTAACAGCAGGTGTTGTTCCGACTGTTCTTCTAATTATCCAATCGAAATACTGACGTGGAATCGGACACGTAATAGACATGGAGACTAACTCTATCACGAAAACTGCACTGCGATGAACACTAGAGGGTAAACGAAAACGTTGAAGACCCAAAACGACCGACCTAAAGAACAGTAGAACAAGAACTGAAAGAAATGAATCCCAGCTTAAATACAATACAGAGAACGGCCAAGAATAGAGAAGAATGGTATGCATTTGTTTCTTCTCTAAACGCCCAGAAAGCAGTCTCCAGGCTCCAGAGAAAGAGACAGAGTGCTAAACGCCAGAAGCGTCTCCGGTTAGAGAAAGAGACAGAGTAATCAATCAATGAATCAATACCATCCCGTACATGCAAGTGATCGTGCATTAAGACATCAGCCAAGCTTGCATTAAAGGAACAAACTGATGTGGTATTAGAAATGGATACGGGGAACAACGGCCCGCGGTAACGTAAGACCGTTAAGTTCATTCAGGAAATTGGAAATTCTAGTTGATATGGGCTGTCTTTTAAATATTTGATAGAAAACTGTAAGCTTTACTGGAGTGTTACGCCAATTTTATGAGTCTACTGTTATTTATTAATGAAAATTGTTAGTAATACTGATATCCGTTAGCAGAAATTTAATGTGTGAGATAATATAGTATCGATTTAATGTGTGTTGCGTTCTTTTTTAAATGAATCAATCATAGTCAGTATCAGTCATCATCACCATCATCATCGTCAGTCATCATCATCGGTCTTCATCGCGTCCAAATGCATATAAGACAGAGAAAAGAGACCAAATGTCTACTCCAGAAAGCAGTTTGGACTTTTTGTTCTTCCTTTTTTTATGTAGCTGATTGCTGCTTTTTTGTGTGTACAATGTGAGGTTCCACGCCCCATGACTAAACCCTCTTTGTCGCTTCTTACAATATGTGAAAGACAGTGGTTCTATTCTTTGCTACCCGGAAACACACGACGGAAAATAAATTCATCTTCATCTAAAAATACTGAAATGCAAGGGTCACGTGATGTGAGTGGTCTGATTTGTGGGAATTTTCATATGAGCTGAACGTTCTTATTACTACAGGGAGGTAGGATGGTCAATTTTTTTCTCACGTGTCGAACGTCTCGAGTGTAGGATTGAACCAACAACCCTCGTGTGTACGAGTTGAGAGGCGAATGCTTATGCACTACGCTAATCCCTCATTATTCGATATTATCAAAAAAGTGTGTGCATACATGTTAATCCGAGTGGACTGGCTGGTCACCCGAACGCATCATGAATAAAACACGTCGATGATTTAATCGAGCTAATTGTTGCTGTGTTACGCCACGGCCAGGCTTTAGCACAGGCCAGATAACTGTCCGGGTATTCCCTGACCTAGATAAGAAAAGGGATCTGGAAATGACAGATGTTTGATTGAACACTGCACGCTTTTGCAATTTTACTCAATTCTGTGAGTCTATGGTTATTTATTGGTGAAAATATTTATAATATTGATATTCCTTATTGTTAAACTTAACTTGTTGCATAATATGACTTCGAGTTAGCATTTTGTGTTGATTTTAAAATGAATTCGTCTATATACACCAATACTGGAATGCGAGGTCACGTGGTGTAGTTGGGTCTGATTTCCCACAATTCTTACCTGAGCCCGAAGGCCAGTAGTTTATAGTTGGCTCTGGTTACGCAGACTATTATTTCTTCATTCATAAACTGAGGTCAGTCACAGCCAACTCTAGATAACTAGGCCAGACAACTGACTAGGTGTTCCCTGACCTAGATCAGAAAAGTGGGCCGGAAAATATAGATGTTTGATAGAACACTGCACGCTTTTGCAATTTTACTCAATTCTGTGAGTCTATGGTTATTTATTGGTGAAAATATTCATAATATTGATATTCCTTATTGTTAAACTTAACTTGTTCCATACTACAACTTCGATTTAGCATTTTGTGTTGATTGTAAAATGAATTCGTCTATAAACACAAATACTGGAATGCGAGGTCACGTGGTGCAGTTGTGGTCTGATTTCCATAATTCTTACCTGAGTCCGAAGGCCCATAAGTTTATAGTTGGCTCTGGTTTACTTTTATTTCTTCATTCATTCATAAACTGAGGTCAGTACAGAGGTGGCCTGAGAAAGTACAGAGATGGCCTGAGAAAGTACAGAGATGGCCTGACAAAGTACAGAGATGGCCTGACAAAGTACAGAGATGGCCTGAGAAAGTACAGAGATGGCCTGAGAAAGTACAGAGATGGCCTGAGAAAGTACAGAGATGGCCTGAGAAAGTACAGAGATGGCCTGAGAAAGTACAGAGATGGCCTGAGAAAGTACAGAGATGGCCTGCGAAAGTACGACGACGGACCAGTTGATTTGATTGACTTGATTGATTGATAGGGTCATCGTCATTGCACTTCGATGAGTAACCATGTGTGTTCCGATCTCTTTCTTACACAGGAAGATCTCAGCTGCAGTGCAAAAACTCAGTAGCACCGGCGAGGGTCTCCGATGTAATTTAGATGATGATGAAAATATTTTTAGAATTTTATTTTTAAATCTTTATAATGAAATTTGTCAGGGCAGCGTCTTTCCAGCTTGCTCTTTTCGATTTTAAACTGAAATGGTTTTTTACGTGTTCAAATGCGTGTACCTAGGTTTTATGGTCCGTCTCAGTAGGACTATGAACACGATCTCACCTACACTGGAATCAATGATCTCTGAAAAAATATCCAGCTTGCTCCACGATGGAGCGAATCGAGTCTCTTTAGAATGAGAGGCGAACACGTAACCTCTAGAGGCCAACCGGTGGTATCTATCGCGGTCAAGATATTGATTATGTACGTGGTACGGGCCTTGCACAAGTTCTGATTCATGCGCTGGCAAACACAGCGAAACAGAAGCCGAGGCAATGACGAGGGTAGAGATACACAACTGAGTGAGCATGCATACAAAACAAAACGTACATATAACTGATGATTCATCAGTTCTTATATAATACAGAAGACGCATCAGACAAAGACTTCTCATTCACACTGCGGTTCAGCGTGTGAACTTGCGTCGCGTTATTACTAAGAATATATTATATATATATATGTGTGTGTGTATATATATATAAAGGGTGTCAGTGGTGTACAGGTTAGATGCTCGACTCTCGCTCCAAAGGTAGATAACCATCCTAATTAAATGCAATGGTTTGGACATTTAATGAGAATGGAATACAACCAACCACCAATAATAGCATACAATAAAAAGAGATCAGGTATTACAGCCAAGGGAAGATCAAGAAAAAGATGGATAGACAATATCAAGATCACACTAAATAAACACGGATATAACACAACAAGGGCGACTCATCTGACCCTGTAACGCAAATTTAAGCTCCCATCCCTACGTTTAACAGCAATCGTGGACAACCAATTCTATCATCCGCCTGTAGAAAGACAATAGACAGTAGATAGACCCCTTATCTCAGCATAGGTGAGATCGAGTTCCTAGTCATATCGGAAACGGAGATCCAGAAGCACTTGAGCTTTTCAGCTCTTCGGCTCAGTGCCATGGACATCGTAACCCTTCGGTTTCGGTGCCACGAACATCGTAAATCTGGGGAATATGTGGCTTTTTCTGCCATCCCGCGGAATTGAACCCACACACACAGAGGGATAGTCATCCGTAGTCCAACGCGCTACGAACACGCTGGGCAGACGGGCAAGGGAAACGGAGATAAAACGTAGGTCTCGTGTTCCAAGTTTATGAGGTAAAAGAACCATTGGTAGTTCAAAATTGAGAAGAGAAGCAAGCAAAGCCGCTCCCCGGGTAACATTCATTAGAAAGAGTAATAAATAAAATTCCTACTAAATATTCTCACCATCTTCTAAATTAAATCGGGTATACTCGCCGGTGCTACGGAGTTCGTACACTGCAGTTGAGATCTTCCTGTCTATGAAAGATATCGAAGCACACATGGTTACGCACCGAAGTGCAATCATGATGGCCTTATCAATCAATTGTGTATGTATATATATATATGTGTTTGCTGATAAAATACAAACTTTCATTAACGTAACAACTTCAATTTAAGATGCTTCTTCACCGACACTCATCGTGATTTCAAGGCTTCCATTCGCACTCTCTATAGTATTTATAGCTATGCTTTGCTCCGATAAATGAAAGCATATGTTTCTTTGTTTTTCTTTACATGCGGAGAGGCTACGGAAATGTCGACATCCTATACCTTTGTTGGTGTTTTTTTTTTTCATCCCTGCTTCCTCGAGCGTTTCCAAAATGTGTTTCTTATAACAAGCCATTCCCTCGTGAAGTTTGTAAACAAGCCTAGGATTTCTATAAGATAAATAATGTTGTTGTGTACTTTTAGTTTTTTTAAGCAGATTGTGCTTGGCCTTGCGTGCACAGATTCAATAGTTTTCATATTAGAGCTGTGATATGTGACTAACAACAAGACTAAGAAGAGAACTAGCACATAAAGTAGAGAAATAGCACTCAAGCAATAGAATTGGCACATACAACAAGAGAAATATCACCAAAAAATAGAACTGGCAGACACACAAACTAAGAGATAGAGCTTCCAAAAAATAGAACTGGCACACAAAACATGAGAAATAGCACCCAAAACAATATAACTGGCACACAAAACATGAGAAATAGCACCAACAAAAATAGAACCGGCACACAAAACTAGAGAAATAGAACCCCAAAAATAGAACTGGCACACAAAACTAGAGAAATAGCACCCAAAAAAAGAGAAGAGAAATTCAAATACGCACATAAATTCACACTTACTGACTTACCTGATGACTTCCTTAAATCTGCTTAATCCGTACTTGGAAAGCTCACAAGAAAAACTGTGTTCCAATAGATAAATATAATTTAGAAATATAAACACAGCACTAGTTGTGATAAACACAGGGTGATATTGTCTTCGTATCAGTGGTTCCTACAACAGCATCATTTACAACTGTATTGCTATCACACCTGAGGAATAAAAAATGTCAAAACAAAATGAACACATTCATAAATGTTAAAAAAAGGTGATGAATGAAGAAGCTGTATACATATCTGAAGCTGTATACATATCTGAAGCTGTATACATATCTTGTTATTGTCTCTAATCCTGTTTTGCCAAACAGCGTCAGGATGAGATTTATAGAACGGATTTGTTGTGTGTGCTTTATCAACACTGTTTTTCGCCGCCTCTGTTACTTATAAGGTCTATAGTTAGCGTGGACGGTTTTTTTGCTTTGTATTCACTGTATAGTAGCAGCAGGTAACAGAAAGTTTTGCAGGGCTACTGTCATGGGAGCCAAGTTCCGGAAGGGACAAGCTAATGATGGTGAATCCGCCCGAGTGGTTACCGGGGCCCAAATTTGGGGTGTAAAGAATAGAACCACTGTTATCTGTCAGGCATGTCGTAAGAGGCGACTAAGGAGGTTTGGCTGAAATCGGATGCATGTGTCCTAAGCGTGTAGAAGTCTATGCGTTTAGGGCCTACCAAACTAATGTGCAACGTATACACGTTCTTGGTAAAGATCAAACATATCACAAAGAGTGATTAAAATTGGTCGTAAAGAACGAACGCAAAGAAGAAGAAGAAGATGGTGAATCTTCTTGGTCAACATGGGTTCCTGTCCTGTTATTAGAAATGTTTATACTATAACATGTTACGTAAATTACCACAAATTACATTTTTCGACAATTAATCAAATTCGAAGTTAAAATTTAAAATTCATTCAAATTTTGTTAAAGCTATCCTATGGATTTACCTAACCCAGATCACGTATAATGTCGGAGAACGATCTCATTGTTAACCTACTTTTTTTATTTGAGTTTGGCATTAAATATTTACACACGGCTTTCGACATGCTTGTACATCCATACACAAGTGGATACCATATTTTTGTAACTGACTGCACCTCACGCACTGTGACGAAGGTATATGTATGTGTCCCCTACGCATATATTTTGAAAACCTCTGCAAATAAAAGAGACGCTGAATGAATTCAGAATAATGTTAATTAAATTGGATTCTCCGAGAGGAGTTAATTCTTATTTTTCATGTTTGTTGGCCTACGCGTTCTGATATAACCAAAACAAGGTTCGTCCTTAGGTTGAAAGTGCGTGCCTCGGCTTAAAGAGGATTTAATCCCCGATATAACCAACATACAAACTCAGAATAATGTTTAAAAGAAACTTTAATGAAGCTGCGATCTGGTTCACAACAACAGGGAACGTACTAATTTGTACCACCACTACGTACTGCCATAACATACCCTCACTCTCTCGTTATCGACTGCTCACACTCGCCCACACTCTCGAAATATGTCATTTATACAAACACACGCTCACAGCCACACTCTTGAAATCGCATGTTCACCCACATATTCAATGTATCCCTTGTTAGTTATTTTTCGCATAACACACTCTCACCCACACAAATACTCTGTCACTCTCAGTATCGCTTGTTCACACACAATGAAACATTCTCCCCACTGTCACTTTCTCTTTCTCGCTATCTCTTGTTCCTTCAAATACAAACCTATTAAATTCTCCGTGCTCACCTCTTTGCTCACACAACATCTTTGCTCACACATCATCTTTGCTCACACCTCTTTGCTTACACAACTTCTTTGCTCACACAACTTCTTTGCTCACACATCCTCTTTGCTCACACAACTTCTGTGCTCACACAACCTCTTTGCTCACACAACTTCTTTGCTCACACATCCTCTTTGCTCACACAACCTCTTTGCTCACACAACCTCTTTGCTCACACAACTTCTTTGTTCACACAACCTCTTTGCTCACACAAACACACACATGCACTCACAAACCCACTCTGTCTGGTGGCTTTTGCATTGCGTTCAGAAGGTCCTGGCTTCGAATCCGAACCAAGCCGTTCTGTTCACGAGTACACTTTTTTCAAGAGATCCCTAGCATTGTCGCCGGAGCTATGAAGTTCGTGCTTTGTGCAATGCTCTCGGCAGGTAGCGTGCTCTGCGGAAAGAAACCGAGCCATGTGGGGTAAAGCCCGGTGCAATGAAGTCAATCCTTCGGCTTTAGACATATACAGTCTCTCTCTCTCTCTCTCTCTCTCTCTCTCTCTCTCTCTCCTCCACACAACACGAACTATATCTCTCCATCTAGTTCTATGATTGACAGCTACAAGTCCTGGGATATAGATGTGGCAAGTACAACAGATCGATTGTGAACAATATCTCATGGAACATAACAATGTTATTCAAGGAAACTTGTGGACATAGCAAAACCAACAACAGCTGTGAAAATATGACCTTATCGGAAATGGTAACATTCGTACGCGGCGACGTGGAGAACAATGAACGCGGGATGGAGTTAGAGATTTAACTCTTTCCATACCGTAAACATTGCACAGTTTCAACCGCATCTGTTTTGTGATACCAGAATTGTTATCACAAAAAAAGCTTTTGTATTGACATTGTTTGCAGTAGGCATCACAATGTGGGGCGGATTAGTGTAATGTGTAAATGTTCGCCTGTCAACTTGGATTCAATCCCACACTCGACAGTCCACATGTATGAAAAGAAATTGGCACTCCTACCTCCTGCACACTAGTGTTTATAAATATGAAGTGACAGGAACTGCATACCCTAAAGTTTGAAAAAGCTTCGGAATATTTATTAACCCCGACGTTCTGAGTTCGAATCACGCTGCGGACAGTTTGCTTGCAAATTGTTTCCGTTGATTTTAACAAAGGACGATGGCGCCACCCGTTCAGAAAGCAATGGCAAACTACTGAACGTATAAGTGGTGCCTAGAAAATCAACGACTTGTTTACTGTGGTTGATGGCTACGTCCTTTGGGATATGCCACGATTTTCATTTCATATATATATATATATATATATATATATATATATATATATATAAGAGAGAAGAGAGAGAGAGAGAGAGAGATTTACCCCGATTTTACGGTTGTCACAATGTGTTCTAAACCTCCCTTCTCGTTACATGTCCGAAAAATGATGAATGCCTCTTTCTTATATTGATACCATTGGATTTCTGGGACTTCATTTACTGGGGCAGTTGTTGTATCTGACTCTCAGTCGATGCTTCACAAGATTCCAGAAGGGCAGGTTTCGGTATGAGTGGATGTCGTCTATAGAATTTTCTAACCTCCAGCGGCTTACGTCGATATACTGTCCTGGGCATGCGGGTGTTTACGGTAATGAGAGAGCGGACAGGCTTGCATCAACAGCATCGATTGTTGGGGAGTTGAAGATGGATAAGGGGATATTCTTCGGTCTCTTCGCGACTCTCTGTTGGATGAGGACACTAAAATCGATGTTGAATCGATCAAGCGATTTAAGCAGTTTGGAGTTACCCGTTGTTCAAGTCGAACTGGATGCCTGAGAGGCAGAGTGAGAGGTGTGTTTAATCAGCGAGCCACAGGAACCATCAGTATGCATACTCTTCGATATCTGTTGGGGAGACTGAGCACCTATGGGTCTGCCCGGAGTGCAATGACGTCAGTTTAGTAACCAATAACCAATTATATCGATAAGAACATTGGAATTGAAATTTCGTAATTTAGTTTTAAAACTATATATATAACTTATAGTTCCATATTTTACAGATAGGTAGCTAGGAAATCAAGTGCAGGTGTATAATGACACTTAAGGAGGGGCCCGATGTAGAAATTGTTAAATTGACAACGGTAATATCGTAGTCATGAGAAATTTGACGATCTGTGTAAGACACAGGAGGATAGGGTGTGTTTTGTTTACAGAACAAATATTTAATGCAGTGGGAGATATGTGTGGAAATAGCTATCAGTCTGTGAGTATGTGTGGGTATATATAGTAGATATATATAGCTGTCTATCTATTTAGTCGTGTGTATGTTTATCTGTCCGACTGTCTATCTATTTGTGTGTGTATGTATTGTTTATCTGACCGATTGCCTATCTGTATGTGTCTGTGTGTATATCTGTTTATATGTATGTCCGTCTATTTGCCTGTATGTGTGCGATTTTCTGTGCATATGTCTGTCATGTATGTTTATGTCTGTGTGTGTCTTATACAATTATACACGTATGGGCATGCGGACTCACGGGAAACCCCTGATCTAGTTTCAGTTGAGGGGAGGGGGCTGGAATGTATATATGTTTGATAGAACACTGCAAGCTTTTTTTACAATTTTACTCAATTCTGTGAGTCTATTGTTATTTATTGGTAAAAAATATTCATAAAATTGATATTCCTAATTGTTAAACTTAACTTGTTCCATAATATAACTTCGATTGAATACTTTTTTGTTGATTTTAAAATGAATTCGTCTATATAAACCAATACTGGAATGCGAGGTCATGTGGTGTAGTTGTGGTCTGATTTCCCATAATTCTTACCTGAGTCCGAAGGCCCATAAGATTATAGTTGGCTGTGGTCTATCTGTCTATTTATGCCTGTCTGTGATTTCATCACTTCTACTGAATTCGTCCAATTGTATGCTCATTATTATTCGCAGACATCAATTTTCATATCATTCAACTTGCTTTCTATATCTTTGTCATTTTCCAGATATGCTAGAAATGCAACATATAGAAATGTCTGTTCAGAAAGCAATGACAAATTACTGAATGTATAAGTGGTGCCTAGAAAATCAAGGTCTGTTTATTGTGATTGATGATGAGGTCCACAGCCAACTCTATTAATTATAAATTTGTAGAGTTGGCTGTTGTGACGTCCTGTAAAGGATATGTCACATTTTTCATAAAAATATACACCTGGATAGGTCTGAAGAAATTCGACCTGCATAATGATGTCCTGGCGATCAAGATAACCAGTATGTGATACGTCCCGTGCTAATGATACTGTAGCACACAGCTGTGTGTGTTATTTTAATCTCACTTAATTTTCGTATTCTAATTTGTGCACGGTTGCTATGGAAACTTAAGACAGGGATCATTATTAATTTCAGCCCCTACCTCCAACACCTATTTTTTAAACCTGTTTTACGGTAGTTTGAAAATTGTATAGAGAGAGAGAGAGAGGGAGAGAGAGGGAGAGAGAGAGAGAGAGGGAGAGAGAGAGGCTTATTAATCTAAGTGTTTAACGTACGTATGTGTGTGTCAGTAGTGTGTGTGTGTGCATCGTATATGTGTGTGTGTATCATTCGTGTATATGTGTGTGCACGTGTGTTTCTGAGTGTGTGGCATTCTGTGTTTGCAGTGCATCATGTGTTTGCGAGTGCGCCGCATCATGTGTTGCAGTGCGCATCATGTGCGTGTGCATCGCGTGCATGAGAGTGTATGTGTGTATTGATCATGAGTGTGTACTATATGTGAAAAACAAGTGCAGGTATCATGTATGTATTCCTTCATGTATGCGTGCGTGAGTGTATGTGTGAATATGCATTGCGTGCGTGCGTGTGTGACCTATGGGTATTAAATGTATCCATGTTGCTATGGTTACAAAATGGCTGCTAAGACTTTACAAACATAACACCCACACTTTAATGTACCACATTTACTAAGTTGTAATTTAGCATGGTCTAAGATTTGATCAGTCATATACGTAGCCATCACACCCGTATGTTGCCGGGGCCCGAATGGGAGCAAATAATAGTAACACTGATACCTACAAGGCATGTCGTAAGAGACCACTGAGGTAGGGGCCTAGGAAAGCTACTTTAGTAAATAAACATTGTTGTAGAAATCGGACTACTTGTAAGCGCCTGTCACAACGTACAATCGCTATCAGGCTCGGATCACATACAAATCACAAAGAATGGTTAACAAGTCATCGATATGGAGCGTTCGATGAAGAAGAGGCGGTATTACAATTTACAGAGTTCTATTGTAGCTGTAGCATGGTCTCAGATTTGATTGATCCTGTAAAAGCCACTGTCGACGTGTGTGGCCGGGGCACGAAGGGAGCAAAGAATAGTAACACTGCTACCTACAAAGCATGTCGTAAGAGACAACTGAGGTAGGGGCCTAGGAAGCTATCCTAGTAAATAAAAAGCGTCGCAGAAATCGGATGTGCTATCCTACAGGTAGGCGCATAACTGGCACAACGTACAATCGCTCTTAGGCTCGGAACACCTACAAATCGCAAAGAGTGGTTTAACAAATGGTCGATATGGATAGTTCGAAGAAGAAGAAGAAAAAAACTGTACCACATGTACTGAGTTATACCGTAGCATCGCCCGAGTGGTTACTGGGGCCCAAATTTGGGGTGTAAAGAATAGAACCACTGTTACCTGCCAAGTATGTCGTAAGAGGTGACTAAGGAGGTTTGGCTGAAATCGGATGCACGTGTCCTAAACATGTACAAGTCTGTGCGTTTAGGGTCTACCCAAGTCAACTATAAACTTATGGGCTTCGGACTCAGGTAAGAATTATGGGAAATCAGACCACAACTACACCACGTGACCTCGCATTCCAGTATTGGTGTTTATACACAAATTCATTTTACAATCAACACAAAATGCTAACTCGAAGATATATTATGTAACAAGTTAGGTTTAACAATAAGAAATATCATTATTATGAATATTTTTCACCAATAAATAACAATAGACACACAGAACTAAGTAAAATTGTAAAAAAACGTGCAGTGTTCTATCAAACATCTGTAATTTCCAGCCCCTTTTCTGATCTAGGTCACGGAATCCACGGTCAGTTGCCTGGCCTAGTCATCTAGAGTTGGTTGTGGCCTACCAAACCAATGTGCAATGTATACACGTTCTTGGCAAAGATCAAACATATCACAAAGAGTGATTAAAATTGGTCGTAAAGAACGAACGCAAGAAGAAGAAGAAGAAGATACCGTAGCATGGTCTCAGATTTGATTGGTCATGTAAGAGACCGTTAAAGCTGAATCATGCCATCAGGTAGAGGAAATAGAAGACACGCCCATGCTCAAATAGTTTTCAACTTAATATTGACCACTGATCAACAGACAAACTATCCCAAAACGTTTCACACACACAGGCACGTATGTATGTATATTTACAAAATAAAAGTCTAACTTTCCACACTGAATTACATCTGCAATGGATCTTCAAACATTTCAGCATTATTGCAACGGTAACACATTTTGTACAATACTATCAAAATGACAAAATGTTCTGTTTTATAAAACAGGTTCCCAAAGGGGCAGGACGCCCCGCCCTCCCAAGTGGGCGCTGAAGCCTTTTAGAGGGATGATAGTGGGTTCAGAAGCATTTGGGGGCGTTCATGACGATTAGGGTTGGTGGCTCCTTAACTTTGCAATACGCGTACTAAAACTGCCTTTTTACGCATTTTTTGAAAACAAATGTTGCAATCGAAGATGTCCTTACAACATTTGTTATAATTTTCATTCATTAACAGAGACAAACTGCATACACCAAAATGTGCTCAATTGGAAGATCTATTACAAACACCCACCTGCTGTATTGAATTTTGAAAAATACACTTAAGGCATTAAAGACCTCTAAGATATATTAACAACTGGTTAGAACCATATGGTCCGTGAAGTGGCTTGTCGCAAAATGGGAACTAAGTTTATGGTCTGTCAGGTGGCGTTTCGTATTCTAAGAGTTAAAGAAGAAATTAATAATATATATTTTAAAATAAATTATTTCCGTGATTTTGTGATTGAATATAATCATTTAAAATTTGAATTCTGCATTTAAATTCATCTTATACCCGTCTTACGCATCCATTTTTCATCAATTTTCGATTTCATGTATATAATCATTTGAAAATTGACCATGTATACAGAAATATATATATATATCAATGTTATATGTCAAAGAGAAAATAGAGCATGCATAAATGTTGGGGGGCGTTGGCAAACTTATAATGGGGACGTTACAAAGTTTATGTCGTGTAAAGTGGGCAGTGGGTCGAAAAAGTTTGGAAACCTATGTTCTAGAACATTGGTCCTCAACCTGGGGTACGCTACCACCAGGGTACGAGATAAGCCGTTCAGGGGTACGCGTACCACCAGGGGTACGAGATAAGCCGTTCAGGGGTACGCGTACCACCAGGGTACGAGATAAGCCGTTCAGGGGTACGCGTACCAACGGGGTACGAGATAAGCCGTTCAGGGGTACGAGTACCACCAGGGTACGAATAAGCCGTTCAGGGTACGCGTACCACCAGGGGTACGAGATAAGCCGTTCAGGGGTACGCGTACCACCAGGGGTACGAGATAAGCCGTTCAGGGGTACGCGTACCACCAGGGGTACGAGATAAGCCGTTCAGGGGTAAGTAAAAAAAAATAATTATGTAATGGTGGATCAATCCCAATATAAACTAAAAACAAACAGACATGCTCTTAGGTAGAATGTAAACTCAACCCCACATGTTGGAGGGAATGGCTATGCCAGGGGCATACAGTCATGTTCCCTGGGCAGAGAGCCTCATAATAGACAGGTAGATAGGATAGTTAGTAGAAATGAGGTAGGTAGAGACTGTAGATTTTGCACACCAAAGCTGCACACAACGAGCGTAGTAGCAGCACTAGAACAATACTAGTTTGACGTAGATTAGTTAGCACTGCTTAGCGACGTAGTGACAACAAGGAAGAACGATATAATCACTGAACTTGGATGGACATGTTTGTAAACACTGTCTTGGAATACCATCATTAAACATGATCTAATCATAAGAGATGTGTTTGAGTGTGTCATTAACATCTTACACCAAGATAATTACCATCTATCTATGCTGTATCAACTACCATTAGGCTCAGCATTCTGCAAACTACTATATCACCGCAGCATTAAACAACAGAATGGAATACTACACACATAACAAAAAACAGATCTCAGAGATAACAGAGGCGAACAAAAAAAATTAGTATGAAACGTATACAAAAGCCCGTTCCATAAATCTCTTCTTATCCTGACGCGGTGAGACAAGAGGATTGGAGAAAAGAAAGTTCTAGCTAAGAGAGAAATAATTTTCTCAGTAGTCTGACATATGGATACAATTGTAATATGGATTGTCTGGGAAATGAATAGAGTGACAAACATATTTTCGTTCCGGTGCACAAGTGTTTCGTTGGCAATGAGAGAGCAGACTGCTGAAGCAGATGTTGTGCGTTGCATGCTGGCTGGCTCTGCCACCATATCAGGGGGGTAGACACCAATGGACAGAGCTGACATTTTGAACGCCCTCATAGCATGTGGCCGCAAAGAAGATTTTCCTTTAAACCAATCCAGGTTAACTACTAGATTGCAAGAGCTGGGATTGAAGATTGTGGTGGCCAGAAAAGAACAGCACAACAGGTATGTTAGTAGGCTCATCAATCAAAATCGAACTTCTACAGTCAGAATCTGGACTCTGTTGGAGATACTGCGAAGGAGATCGGATCACCATGGATATGTCCGGAGTGCAATGAAGAAATTCCGAAATGAAATTGTGTGAAACGTGGATTGTTTGTATCTGCCTTCTGTATAATTATCATCAAATAACTTGTACTGAGCATAACTTGCCACCCAACAGTCCTCCAGAATTGTTCTCTCTCATAGTCCAGATGTCCCGCCTCTGCAGCCGTCATGTTCAAACCATCAGTTACATCCTGAATCCATCTTCTCCGTGGTCTTCCTCTTCTTCTTCTCTTTGCCAGTATGCCTCCTTCCATGATGGTTCTCTCCAGCCCTTCGTGTCTTTTTATATGTTCAAAATACCTCAATTTTCTCTTTCTTATTTGTAGCATCAGCCAGTTTTTCTTTGTTTTTGAGTTCATCCTGGATAGATCTATTTATTCTCTTCTCTGTACATGATATACGAAAGACTCTTCTGTAACATTTATATTCAAAAGCACACATATGTGTTTCCACTGCTTTATTAAATTTTCTGTATGAACATATATAAATAAATATACTATCATGAACATTAATCTCATAACCCTCTGAGACAATAATCCTGTTGCACAAAATTAGGCTATCCGTCACCGTTTCTGTCAGTTTCGTACAAGGGTGTGCCAGCCAATTTTCCAATATCTCCCTCAATTATGTCCTGTCGACCTCTCTTTATACAGACAACTTGCAAAATCGGTTTTGATAGTTCAGATGTTCTTGATACGTGGCCATATCTTGTTTCTTTATAATATGTGTATTAGTAAGAACAGATAACTCGGTAGAGAAATACCTTAGTTTATACAGGGTGTTCAAGATAAAAGTAGCCCGATTGACAAATCAAAAGTTGTAAGCTACGCAATGCCTTTTGTCTATTTACTATTTAAACCGGTTCTGACTAGCTCGTCCTTTCGTCACATTGGTTCATTGCCCCTTCCCGTACTACAATTATATACCATCACAAAAAGTCTGGCGTAATTGACCTATACTGCGTCATAATTGAACGTTCTTATTTTCCTAAATATATGCCAGATTGGCTCCCTTGACAAGCTACTTTTATCTTGAACACCCTGTATATTAGTAAGAACCGATAACTCAGTAGAGACATATCTTAGTTGTTATATTAGTACGGACAGATAATCCAATATAAAAGCATTTAAGTTTGTTTGTTAGTATGAACAGATAATTCAGGACACGAGTGGCGACAGCTTCGGGTAAGCGGCATTAATTATTCTGTCATAAACAATCTAAGCGATCTCTTAATAAACGGGAACAAAGCAATGTAATGACCTTAATTTTTATACTATCGTAGTGTGGCTCAGTGGATTAGAACACCAATCTCTCAGTTATGAGATGGGTTCGAATTTCAGGTAATTTATGGCGGAGTTTTGTTTTTAACTGTCGAGCGTCAAAAATGTAAATCCCCACCTGTACACTGCGTGGCGACAGCTTTGGCGTATCAGTCTTTTACATCTTCAGTATATAGATAAATCTTCTGGCTACCCACTCCCACCACCAACCGGGGGTATAAGATATGCGACAGTTATTTTCTTGCTAAATATTAGTTGGGATAGCCTTCAAGAATGCGATGCAGTGTGGGTTCTGCCCACATATGGACTTGGCTGACTTACCCAGTCCTAAATTTGGTAAACAAGCGGTTGAGGATTGGATTGTGTGTTTTGTTCCGAGTCGAAGAGTGACAATGTGTTATATACTGTACTTATTTTAGTAATCGTTTTGTGGTTTCTTTGTTTTGTTTGTTCGACCGTCATCGCCGTGTGCTGCCGGGGCCCGGCAAGGAAGCAAAGAACAGTACCACTGCAACCTACAAGGCATGTCGTAAGAGGTGACTGAGGTAGAGGTTTAAGGAAGCTACCATAGTAAATAAAAAGCGTGGCAGAAATAGGATGCGATGGCCTACTTGTAGGCGCATAACGTACAATCACTTTTAGGCTCAGATCACATACAGAACACACAGACTAATTATTAAAAATGGCCTCACTATTTGGTAGTACTTCTGTCTGTTCACACTTTTTGTTTCAAAACGAAGTGGACTAAATCCAAAGCAAGAATTCGATTAACTAATGAGTATCTTGATAAATCATTAAGTGTGAAGGGGATAGAATGGCCGATTCCTTTCCTCACGTGTGAAACGTCGAGTGTGGACTGAACCCAAAACCTTCTTGAGTCCGATTCTATAAGATTAAGCTAATCCGTCCCACACAAGATTCCTATCCGAGACTAATCATTTACAAGGGGTTTCTGTGGCTAAGATGTTAACTTAAGCTAATCCGTCCCACACAAGATTCCTATCCGAGACTAATCATTTACAGGGGGTTTCTGTGGCTAAGATGTTAACTTAAGCTAATCCGTCCCACACAAGATTCCTATCCGAGACTAATCATTTACAGGGGGTTTCTGTGGCTAAGATGTTAACTTAAGCTAATCCGTCCCACACAAGATTCCTATCCGAGACTAATCATTTACAAGGGGTTTCTGTGGCTAAGATGTTAACTTAAGCTAATCCGTCCCACACAAGATTGCTATCCGAGACTAATCATTTACAAGGGGTTTCTGTGGCTAAGATGTTAACTTAAGCTAATCCGTCCCACACAAGATTCCTATCCGAGACTAATCATTTACAGGGGTTTCTGTGCTAAGATGTTAACTTAAGCTAATCCGTCCCACACAAGATTCCTATCCGAGACTAATCATTTACAGGGGGTTTATGTGGCTAAGATGTTAACTTAAGCTAATCCGTCCCACACAAGATTCCTATCCGAGACTAATCATTTATAGGGGTTTCTGTGGCTAAGATGTTAACGCTAACCTTCCCTAAGATTCTATCAGACTAATCATTTACAGGGGGTTTATGTGGCTAAGATGTTAACTTAAGCTAATCCGTCACCAAGATTCCTATCCGAACTAATCATTTACAGGGTTTCTGTGTAAGATGTTATTGCTTAATCTGCCACAAGATTCTATCGAGACTAATCATTTATAGGTTTCTGTGGCTAGATTACTTAGCTAATCCTCCTAGAGATTCCTCCGAGACTAATCATTTACAGGGTTATGTGGCTAAGATGTTACTGCTAATCGTCCCACAAGATTCTATCCGAGACTAATCATTTCAGGGTTTCTGTGGCTAAGATGTTAACAGTAATCCTCCACCAATTCCTATCGAGACTAATCATTTACAGGGTTTCTGTGGCTAAGATGTTAATCTAGCTTATCCGGTCCCACCAAGATCCTATCGAGACTAATCTTACAGGTTTCTGTGGCTAAGATGATAAGCTAATCGTCCACAAGAGATTCTATCGAGATTAATCATTTAAGAGGTTTCTGTCAAGATGTTAAGATTCAGCTAATCGTCCACACAAGAATTCTATCGAGACTAATATCTTACAGGTTTCTTGGCTAGAGATGTTACTAGCAATCGGCAACAAATTCTATCCGAGACTAATCATTTACAGGGTTTCTGGCTAAGATGTTAACTTGCTTAATCCGTCCCAAAAGTTCCTATCCGAGACTAATCATTTCAGGGTTTCGTGGCTAAGATGTTACTAAGCTAATCGTCCCACAAGATTCTATCCGAGACTAATCTTTACAGGGGTTTCTGTGGCTAAGATGTTAACAAGCTAATCCTTCCATACAAGATTCCATGAGACTAATCATTTCAGGGTTTCTGTCTAAGATGTTAACAAGCTAATCATCCAACACAAATTCTATCCGAGACTAATCATTTACAGGGAGTTTCTGTGGCTAAGATGTTACTTAAGCTAATCGTCACCGATTCTATCGAGACAATCATTACAGGTGGTTTCTTAGGCTAAGAGTAATTAAGCTAATCCGTACACACAAGATTCTATCGAGATAATCATTTATAGGGTTTCTGTAGCTAAGATGTTATAGCTAATCCTTACCATACAAGATTCTATCGAGACTAATCATTACAGAGTTTATGTGGCTAAGATGTTAACTTAACTAATCCGTCCACAAGATTCCTATCGAGACTAATCATTTACAGGAGGTTTCTGTACGATGTTAACAAGCTAATCAGTCACACAAGATTCCTATCCGAGACTAATCATTTAAGGTTTCTGGCTAAGATTTCTGCTAATCCGTCCCACACATGATTCTATCGAGACTAATCATTTACAGGGTTTCGTGGCTAGATGTTACTTAGTAAGTCCCATACAAGATTCTATCCAGACTAATCATTTACAGGTTTCTTGGATAAGATGTTAGTTAGTAATCCAGTCCACACTAAGATTCCTATCGAGACTAATCATTTACAGGGTTTCTGTGGATAAGATGTTAATTAAGCTAATCCTCCCAACATTCCTATCAGACTAATCATTTACAGGTTTCTGTGATAAGATGTTAAGTTAAAGCTAATCCGTCTCACAAGATTCTATCGAACTA
Organism: Arion vulgaris; assembly: GCA_020796225.1. Lineage (NCBI taxonomy): Eukaryota > Metazoa > Mollusca > Gastropoda > Stylommatophora > Arionidae > Arion > Arion vulgaris. Next base: position 9,713,020 of record CM036772.1, read on the forward strand.
ATCATTTACAAAGGTTTCTGTGGATAAGATGTTACTAAGCTAATCGTCAATCAGATTCTATCCGAGACTAATCATTTAGGGGTTTCTGTGGTAAATGTTACTAAGCTAATCCGTCCCGCACAAGATTCTATCAGACTAATCATTTACAAGGGGTTTCTGTGGCTAAGATGTTAACTTAAGCTAATCCGTCCCACACAAGATTGCTATCCGAGACTAATCATTTACAAGGGGTTTCTGTGGCTAAGATGTTAACTTAAGCTAATCCGTCACAAGATTCCTATCCGAGACTAATCATTTACAGGGGGTTTCTGTGGCTAAGATGTTAACTTAAGCTAATCCGTCCCACACAAGATTCCTATCCGAGACTAATCATTTACAAGGGGTTTCTGTGGCTAAGATGTTAACTTAAGCTAATCCGTCCCACACAAGATTCCTATCCGAGACTAATCATTTACAAGGGGTTTCTGTGGCTAAGATGTTAACTTAAGCTAATCCGTCCCACACAAGATTCCTATCCGAGACTAATCATTTATAGGGGGTTTCTGTGGCTAAGATGTTAACTTAAGCTAATCCTTCCCATACAAGATTCCTATCCGAGACTAATCATTTACAGGGGGTTTATGTGGCTAAGATGTTAACTTAAGCTAATCCGTCCCACACAAGATTCCTATCCGAGACTAATCATTTACAAGGGGTTTCTGTGGCTAAGATGTTAACTTAAGCTAATCCGTCCCACACAAGATTCCTATCCGAGACTAATCATTTACAAGGGGTTTCTGTGGCTAAGATGTTAACTTAAGCTAATCCGTCCCACACAAGATTCCTATCCGAGACTAATCATTTACAAGGGGTTTCTGTGGCTAAGATGTTAACTTAAGCTAATCCGTCCCACACAAGATTCCTATCCGAGACTAATCATTTACAAGGGGTTTCTGTGGCTAAGATGTTAACTTAAGCTAATCCGTCCCACACAAGATTCCTATCCGAGACTAATCATTTACAAGGGGTTTCTGTGGCTAAGATGTTAACTTAAGCTAATCCGTCCCACACAAGATTCCTATCCGAGACTAATCATTTACAGGGGGTTTCTGTGGCTAAGATGTTAACTTAAGCTAATCCTTCCCATACAAGATTCCTATCCGAGACTAATCATTTACAAGGGGTTTCTGTGGCTAAGATGTTAACTTAAGCTAATCCGTCCCACACAAGATTCCTATCCGAGACTAATCATTTACAGGGGGTTTCTGTGGCTAAGATGTTAACTTAAGCTAATCCGTCCCACACAAGATTCCTATCCGAGACTAATCATTTACAAGGGGTTTCTGTGGCTAAGATGTTAACTTAAGCTAATCCGTCCCACACAAGATTCCTATCCGAGACTAATCATTTACAAGGGGTTTCTGTGGCTAAGATGTTAACTTAAGCTAATCCGTCCCACACAAGATTCCTATCCGAGACTAATCATTTACAAGGGGTTTCTGTGGCTAAGATGTTAACTTAAGCTAATCCGTCCCATACAAGATTCCTATCCGAGACTAATCATTTACAGGGGGTTTCTGTGGATAAGATGTTAAGTTAAGCTAATCCGTCCCACACAAGATTCCTATCCGAGACTAATCATTTACAAGGGGTTTCTGTGGCTAAGATGTTAACTTAAGCTAATCCGTCCCATACAAGATTCCTATCCGAGACTAATCATTTACAGGGGGTTTCTGTGGATAAGATGTTAACTTAAGCTAATCCGTCCCACACAAGATTCCTATCCGAGACTAATCATTTACAAGGGGTTTCTGTGGCTAAGATGTTAACTTAAGCTAATCCGTCCCACACAAGATTCCTATCCGAGACTAATCATTTACAGGGGGTTTCTGTGGATAAGATGTTAAGTTAAGCTAATCCGTCCCACACAAGATTCCTATCCGAGACTAATCATTTACAAAGGGTTTCTGTGGATAAGATGTTAACTTAAGCTAATCCGTCCCACACAAGATTCCTATCCGAGACTAATCATTTACAGGGGGTTTCTGTGGCTAAGATGTTAACTTAAGCCCTTGCCTTGCGCTCCCAAGTTTATGGCTTCGAATCCGGACCACAACGTTATGTTCACGTGTGCATTTTTTTCTGAGACCTCTAGGAGTATTGCCGAAGATATGCAGTTCGTGCTTTGTGAAATACTCTCGGCAGATGTCGTGCCATTTCTTGCGGAGAGGACTGAGCCATGGGAGTAAAACCCGGTGCAATTAAGTCAAACCTTATACTGTAAACCCTTCTTTAATCCTTTATATTTAAAGCTCCCTGTGAGTGCGGGTTCAATTCCGCGGGCTGGCCGAAAAGCCACAGGTTCACCAGATTCACGGTGTTCGTGGCACCGAACCGAAGGTTACGATGTCCATGACACCGAGCCGAAGAGCTGAAAGCTCAGTGCTTCTGGATCGAAACAAAAACAACAAAAAAACATTTAATCCTTTATATCTTTAGAACCATTGCTCAGAAGACCTTTCTAAACTTCTGGGGTAATCTATATACCATTTACGGCTCTACATGTGTCGTATGTGCTTCAGGATTCTAAGAAGAGCTAATTGTAAGTCTTATCTAAGAATCAGATATACAGATGACAGATTTGGGTCATAAGTAGCAATGATTAGATGTATGGGTCCTGGCCTTGACAACTCAAGGAATGTCTGGGCTAAATACTAGACGATGAACTGGAAAGCACGTCAACAACTGCCAGTGAGAAGAGGCAGAGGGCAAATAGGGAGTCACAACACACATCAACATATATATATATATGGCAATCTCCTGCATCTCCCTCCAGCTCTTCTTTATATTGTTGATCTCTGCCTAAACATCTCATCTCTGTGTATTTCTATGACTCCCTTTCTTTCGCTATCCTTGTGGGTCCCAGAAAAGGACCTTCTTGTTATATTCCCTCTGGTTTCTCAAAGTGTGTCATATCCAGCGTCAGCATCTTAGTTTTAACCTCTTGGTTCACTGGAATCTATCTTGCAAACCAGCGTCCCAAGAAGAATATAAGCAACTTTTTTTCGAACCTCTTCCTTCTAGACTTTCAACTCACATTAATTATGATTGAAAATAAGAAAACTAACATGCCTTACTTGCGATGTTCGAAAATCAACAAATCTGAGGTGGTCAGACTGGATCAGATCAGATCTGGAGAAAATCGTTAGGGTGGCTGCGGTAATACTGAGGAAATAGGCGATAGAGCAAAGACTGGTATGTACAGTATTACATAAGAAGGGAAAAATTAATTATAAGATATGAAAAAAACACACTCAACGTTTCGGTGCTTAAGACCTTTATCAAGAACACAAAAACTAAATTAACTAAAACATGATACTAACAAATGATCTGAATCAAGAGATACTAACAAATGATCTGAATCAGAGATACTAACAAATGATTGAATCAAGAGATACTAACAAATGATCTGAATCAAGAATACTAACAAATGTTGATCAAGAGATTAACAATGATCTGAATCAAGAGATACTAACAAAATCGATCAAGAGATTAACAAATGATCAATAGAGATACTAACAAATGATCTGAATCAAGAGATACTAACAAATGATCTGAATCAAGAGATACTAACAAATGATCTGAATCAAGAGATACTAACAAATGATCTGAATCCCTTACTTGGGGATCTTCTTCTTCTTCTTTTCTTCTTCCAATGCTCTATATCGACCAGTTGTTAACCACTCAGTGTGATTTCTATGTGATACGAGCCTAAGAGCGATTATACGTTGTGCCAGTTGTGCGCCTACAAGTAGGCCAGCACATCCGATTTCTGCGACGTTTTTTACTTCCTAGAGTAGCTTCTCCAGGTCTCTAACTCAGTCAGTCGTCCCTTACGACAGGTCTTGTAGGTCGCAGCGTTACTATTCTTTGCTCCCCTTGCAAGCCCCAGCAACATATATGCGACTTGGTGAATCTAGATTACAAGCACCTCTAAAGTCGGCGAGGGACAGTTCTGATAAGGAAAGCAAATCTTCACGCAAAAATCAGTCAGAAGTACCATCTTAATGTGCTACAACTAGGCCTGAGTTCATAGCGGGCGAAATAAAAAAAGAAAAAGAAAACTCAATGTAAAACCTGCTTGTTTTGAATTACAAATATTAGATAACGATTGCGATGTTATCAAATCTCGTTTCTCTACCGGAAGAAAATAAAATGTGTGGTGAGGATGACGAAAGAGATAACATTAACAGTGGGGGGAAAACCATCTAATGGTTGTCCTGTATCATTCTCTTTCTTCCTTGTTCGTTTTTTCCACTTGTGTGTTAATGAGTGGAATCGACTTTTGTGTTAATGAGTGGAATCGACTTTAGTGTTAATGAGTGGAATCGACTTTAGTGTTAATGAGTGGAATCGACTTTGGTGATGTAATGTTAATAGTGGAATCGACTTTAGTGTTAATGAGTGGAATCGACTTAGTTTTGGTAATTGATTTAGTGTTAATAAGTGAAATCGTAACTAACGCAATGATTCAGAAAACAAATTAAACAAAACTGCCGTTACTGCCTGTGATACCACTTTCTAGGCAGTGTAGGACATGATGGACATGAGCCTGTGAAATTTAATGACCGCATAGCTAGTGCAGTCGCTGCGAAAGTGTTCAGGTTTTTTATGCGTCCTCGACAGAAATACCAACGCATTGGCCTTACCGTGGATTGAACCCGAGTCTCCCGTATGGGAGCCGCGCTCTAACCCATTCGCTCAGACGCTTATGGATGAATCCCATTTATGTGATGTGGGCGAGTCGGAGAAGAAGTGCGAGGATTATGAGTTAAGTTTGGATATGCCAGACATTGTCGTCTTCGTCACAGAGAGAGAAGATATACTAATCAACTTCTCTTGGGTACGGTGAGCAAGAGGACTTTATGGCTGCTGCTACGGAGGGAAGAGCACACATGAGAATATCGAATGTACCATAACGTCAATCGAATAACATAACATATACTTCAGTAGATGACAAAAATAATGATACAATCCAACATAGGGTGCAATCAGGTTCATCAAATCATAGGACAAACCAAATTTGAAATGCAAACATGCCATCTTGAACACAAAAATCGCCCGAGTGGTTACTGGGATCCAAATTGGGGTGTAAAGAATAGAACCCCTGTTACCTGCCACGCATGTTGTAAGAGGTGACTTAGGAGGTTGGTCGTGGGGACAGCTACCCCCACCGTAAAAACACTAGAGGGTTACAGAACGGAGAGCGAACCGAATAAACGCTGGCTGAAACCGGACACATCGCCGAAAGATAAGCATCAGAGCGCTAAATGGTGCTGAAGATGTGACGTAAAACACACCAATGCTAAGGCTGCATGAATCAGATTTGCACATGAATAGAATTTATGGGGAAATCTGGTACATCGGTATGGGCGGTGATCGCGAGAGAGAGTAGAGAGAGAGAGAGAGAGAGAGAGAGAGAGAGAGAGAACACAAAAATAGCATTATACGACACGATCTTTATCCCGTCATTATGCTATCAGTTCCAAACCTGGACACTGGCATCAAACGAAGGAAGAAACTGGTTACGACATTGATAAAGTGTCTACGCAGAAAGATGGTCCTATCAATCAATCAATCAATCAATCTATGAGACACGCCTGGATTATGGTAAACGACATAAACAAATGATCTATACTTCTGACATTATTATATCTGCTTAGACACTCGCTTTTCGTAATGATTCTCGTCAATGGCTCCGCCAGTAAAAAAATACCTCTCGGCTCTAGGTTTCTTACATTGCCACATCACATCTCATATCTGCCGCAATCATGTTCAACTCGTTTACGACATCTTGAACACATTAGTCTTTCTCTTCCCCGTTTGCTTAATATCATACAATCCAGGACAATGTTCTTGAGATGACCATCGTGTCCTAATACAACCAAAAACACTCTGATCTTTGATCGTTTCTTTACAAAAAGGATATACTTGCAATATCAAAAAGGCTCAAAGACATGACCAATAGACTGGACGGACACATAATGGCGATGACGATGCTGATGATAATATGATCTTCTTCTTCTTTGCGTTCGTTCTTTACAACCAATTTTAATCATTCCTTGTGATATGTTTGATCTTTGCCAAGAACGTGTATACGTTACACATTGGTTTGGTAGGCCCCTAGACGCATAGACTTCTACACGTTTAGGACAGGTGCATCCGATTTCAGCCAAACCTCCTTAGACCTCTTACGACATGCGTGGCAGATAACGGTGGTTCTATTCTTTACACCCCAAATTTGGGCCCCAGTAACCACTCGAACGGATAATATGATAATAAGCAAGAAGTTTTTTGGGGGTTTTTTCCGATCCAGAAGCACTTGAGCTTTTCAGCTCTTCGACTCGGTGCCATGGACATCGTAACCCTTCGGTTCGGTGCCACGAACACCGTAAATCTGGGGAATCTGTGGCTTTTTCAGCCATCCCGCGGAATTTAACCCGCAAACACAGAGGGATAGTCACCCGTAATCCAACGCGCTACGAACACGCTGGGCAGACGGGCAAGCAAGCAGTTAAAATGATGGCCAAAAAATTGAAAGGTGTACAGAGGTATTTCCACGACGCGGACAACCCCAACCCTACTATCGACCCCACTTTAAAAAGTGTACTAGTTCGATAGCATACAGAACGCAAAACATTGAGGGGGAAAATGACCACCTCACCCACTAGATCACAAGGCATAATAATGTGATTCCCCTAAGACATCACACAACACTCAGTTGCATTATACCAGGGATGTTCAACGCGGACGTCATGGCGTCCATGTCATATATTTCATGGCGCCCTATTTTACTCCCTTGGCTTCAGATCTAATCTGATTTCAAGAAAACTAACCATTTTTTTCCAGTTTTTTCCTAGCACTCCTAAGAAAACAATCAACCTACTTTAAATATCTTGTTTTGTTTTGTAACCATTCTACTATCCTCTAACCCATGAGTTCCCAAAGTGGGCGGAACCGTCCCCCCACCCAGTGGACGCTGAATCCTTCCAGGGGGGCGATAGTGGATTCAGAAGCATTAGGAAGGAGTTTTTTTCATGATTTTGCGATTGAATAATCATTAAAAATTTGAATTCAGCATTTTAATTTATCTTATGCCCATCTTACACGATCCATTTTTTCATTAATTTTTCTATTTCACGTATATAATCATTTGAAAATTGACTATGCATAACATAAATATATATCAACTTTCTATGTCAAAATGAAAATAGAGCATGTATATATATGTTGGGGAGGGGCGTTGGCAAACTGTTATAATGAAGGGGGCAAACTGTTATAATGAAGGGGGCGTTGGCAAACTGTTATAATGGAGGGGGGTAGTTACAAAGTTTATGTTGTGCAAAGTGAGCGGTGGGCAGAAAAAGTTTGGGAATGTATGCTCTAACCCCACCTTTTGCTTTTTTTCCAGTGGAGAAAGCGTCGATATTTCATCTATATTACTACTAGTATTAATATTACCATTAAAGAATATAAAAACAAGGACAATGAAATACTTAGGACACATTAAAGGACATAAGTGAATGCCTGGATAAGATAATTCTAGAAGGAAAGGTGTCCGACAGAAGAATGAGAGGAAGACCTAGACGATGAGTGCAGGATGTCATTGACTATGGACATGTCCGGAGTGCTATGATGATAGTCCTCATATAACTGATAACTGATTGACGAGCTGAGAATGACTGCTGCTGACGATGGTCATCTTGAACAGAATAGAGATGTTTTTCAGAACTGCTGTCATGGGAGTCAAGTTTCATAAGAGACAAGCTACTTGATAGTAGTTGTTTTATTGCAATCGTCTCATGGCGCCCGCGTCTACACAATCATCAGCCATATGCACCCAAATATCTGTTTGTTTGTTTGTTTGTTTGTTTGTTTGTTTGGTTTGCGTTCGTTCTGTACAACCAATGTGATCATTCTTATTGTGATATATAATTGATCTGTGTCAAGAAGGACTATAACGTTGCGCCCCCGTTAGACCCTACTAGTGTAGGACAGGCGCATCCGTACAAATGTTCGGCCTCGCCCCAAAAAATAAAGTGTAACGTGTACTTATTACTTTATAAATTAAAATATAACCTAACCCAAAACCATGATTTTTCCGAAAATGTGTGTCTGGCCCCACGAACAAAAATGAGCACGAGCCGCCACTGGTATTATACAAATTGAGTTCTATTGATCTCTTTAACTTAACCAAACGAAAAAGCACGGTCGATGTTACAATAAAATCAAAAGCACAATAAACACGACGTTAAACTAGTGTAAGGAAACAAAACTTACCTGAGTAAAGAAATATATTAAACCTTCCTGAGAATCGCTACAATGTTCAAGCCGGACAGGTGTGGCCTGGTAACCCTCTCTTTGAAGATCCCTATTCTCAATAAGCATATAACTGTGTTGAGTTTTTTTTAAATGGACTGTGTCGTAATCATACACCGATGGTTCTCATAACTTTATGGTGTATGGACTCTTTTCTGAATTATTATTTTCCGCTCGTCTGGTATGAACTCAGGCGTTGTTACTGTCTTTATTTTACTGACAGTATTACTGATTTTTAGGGCGGTGTAGTACAGGGTGAAGAGGGTCATTAGTCTGAGAAATGTAATGGTCGCATTGCTAGTAAAGTCAGCATTAACTGTTCAGGTGATGATTTTTTTTCTGTATGCCCCGGACAGAAATACACTCCTTGACCTTTACGAAGTATGGAACACATATCTTCCAAATGGGAGACGCGCTTTAATCCATTCGGCTAGACGCCTTAAGACCGTCGAAACGATCAAAGGAGCAATATTGACTCAATTTCTTGTTTACATATGATAAGAAGAGATGAAGAACAAAAACAAAAAGACGAAAGCGAAGAAAATTTTCGAAATAATAAGTGGCTATGCTGTGAAGACATCAGTATACAATAATACACACTTACGTTTGTGATAGTAAATCGAATCCTTCAGTACACAGACAGTGACGGATACTATGGTCTCTCTCGCAGTGAACAAGTCGCCATATTCCGCCTCCGTACCGGCCACAACAAGCTCCGAGCCCACATGTTCCATAAATTTAAAATTGGCACAACTAGCCTGTGCCCCTGCAATATTGCAGACATGACGGCAGAACACGTCCTGCAAGACTGTCAACGATTAGCAGGTATAAGGAAAGAGTACTGGCCACAACACACAAAGCTTCGCGAAAAGCTGTACGGAGGAACGGAGTCCCTTAAAACAACAGTAAAATTCATGATAGAAGTTGGTCCATCAGTCTAGGCCGGGAACGCAAAGGAAATGAAGGAATCATTCAGTAACGGATTACTGATTCAGTCACTCGTATGTTGTCGGGGCTCGCAAGGGGAGCAAAGAATAGTATGCATGTCGTAAGATGTAACTTAGGTAGGGGTCTAGGAAAGCTACCTAGTAAATAAAAAGTATCGCAGAAATCGGATGTGCTGGCTTACTTATAGGCTCATAACTGGTACAGCGTACAATCGCTCTTAGACTTTGATCACATACAAACGCAGAGAGTGATTTAACATGTGGTGGATAAGGAGCGTTCGAAGAAGAAGAAGACAAGATTCATAGTCTTTCTTTCTTTCTCGAATCCTATTTGCCTCACAGCGTCAGGTCAAGAAGAGATTTCTAAAACTGTTTGACTCACAGCGTCAGGTCAAGAAGAGATTTCTAAAACTGTTTGCTCACAGCGTCAGGTCAAGAAGAGATTTCTAAAACTGTTTGCATCAAGCGTCAGGTCAAGAAATTTCAAACTGTTGCCTCACAGCGTCAGGTCAAGAAGAGATTTCTAAAACTGTTTGTCTCACAGCGTCAGGTCAAGAAGATTAAAGTCATCACAGTTTTCAGTCAAGAGAGATTCTCGTTTGCATCAGCGTCAGTCAGAAGTTTCAAACTGTTTCCTCAAGCGTCAGGTCAGAAGAGATTTCTAAACTGTTGCACACACGTGGTCAGAAGAGTTTTAAAACTGTTGCATCACAGCGTCAGGTCAAGAAGAGATTTCTAAAACTGTTTGCCTCACAGCGTCAGGTCAAGAAGAGATTTCTAAAACTGTTTGTCTCACAGCGTCAGGTCAAGAAGAGATTTCTAAAACTGTTTGCCTCACAGCGTCAGGTCAAGAAGAGATTTCTAAAACTGTTTGCCTCACAGCGTCAGGTCAAGAAGAGATTTCTAAAACTGTTTGCCTCACAGCGTCAGGTCAAGAAGAGATTTCTAAAACTGTTTGCCTCACAGCGTCAGGTCAAGAAGAGATTTCTAAAACCGACCCTTGTATGCCCTTCGTAGATAGTCTCTTTCGTCGCCTCTGTTATCTCTGAGGCCCATCTTTTGCTTTGGGTCAGCCTTTTTCTTTGTACTCATTGTATCGAGCAGCATTGCTCTTTGAGGTGCACTGTCTGTTGGTAATCTGCTTACGTGGCCGAAACATGTAATTTGTTGTTTCTTGATGAAGTCTAGTACTGATGTTGTACCCACTTTTTCCTGATGTCTTCATTTCTCAACTAGTCTCTTATTGTTACACCAAGCATTCTGCGCAGACACTTCATCTCTGTCGTGGCTAGTTTTCTTCTATCATTTGTTGTCAGTGTCCAGGTTTGGCACTGGTAACATAATATGGGGAGAAAGATTGTGTTGAACATTGCTCTTTTTGTGTTCATGGTGACGTGGATTCATAGTGAGTCTGCAAACAACAAGATGAGAACCGCTGTCCCAGATAAGAACATCGTGTTTTAATAGTGACTAAATACCAGAATATAGTACCGTTTTATGACTTTTAAGATAAGAACAAGGGGTTACGTACACATCAAGGAAGTGTTCCAGTTTCAAGCACACCGTTGTGTACCTTGTCCTTACAATTTGCTGAATGTGTACAGGTTAGAAAGATAAAACAGCTATACAACGATTGGGGGTATATGTGGCTTAACCGTTACCTTGCGTTCTGAAGATCGCGAGTTTAAATTCTTCTTCTGCTTCGAACGCTCGATATCGACTACTTGTTAAACCACCTTTTGTGAATGGTATGTGATCAGAGCCTAAAAGCGATTGTACGTTGTGGCAGTTATGCACCTACAAGTAGGACAGCACATTCGATTTCTGCAAGGATGTTTATTTACTAGGGTAGATTCCCTAGGCCCCTACTCAGTTGTCTCTTACGACATGCCTTGAAGATCGCAGCGTTACTATTCTTTGCTTCCCTTGCGGGCTCCAGTAACACACGGGCGTAGTTCACGGGTACATTTTAGGAGATCTTTAATATTGTTGTCGATGCTACGGAACTCGTGCTTTTTGTGCAATACTCCCCGCAGGTGTCTGCTATTTCTATGGAGATGGGCCGAGCCATATGGGGTAAAACCAGGCGCAATGAAGTCAACCCTTCGGCCTTAGATCCTTTATATATATGAGGACGAAACGTTAGTTAAATCATGGTTCCTGGCAACATAAAGACCGAATAGCTCAGATAGGAAATCGAAAATTCCTGGAGAGGGTCCGCGATCCAGAAGCACTTGAGCTTTCAGCTCTTCGGCTCAGTGCCATGGACATCGTGAATCTGGGGAACCTGTGGCTTTTCTGCCAGCCCGAAGAATTGAACCCGCACTCACAGAGGGCTAGTCACCCGCAGTCCAACGCGCTACGAACACGATGGGCAGGCGGGCAAAAAAATTCCTGTTTAATGGGGGCTGGTTTTCGTGCATGTTTGATTGAAGCTTTTTTGCAAGTTTGCTCAATTCTTTGAGTCCATGGTTATTTATTGGTGGGGAAAAAAAATACAAATGTGGATATTCCTTAGTGTTACACTTAACTTGTTACATAATATAACCTTGATTTAGCATGTCGTGTTTTTATTTATTTTTAAATACATTCATCTTTATACAACAATACAGGAATGCGAGGATCACTTGACGGTTGTAGTCTTATTTCCTAGAATTTTTACCTTAGCCCGCATGCCGTATGTTATCGTAGGCCATGGTTAAACGTTCCATCAATATGCCATACGATACATTTTTTTACATGCGTGTATGTGTAACAAGTTCTGATCCCGCTATAACACGCGAAGCAATTTCCGGGTATTTATTCCTTAATCCAGGAAATACATCAAATGTTAATTATATCAGGTTGAAAGGAAACCCCAAAAATGGGGATTCTAGCAGTAGAATAATGATAACATGTTCAACCATCACCACCACCACCACCACCACCTCATCATCCCAACCTAAATCCTGTAACAGATGGACTTTGGTCTTGTATTATTGACACGGCAAGGATAAGGTCATCATGACATCAAGCTTTGAACGTCAGCAGTTTTCCACTGTTGGTTCAATGTTTAACAATTTGTTCAAATGAACTATGGAATGTGGAATGAACAGACTAGCATGAGAATGCTAGTTTCTGGTCGGGGGTATATGGGGGCGAAGTGAACAAACCGAATCTTCGTCTATGTCCGAGTGATCATCATGGATAAAGCGGCTAAGAAGTCTTAGTGCAATGGTGGGCAACCTACGGTCCGCGGGTCGGAACCGGCCCTCCAAACAATTTTAACCAGCCTCCAAAGTTTTTTGAACATTACTACACACTCGGTCTCTGGGTTAAACGAAGACTAATTTAAGAAAATCCCACGCAGACATCAACATTTTTCTTAAATCAACGTTTAAAATAATTAAATATAAAAAAGTTATTAAACAGTGACAAAGTAAAGCAAAACGCGTAAACACACAAAGCACTTATATGGGAGAAAATAACTCAGCTGCGGCGGAGACTGTGTCCGTCAAAGTATCTGATAACGAGAAAATGAGAGGGCGTGGTTATTTTCTATAGTCGGTAAGTTTCTGAGTTCTGTGAAATCGGTAAATGGTATAGGGAAATGAATTGTGATGGTGGGGAGGGGTGGATTGCTATAATCACAGTCAACTCTAATATCGGGCCGCATAACTGACCCGGAAACCCATGACCTAGTTTGGGCTGGGGGCCGACTTTCACATATTTTGATAGAAAACTGCAAACTTTTATACAATTTTACTCAATTCTATGCGTCTTTGGTTATTTATTGATCGCAAATATTCATAACACTGATATTCCTTATTGTTAAAATTAACTTGTAGCATAATATAACTTTGGTGTAGCCTTTTGTGTTGATTTTAAAATGAATTCCTCTATATACAACAATACTGAAATGCGAGGTCACGTGACGGTTGTGGTCTTATTTCCTAGAATTTGTACATGAGTCCGCTGGCTGTATGAGTTTATAGTTGACTGTGGCTATAATGAAAGCATAAAAAAGTAGTAACCATTTGTCCCAAGTAACACAATGGCAAGTAAGAAACGAACAAATAAAGAATGAGACAATTTCCAGGAAAGATGAACAGCGGAAGTAAAATGTAGTGATTTCGTTTCTAACAACACAGTGAGAGATAGAACAACACAGTGAGAGATAGAACAACACAGTAGAGATACAACAACACAGTGAGAGATAGAAAACACCAACAACCCATATCAAATATTATAAGGAAACGAAGGTGGAAATATTTAGGTCAATGTTCTTAGATCAGACGAAAAGAGAATAAATCCACAAGTCCTTATGTGGACACCAGTTGGGAAAAGAAAACGTGGAAGACCAAAGACCACTCTTCGAAGAACCATCCAACAAGAAAGTAAACGATTGGGATGTAAAACTATACAAGTTCTCCAACTGCTAGCAAAGAACCGCATCACATGGAGATCTAAAACATCTGCCCTATGTGCCGCCTTTGACACGAAAGAAACAAACTAACTAATGTAATCCACCCTTGTGTTGCCGGGCTCGCCAGGAGCGAAGAATAGTAACACTGCGACCTACAAGGCATGTCGTAAGGTACGACTAAGATAGGGGCCTAGGTAAGCTACCTTATTAAATAATAAGTGTCGCAGAAATCGAATGTGCTGGCCTGCTTGTAGGCGCATAACTGGCACACTGTAAACCGCTCTTAGGCTCAGATCCCACACAAATCACAAAGAGTGGTTTAACAAGTGGTCGATATGTAACGTTCGAAGAAGTAAAAATGTTATATTAGCTCGCGCATATCAAGTTAGGTAATTTATATCAGGTTTTTCAATATTCCAGAGTACCAGCACCTTCTGCATCATATTTTCTTTCTTTTCTTCAATTCTGTTTGTCTCACAGCGTCAGGTCAAGAAGAGATTTCTAAAACGGGTCTTTGTGTGCGCTTCGTAGATAGTCTCTTTCGTCGCCTCTGTTATCTCTGAGGTCCATCTTTTGAGTGGCCTGCCTTTTGCTTTGTATCCACTGCATTGGGGCAGCATTGCTCTTTGAGGTCAACTGTCTGTTGGTAATCTGCTTGTGACCGAACCATTTAATTTGTTGTTTCTTGTTGAAGTTCAGTACTGATGTTGTACCCACTTTTTTCCTGATGTCTTACTTTCTCAACCGGTCTCTTCTTGTTACCTCCAGCATTCTGCGTAGACACTTCATCTCTGTCGTGACTAGTTTTCTTCTATGACGTGTTCTCAGCGTCCAGGTTTGGCACTTGTAGCATAATGTGGGGAGAAAGATTGTATTGAACATTCTTTTTTTTTTTGTGTTCACTGTGACGTGTTTGCATTTTAAAATTGGCGCCATTTGTCCTATCATTTGATTTGCTTTGTTGCACCTGCATCATCAAATGTTTACAAATCCAGCCCCCTACAACCCTCAGCTTTATTATGCCAATCATATGTGCCTTCTGAAAGACAGTATGTCAGTTCGTTAATGTAATATTCATCAGGAATCTCTGATCAATAAATGCGATGTCAGTATGCATGTCAATGTTATCTAACATGACATATCTTATAGCGATAACAGTATAGCCTCCACTCTCTCCACATGACAGCAATGATAACATGATGCATATCATAAAACAAATCGTGGTTGACAATTCTCGCTAGTTGGATGTGATAACACGCCCTTACTAAGACAGTGACACATTCACTTTCAACTGAAATGTGTAATAAAGCAACGGTTCTCAAAATGTGTATAAATGGGATATCCCTGGTGATTTCAAGGTCTCGTTAGTATCTTAATTATAAAGCTGTGTGTCTGTGTGCACCGAAAACACTCGAGAACATCAAACTCTGAAATCATAACTTTTTGACAGCTTATTAATGCAGAAATATGTATGTCAACGCGACCATTTTCAACTCGTTATGTACTTTCTTTAACGAGTTATGGGTTAGATTAGTTATGTTTTTATCATGAATACAATTCAAAGGGAATTAGTCCGCCATTATACTAGATAATTTAGAGTGTGATAGCGAAGAAAGATATCGGAGCATACATGACTAGTCAATGAATTGCAATGATCGTCCGTGTAGTACCGGGGCCCGCAGTGGAAGGATAGTACCAATGCCACCTACAAGGCATGTCGTAAGAGGCAACTAATGTATGGGGCTTAGGGAAGCTACCTTAGTAAATAAAAAGCATGGCACAAAACGGATTCGCTCGCCTACTTGTAGCGCATAACTGGCACGATATACAATCACTCTTAGGCTCAGATCACATACAAATCACACAGAGTGGTTAACAAGTAGTCGATATGTAGCGTTAAAAAAAAGAAGAATTACAATGATGATGGTCCTATCTATCAACCCCATGATGATGACGCAAGGGTACAGTGATGACGCAAGGGTACAGTGATGACGCAAGGGTACAGTGATGACGCAAGGGTACAGTGATGACGCAAGGGTACAGTGATGACGCAAGGGTACAGTGATGACGCAGAAGGTACAGTGATGACGCAAGGGTACAGTGATGACGCAAGGTACAGTGATGACGCAAGGTGCAGTGATGACGCAAGGTACAGTGGTGACGCAAGAGTACAGTGATGACGCAAGGGTACAGTGATGACGCAAGGGTACAGTGATGACGCAAGGGTACAGTGATGACGCAAGGGTACAGTGATGACGCAAGGGTACAGTGATGACGCAAGGGTACAGTGATGACGCAAGGGTACAGTGATGACGCAAGGGTACAGTGATGACGCAAGGGTACAGTGATGACGCAAGGGTACAGTGATGACGAAAAGGGTACAGTGATGACGCAAGGGTACAGTGGAGAGACATGATCATGTGACTATATCACCAGTCTTTGGGCTCTCTATCTGAAGTGATGACGACAGAGTACAGTAATGAGACGATTGCAGGACTAATCACTATGCGGTCTATCTAACCTGGAGATGACGAATCAAACAAACAGTGGGTCTCTTGTCTTGGGTTCGGAAGAAATAATGATAAAGATCGAAGGGTTCATCAACGCTCATAGTATGAGGACACCTGTAGATCAAGAACTGAGGAGTAACACACAGATAAAGAATAGCAAAGTGTAAATAGAAGCTTAAATAAACGTTAAGTGGCAGAGAGACATACACAAGAGGGAGGTGGGGGTGGGTAAACAACTATGACGCAACAGCACGCAGCTTTCGTAACACTGCAACAGCACGCCAAGCTAGGAGTTCGTAACACTGCAATAGCGCATAGCTTTCGTAACACTGCAATAGCGCATAGCTTTCGTAACACTGCAATAACGCATAGCTTTCGTAACACTGCAATAGCGCATAGCTTTCGTAACAGCACTCGCAACATGAAAGCGCATAGCTTTCGTAACACTGCAATAGCGCATAGCTTTCGTAACACTGCAATAGCGCATAGCTTTCGTAACACTGCGCAATTTCGTAACAGCAATAGCGCAGCTTTCGTAACACTGCAATAGCGCATAGCTTTCGTAACACTGCAATAGCGCATAGCTTCGTAACTGCAATAGCCATGCTTTCGTAACACTGCAATAGCGCATAGCTTTCGTAACATTGCAATAACGCATAGCTTTCGTAACACTGCAATAGCGCATAGCTTTCGTAACACTGCAATAGCGCATAGCTTTCGTAACATGCAATAGCGCATAGCTTTCGTAACATTGCAATAGCCGCAATACGTAGCTTTCGTAACACTGCAATAGCGCATAGCTTTCGTAACATTGCAATAGCGCATAGCTTTCGTAACACTGCAATAGCGCATAGCTTTCGTAACATTGCAATAGCACATAGCTTTCGTAACACTGCAATAGCGCATAGCTTTCGTAACACTGCAATAGCTCATAGCTTTCGTAACATTGCAATAGCGCATAGCTTTCGTAACATTGCAATAGCGCATAGCTTTCGTTACACTGCAATAGCGCATAGCTTTCGTAACATTGCAATAGCTTTCGTAACATTGCAATAGCTTTCGTAACATGCAATGCAAGCTTTCGTAACATTGCAATAGCTTTCGTATGGCGGTCTCAATGGCGAAAAGGTTAGGGCGTTTGCATGTCGATCTGGTGGTTGTGGGTTGTTTCCCTAACAAGTCACATGTTCAATTTTATCAAGATATCCCTAGGCTTATTGCTGGAGCTACGGAGTTCGTGTGTTTTGTGCAACTCTCTCGACAGGTGGCGTGCTATTTCTGCAGGCAGCGACGAAGCCTATGGGAAACCTGCTGCCATGAAGTCAATCTTTCGCCTTTGACTCTTTTTTTGCTATGGGCTGTCCAGCCCGCCTGCCCAACGTGTCCTAGCGCGTTGGGCGACGGTGACAAGCCCCTGTGAGTGCGGCTCAATTCCGCGGGCTGGCAGAAAAGCCACGGGTTCTCAGATTGAGGTGTTCATGGCACCGAACCGAAGAGTTACGATGTCCATGGCACCGAGCCGAAGAGATGAAAGCTCAAGTGCTTCTGGATCGAAATAAAAATATGGGCTATCAGAGAGTGTAACATATTCTCAGTGGCGGCTCATCATTAAGCCACTGGGGCCGGGCCCCATCAAAAAAAATGTGTAACGTGTATTTATTATTTTATAAATTAAAACATAACCCAAAACTATGATTTTTCCGAAAAATTTTCTCTGGCCCCATCAACAAAAATGATCACGAGCCGCCACTGCATATACTCATCATCATCATCGTATGGATCGGAAACGTGAACAATGACTAAATGTGTGGAAAACTGAATGGTAGCTATTGAAGTGTGGGTAGACAGAAGAATAATGCTAATGTTATAAATGGAAAATAAAACGGAAAAAAATGTGTGCTGTAACAAATAGGAGTAGAAAAAGAACTCAAAGAAATAAAAGTTATACAAATACAGAATTTTATTCACCACTAAACGATATGCAACAACACCATATTAAGGAGACTCTAGTCTTGAAACTTATCCCACTTACTTGTCATTAATGTGAATTATAACAATTTGAAAGATTATGACTCAGACACAAAAAATAGTAAAAAAAAAAAAAAAGTCACGTTGCCATAGAAACAACATACAAAATGGCTCACACTTAACACAAGTCTCAAATCCAACTTCAAGTTAATGAATATAAATGAATTATGTACTCAGTACATGAGCATTGTAATATCTGCAAAATTTCACATTCTTTTAGGACATATTAAATAGTTACATAATGAATTTTTAAACCCACCTCCAAAAACATTTTTGACCAAATTTTATGGAATTTTTACCCAAAATTTATAAATTAAATATTTAATATATCCTAAAATCATTGTAATATTTTAGATATTACAATTGCACTTAGAGTGAAAACAGAATTCATTTACATTCATTAGATTCAGAGCCTTAGGATTTGAAATTTTGTTTTTGGCGGCCATTTTGTATTGTTTCCATGCAACACTTTGACATTTTTTTTTTACTAATTTTTTCTACTATTCTAAGTCATAATCTTTCAAAATGCTTATACAAATTTTATATTAATATGAAAACAACGAAAATAGATTCTTGATTTTCAAGACCCGAATCCCCCCTTAACAGACTCCAGTCCCCATGTGACGACTACAACACCCCATTAACATACTCCAGTACACATGTGACGACAACAACACCACATTAACAGACTCCAGTCTACATGTGACGACAACAACACCACATTAACACACTCCAGTGAACATGCAACGACTACAACACCACATTAACAGACTCCAGTGAACATGCAACGACTACAACACCACATTAACAGACTCCAGTGAACATGCGACGACTTGACTATACAAACTCCTGTCAAAATGCAACGACTAGACTACAACAACACATTAACAGACTCCAGTCAACATGCCACGAATACAATTATACATTAACAGACTCCAGTTAATGGTGTCCTATTGCTTTGATCCGATTTTTTAATTGATTTTCCACGTTCACAAATGGTTCTAATTAGTTTTTTTACGCCATCTCTGCTCATTAATTGGCTTTAAACCCTTTAATTGACTAACGACCAAGTATAATGGCTGACCGAACACGCTACGAAACCTATACATTTTGTAACCAACAATTAACTGACTCATAACTCGGTAAAGAAAACACGCAACGAGTTGAAAATAATCGCAATGAGCTACACATTTCTAACAGAATAAACTGTCTAAATTTCATGATTCGAGAGATTGCCGTTTGAGGTGGGTTTTTTCATGTGACGCACAGACACACACAAAGACAATGAACTTTATATTATAATATTCATTGTTTTCTGCAATGTTATTTAAACAAACTTCTTAATATATATATATATTTGGGTTAGAATAGTTTTTGATTCTGCACAGATATACGTGATGACAGGGAGATGCTCGTGTGTCGCCAAGGCTCGCAAGGAGTAAAGAATAGTAACACTGCGATCTACAATGCATGTCGTGAGAGGCGACTGGGGTAGGGCCTATGGAAGCTACCTAGTAAATAAAAGCGTCGCAGAAATCAGGATGTGCTGGCCTACTTGTAGGCGAATAACTGTCAATAAAACAATGTAACAATAAAACAATGTACAATCACTCTTAGGCTCAGATCACATAAAAGTCATAAAGAGTGTTTAACAAGTGATCGATATGCAACGTTCGAAGAGAAGATGAAAGAAAGTCTCCCTGTGAATCTTAATGTCATGGATGGCACACATTGATTGGTTGATATGACCATCATCATTGCACTTCTGTGAGTAACCACGTGTGCTTCGATCTCTTTCTTACACAGGAAGATTTCAGTGACAGTGAGAGAACTCCGTATATCTGGCAAGGGTCCCATGTATAATTTAGAACAATGGTAAAAATATTTTGGAAGAATATTTTTGCTAATGTATTTTGCACGGGCAGCGGTTTTCCAGCCAGCTCAAAACGATTTTGAACTGTCAAGGGTTCTTCTACGTGATCACCTTGAACACGGGACCTAGGTTTTATCGTCCTTCTCGGATAGGACCTCGATCTCCCCTACACTGAGATACGACTAGGAACTCGATCTCCCCTACACTGAGACAAGGGATCTCTTGAAAAATATCCCGATGGCTCCACGAGGGAGCAAACCGAATACCTTTGGAACGAGAGGCGAGCATCTAACCTCTACGCCACATAGATCTTAACTTGAACAGCATCGCGGCGACTGCACTAGCCATGCGGTCATTCAATTTCTCAGGCTTTCGTTCTAACACTCCTACACCGCCCTTAAAAGCGGTACTACATCCAGTTTTATACATGCTCTGCCCCGTGTGTTCATAGCGCGTTGGACTACGGGTGACTAGCCCTCTGTGAGTGCGGTTCAATTCCGAGGGCTGGCAGAAAAGCACGGTTCCCCAGATTTACGGTGTTTGTGACACCGAATGGTTACGATGTCCATGGCACCGAGCCGAAGAGCTGAAAGCTCAAGTATTTCTGGATCGAAAAATTGTTTTTAATTTTTTACAATAAATACATGCCTAGACTTAATTCCCTTTACCATCTCACTTAAACGACTGACTGGTTCACACTTCCCTGTGCACTTTCAAACTAGCATGTCAACGTGCTCTCAACAGAACTCTAAAAACACTACAGCTTCTTCCTGTTTAAAAAAAAATTAACCCCTCTTTCTCTCTCTCTCTCTCTCTCCCTCACGAATTCTTATCTCTTCTTATCAATGAGTGATCAGTCATCTGTGTAAATTCTGTTCCTATCTTACACGCGCATGAGTGAGTCATTCTCAACACGCGCACGCCGTGTCTTTTATCGATAAAAGAACTAGTAAAACCTTCCCCGCTAAAAACAGTAATGAAAAAAAAAACATTAAATAATTAAATAAACGCACAGAAATAAGAGTATAAACCATTAACCATTTGACTCCGCAATTTTTGTATACCTCCTAACGTATTTATATTGCAACGTACATTGAAATAACCGGTATACTGGTTTTGTGACATCATAAAAAGTACCACGAGCCGGTAAATCATCTCAGAAGGGTGAATGTGTTAAAGAAGTCTCTATATCAGACACATGAACACGCATCTAACTCTGAATGGGGGACACACATTCGACTATCATATTCTTTGCTTCCGTTGCTTCTTCCTCTAGGGTTCTTACAAAAACAACTCCTTGTTCTCATCTCACTGTTACATAGGAACGCTTGGTTATAATCTCGAATATTGCCGAAGGTCATGCCCGAATATTACCGAAGGTCACGCAGGGAATCCATGGCACGTAAAAGCACATGAATCTTGGGGAAAACCCGCTCGATACGTCCAGAAATAAAGTGGTATTCTTGCTGTATCGATTGGCAAATTGTAATCAATAATGCCGGCGCTTGTGTAAGTTTAGACAAAGAGGTTTGGGGTTGTTGGTTTTTTTTTTAAATATGGGTGCTATGGAGGAGTTTCCTATACACGAGAGGCTGGCACGTGCTTATATGGAAGGAGTAAAGTTGATCTGTAGCGAAGATGTGTGAGGAGTTTGAGGAAATTTGCACGCGCTGTATGTGTGTGTGTAAGAGCACTATGGAAATAATATGAAATGGCTAAAGATTTGGGATGGAAGGGGAGGGGTGAGTAGATCAATAATAAATGAAAGTAACAAGATGCAGAAAGACACTAGACTAGCAGACAGAGAGAGGGATGGGGGAACACGTAGATAACAAGCAGATAGGAAGAAAGATCATATAGATGATACCAGACATATTGGCAAATGGATGAACGAAGAGAGGGATGAATTGACGAGGGTAGGGGAGAGTAAGGGATGGAAGATAGGGGGAAAGGGTGGAGATGGATGGGAAAATGGATGGATGGATGGAAATGGATGGATGGATGGGAAAATTTGGGTGGAATGGGTACTGGCATGCCAACAGAAAGATTTGATGATGGATGGATGGATGGATGGACATATAGAAAAATAAACAGACGGACGTGTGTGTGTGGATGGGTCGGCAGATAAACCGACAGAGAGAAAGAGATAGGATTAGATACGGTAAGGTAACAAGAGGTAAGATGAGTTGACAGACAGACATACGAAGTCTGAAGTCAAAAGGCCACCTGTATGGCTAGGAAACCAATAAAACGGTAAGAAGGTTTTCACGCAAAAATCAGAAGCGCCTGGATTCACAGTGGGCGAAAGCATAAGAAGACAGACAGAGAGATAGCTATTCTCATGTTTAACACCGGATGGCTTGCCTCCAGCCCCACCGCCTCACACAACAAATCATACAGACCACAGATTTCAAATGCCGATACTAGCAAACAATCACAGAGAACAAAGCGCTTTCTCTTCCGTATCTATTCCATATGCTCTTCCTCCTACGGTAATACCTCTAGAAAAGTGCAAGGCTAACTTTCGTTTGCCTCCTGCCCAATCATCCACAAAAAGACGGGGAGTGAGGGAGGGAGGGAGGAAGGATACGAATGACAAAGTACGCAAGTCACCGGATGTCACGTGCGCCTGGCTACACAAACTGGCTGGTTTCTCACCAAACCGTATTAAAGATATTCACATGGGGCCAGCAGTATGAACGGATGTGGGTATCCAAGGAGAGAAAGAAAGAAAATAGTTGAGTACCTGTGTTAGAGATACGTTACGTGCAAGTCGAAATGGAAACAGAGAAGAAGAAGAGTTGAAGGAGGAGAGGTAGAACAAGATAGAGGAGTACAAGAAGGAGGAAAGGAATAAGGAGGAGGGTAATAAGGAGGAGTAAGGATAAGAAGAGGGTAAGGAGTATAAAAAGAGGTCAAGGATTGAGAATAGTATAAGAAAGAGGAATAGTACAAGGAGGTACATGAGGAGGCGAAGGATAAGAAAATGGAGTACAAGATAGAGTGGTGAAAAGAATGAGGGGGATGAAGAGGGTAGGTTAAGAAAGAAGACCACAATATGGAGTAGAAAGAGGAGTAGGATATTAAAGAGGAGAACATGAATGAGGGGATTGAGAAGTAGGATAAGAAAGAGGACTGCAAGATGGAGGGAAATGAGAAGAAAAGTGGAATCAGAAAGAGGATGATAAGACAGAGGTGAATGAGGGGACGTGGGATAAGAAAAGGAGGATAAGAAAAGGAGGAGTACAAAATGCAGGTGAATGAGAAGAACAGATTACAAAATTAAAAGTAAGTCTGCCTTTCCCCCACCCCAGACATCGTCCTTGACCTATCCCCATTGCACTTAATTATTAGTAATGTCACTTGCTCCAGGTTATGAGCACAAAATGAACAGATAGTTCCGTTTTTTGGGGGCGGTTTATTTTTAGTAGTTAATTCACTTAATCAAGACAGTTTGCGCCGTCGTTTTCATCGTTCCCCTGCCTCGTTATCTATGAACCATGCCCTCCATTGAAAGATGAAGAAGAAGTATGCATATTATCCGACTGGACACACATTTGTAAAGGCGGGTAAACTAAGATTTTATAAAACCTCACTTTCTAGTACCACATCTGGAATTATACTGTAAAATGCTCATAGCGAGATCATAGCGAGATCATAGCGAGATCATAGCGAGATCATGCGAGATCATAGCGAGCAGAGATCTAGCGAGATCATGCGAGATCATGCGAGCGAGATCATGCGAGATCAAGCGAGATCATGCGAAGCGAGATCAGCGAGATCATGCGAGATCATGCGAGAGCGAGATCATAGCGAGATCATAGCGAGATCATGCGAGATCATGCGAATCATGCGAGATCATGCGAATCATGCGAGATCATGCGAGATCATAGCGAGATCATGCGAGATCATAGCGAGATCATGCGAGATCATGCGAGATATGCGAGATCAGCGAGATCATGCGAGATCATAGCGGATCGAGTATAGCGAGATCGAGATCATAGCGAGATCAGCTTGAGATCATGGAGATCATGGAGATCATGGAGATCATGCGAGATCATGCGAGATCATGCGAGATCATGCGAGATCATAGCGAGATCATGCGAGATCAGCGAGATCATAGGAGATCATGCGAGATCATGCGAGATCATGCGAGATCATGGAGATCAGCAGATCATAGCGAGATCATGCGAGATCATGCGAGATCATGCGAGATCATGGAGATCATGAGATCATAGCGAGATCATGAGTCAGGAATCGCTATAAAGCAGCGAGTATGGACGAAGAAGGATGAGGTTGAGTGAGAACTGATCATAATTTAAAGAGTTTTAAGCCGAAGATTGCCCGCCTGTCCAGCGTGTTCATAGCGCGTTGGACGACGGGTGATAAGCCCTCTGTGAGTGCGGGTTCAATTCCGCGGGCTGGCCGAAAAGCCACAGGCTCTCCAGATTTACGGTGTTCGTGGCACCGAACCGAAGGGTCACGATGTCCATGACACCGAGCCAAAGAACTGAAAGTTGCTCAAGTGCTTCTGGATCAGAAAGAAAAAAAAAAAAGAGCCAAAGGATTGACTGGATTTTATCCCATATGGTTCGGTCCCACTCCGCATAAATGGCACGCCACCTGCCGAGAGTATTGCACAATGCACAAACTCCATAGCTACGGCAACAATCATAGGGGTCTTTGGGGGGAAATGGACTCGTGAACCGAGCGGCGTGGTCCGGATTCGAGCCCACGACTTTCTACTCGCAAGGCACTGAGTCTTAACCACTTAACCACGGAGACCCCCCCCTCCTGGTCATAGCGAGACGGTAACGTGCTGATGATTTGAGCATGTCGACAGCAGAGACTAGAAGAGAGAGATAAAAACCGAAGGACTGTTAACGTGACAAAGTTTTGTTAGGAAGATAAAGGATGATGATGATTTTTTCGATCCAGAAGCACTTGAGCTTTCAGCTCTTCGGCCATGGACATCGTAATCCTTCGGTTCGGTGCCACGAACACCGTAAATCTGGAGAACCTGTGGCTTTTTCTGCCAGCCCGCGAATTAAACCCCACTCACAGAGGGCTCGTCACCCACCGTCCAACACGCTGGGCAGGCAGGCATGATGATGAATAAAGACGTAAGCCATAGATAATAAGTTAGCTACATTTCATGAAACTACTGTCACATTTCTGCACAAGTTTTCATGGTGATGGTTTTTGGTAACAGAGCACTGAGAACCACTCACTACGCAGTTTGAGATCCTCTGATTTTCTGATCTAGTAACGATAGCATGCACTACCACAAACAAGGTCAGACCACTAATGACCTCTGTATGTATTTCTGGCACAGTGTCAATTATCTGATTCCATAACTGCTGCCAACAGAGTCTGGACTGGCGCCTATTTTGTAGATAAGATGGTCAGGGTGGTCCTAATTCAGCGGTTGTTGTTAATAGAATCGGGGTCATGTTTCGCGATAGCTAGACGAGTTTATCCGGCTTAAGGCTCAAGGCTTAAGGGGGAAAATATATTTTAGGATTAAGTAGCCGCTGTACATTTTTGTTAATTTTCGTGCCAGACCCCAGCAGCAGCATATATACATTTCTATATAGTTTGTCTTGGACGGACCAGAGCCAACTATAAACTTATGGGCTTTCGGACTCAGGTAAGAATTATGGAAATCAGACCACAACTACACCACGTGACCTCGCATTCCAGTATTGGTGTATATAGATGTATTCATTTTAAAATCAACGTAAAATGCTCAATCAATTTATATTATCCAACAAGTTAGTTTAACAATAAGGAATATCAATATTATGAATATTTTTCACCTATAAATAACCACAGACTCACAGAACTGAGTAAAATTGCAAAAAAGCTTGCAGTGTTCAATCAAACATCTGTATATTCCAGACCCTTTCTCTGATCTAGGTCAGGGATTCCCCAGTCAGTTGTCTGTGCTTTCATTGCTACACTGGTTAACCGATATTCTGCTTTATGAAATAGTGCTCTATGCTCCATTAAAATATGTACTCTACTTCTCTATAGACTTTTATATTCTACGGTATAACTTGGTCAGGACAAGTTAATGAATGATGATGATGATGATGATGATGATGAATAAAGACGTAATCCATAGATAATAAGGTAGTTGCATTTCATTAAACTACTGTTACATTTCTGCACAAGTTTTCATGGCGAGAGTTTTAGTAACAGAACCTTCGAACGCTCCCTATTGACCACTTGTTAAACCACTCTTTGTGATTTGTATGTGATCTGATCCTAAGAGCGATTGTACGTTGTGCCAGTTATGCGCCTAAAGTAGGCCAGCACATCCGATTTCTGCGACGCTTTTTATTTACTAGGGTAGCTTCCTTAGGCCCTACTTCAGTCGCATCTAACGACATGCCGTGTAGTCGCAGTGTTACTATTTTTTGCTCCCTTTCAAGCCCCAGCAAAACACGTGCGAATGTATGCATTCTACAAAAATACACGTGTTGTTTCTTCTTCAGCGATCTCTGGTCATATGCCGTTAATTTACTGTGAACCACAAACTGGGCAGTGTGCTTCAGTTCTGTCAGGTTTCCCCCAAAACTTAGTTTTTAGTTCGACTGGGTTGACCACATATTGCTTCTCAGCTCAATCAGGAGATGACAGTCTTGCAGGACATGCTCCGGTATCTGTTCCGCCGGCTGACACTGGCAGTGAGCTGCTTTACTTATTCCCAGTCTATGTAAGTGTCTGATGTCCGGTGTATGAAAGGACAATCTTGGCATATCCTTTACAGGACTTGGCCATCAACTACAGTAAACTAGTAGTCGATTGTCTAGGCACCACTTATACGTTCAGCAGTTTTCCATTGCTTTCTGAACGGTGGAGTATATTTATACCGTTTGCAAAAATCCACGTACATTACTTTGCTTCCAAACTGCCCGCCACGGAGTTTGAAACAGGTACTCTTGTGATGTGATCGAGCTCACTGCCACTTAAGCTATAGACGCCCACCTGCAGTGTCTGGTACCTAGGCGAAATATAATGACCTGGTCTGTTCTACTCAGGTCTTTAACTAAGTCTCTTACATAATCATATCCAGTGTTTGTCTTCCAGTCTACTACTGCATAAACGTACATGTAAAATAGTAGTGTTAGTGTTATTATACTAAGTAAATGTGGGCGTCTGTTGTTTAACCCTTTAGCTGCTAAAGACGTGTATATACGTTTTTTCCATTCACTGCTAAAGACGCATTAACACGTATGTTATTACCTCTCCTCTGTGGGCTAAAGACGTGTTAACACGTTATAGATTTCTATTGTCAATGATATGGCGTACATTCACGTTTGTGACCTAGAAACAAGGAGTAGCTATTTTTAGCTCCGTCTTCGGAAAGTATGTAGCAGTGAA
The DNA here is from genome assembly GCA_020796225.1 of Arion vulgaris. Lineage (NCBI taxonomy): Eukaryota > Metazoa > Mollusca > Gastropoda > Stylommatophora > Arionidae > Arion > Arion vulgaris. The sequence continues at coordinate 9,740,530 of CM036772.1, forward strand.
AGGGTGCCGTAGTGAGCTCGATCACAACACAAGCGTACCAGGTTCAAACACCTCGGCAGGCAGTTTGGAAGCAAATTCGTTTCCGTGGGATTTTTACGAACGACAAAAATAGACCTCATCGTTCAGAAAGCATTGGCAAACTACTGATGATATCTAGAAAATCAACGACTCGTTTACTGTGGTTGATAGCTAAGTCATGTAAAGGATATGCCACGCCTTCATACTAAGTAAATAGGAAATGTGAAGTTTTGAATATCTGGGTTCACTACCAACAAAGAAGAAAATGTGGATTAAGGAAATTGTTTTTAAAAAGAACAAACATGGCATTACAGAAAGTAAACAACTGAAAACAGTATGGAATGAAAATGATAGGAAAACAAGGATCAAAATACTAAGAGCATGCATATTCCCAGTGGCAACGTATAGATGTGAAGCATGAACATTTAACAAAGCAGTGGAAAAACATATATGTGCTTTTGAATATAAATGTTACAGAAATGTCCTCCGTATATCATGGACAGAGAAGAGAACAAATATATAATCACTTGCAGACTGACCAGTGAAATCAATAAGTGAGGTTAATATAGCAACTATGAAACGAACAGACTGTGCAACCTTGGAGACCATCATTAAGAGAAGAAGATGGAGGTGGTTTGCATATGTATGTCATACGCCAGTGGGGGCATTGGCTAGGACAGTTCTTAGGTGGACAGTGGGAAGAGAAGACCTGGACGTCGAAAGGAAACACGGAGAAGAACGGTGGAGAGAGAGTTGAAGGAGTGTGGCTTGACGTGGGAGACGGTTGGTAGAAAGGCAGCAGAACGGCAACAGTGGAAGTCACTTGTGGAAGCCTTATGTCTCAATCGGGACACGAAGAGTATATAGATAGATATAATAGAGCAACTTCGGCGCTAGAATAGAGGGTGTGCTGCAGTGGTCACAAATAGACAAATAAACAGCTAAAGATGTGTTGTCAGACTGTATATCGCCCGAGTGGTTACAGGGGCCCAAATTGAGATGTAAAGAATAGAATCACTGTTACCTGCCACGCATGTCGTAAGAGGCGACTAAGGAGGTTGAGAGCTGAGCTAGCTACCCCACACCGTAAAAAACACTAGATGGCTACAGAATGGAGAGCGAACCGAGTAAACGCTGGCTGAAACTGGACACATCGCCGAAGGATAAGCACCAGAACTCCAAGTGGTGCTGAAGATGTGACGTAAAACACTAATGCTAGGGCTGCATGAATCAGATTTCCACATGAATAGAATTTATGGGAAGGTCTGGTACATCGCTCTGGGCGGTGATCGAGAGAGACTGTATATGTTATACAGGGTGTTCAACTTAAAAGCAGCCCGTGAATGGAGCTAATCTGGTATATATGTATGGAAATGGAAAGGTTATGACGTAGTATAGGTCAAGGTTTTGTGACGGTTTATAATTGTAGTGCGGGAAGGGGCGATAAAACAAATGTGACGTAGGACGAGCTAGTCAGAACCGGTTTAAGTAGTAAATAGACGAGATGCAATGCGTACCTGGCAAATTTATATTTATCAAACGGGGCTACTTTTAAGTTGAACACCCTGTATCTGTCGTATAGAAAGTCTGAATTTCTTCGTTTCTGTTGTATCTTTTCTTTGATAAAGGCCCTCTAGTCGAAACGTTGCTGTATACTGTTTATCTACTGTGTAAAACTGCAGTACTTTGTAATTACATGTACTTTATATTCTATATCGCGTTGAGCGATTCATAATAGCCAATATGTTAGTAAGCATGAACACTTACCTGTTTCAGAAGTGCCCGTCGGTACACATTGAAAAATGTACAACCATATACTTTGATAGTATCTTCCCAACTGTTAGACCCAACCAAAACACACACTAAAAACTATATATGACACTACTCTTCGGAACACTCCTATATTAAAAATGAGGCAAGGAGTTCCTTTCCTGGTGTGGTTACTTAAAAGGCAAAATTGTGAAGTACCTTCTTCTGAAATATGCGCGTGTTGTTTCAAGTGCTGGCATGCGTAACCATTCATAGTTGTGGGCGGTGTGGTTTTTTCTATATCATATGTTATTTCTTATACTTGTTTTTTTTTTTAATTTGTTTATCAAAATTCGACCGAGTGTTGTCGGGGCAAGGTAAGGCAAAGAATAGTAACACTGCGACCTACAAGGTATGTCGTTAGAGGTAACTGAGGTGCTGCCCTGGTAAATAAAAAGCGTCGCAGACATCGGATGCGCTGGTCTACTTGTAGGCGCATAACTGGCACAATGTATAATCGTTCTTAGGCTCAGATCATATACAAATCACAAAGAGTGGACGATATAGAGTGTTCGATGAAGAACTTTATCAAAATCCAACTAGACGAAGCGTTTGTGGACGAAGCGTTTGTTGACGAAGCGTGTGGAGTGGCTTAGGGAAAAAGCGTTATGGACGAAGGTTGGGAGAGCGTTGTGGAGAGCTTTGTGGACATCAGTTCTGACGCACTTGTGACAGTTTGGCACTAAGATATGTTACAGTTGACAAGCGTTGTTGTGGAACAACTCGTTGTCAAAAGCCTTTTGGACAAAGGTTGACAGTGATGTGTGGACACCTTCTGTGCTTCATTTGGAAGGTTGCCGGACAAGGTTTGTGGACGACGTGAAACAAAATTCCTGTTATGGGCAAGGTTTGTGGCGATGTTTTGGACACGTTTTTGTGAGCGTTTTATGGACTACAGTTTTGATCGGACTTTTGTGAAAGTTTATATATTGAATCACTTTGTTAACTAAAGCGTTTGTAAGACGCTTTTTAGAAGTTTCTTTTTTAAAATACAGTTGTGCTATTGTCTGGACGAAGCGTTTGTGGGCGACGTTTGTGATTTTGTAGAATTTGTGGACGAAGCCTTTGTATCGGCTGTCCAACGAACAACGCGATTGTAACATTTTAGGAGCGTTTCAGCGATAGACGTTTGACGACAACTTTTATCTTGAGTTTGAGAGACCGGACACCTTTAAGAACAAGTTTTAAGCGTTGTGTGGACGACGTTTGGTGAAACGTCTATATGAAGCGTTTAGTGGACGTTTGTGGACCTTGTTGTAGTGGGCACGTTTGTAGACGTGCGTTTGTAGAAGGTTTTAAATGAAGATCAAGAAGGTTAGTTAACAAGCGTTTCAGTGCGTGCGTCCTTGACAAGGTAATTATTTATCATTAATGGAAACGTTTAGACGCGTTTGTGGCGAGCTTTGTGGACAGGATGGAGAAACGTTTGTGGACCTACGATGAAACCGAGATGCGGACGTAGGCGCTTGTGAAGCAAGCTTGGTGAAGAGCGTTTCGAGAACGCGTGTGTGACCAAGCGTTTGGCGAAGGCTTTGTGGACAAAGCGTTTGTAGACGAGCTTTAGAACAAGCGTTTGTAGACGAAGCGTTTGTAGACGAGCGTTTGTAGACGAAGCGTTTGTAGACGAAGCGTTTGTAGACGAGCGTTTGTAGACGAAGCGTTTGTAGACGAAGCGTTTGTAGACGAAGCGTTTGTGGACGAGCGTTTGTAGACGAGCGTTTGTAGACGAGCGTTTGTAGACGAAGCGTTTGTAGACGAGCGTTTGTAGACGAAGCGTTTGTGGACGAAGCGTTTGTGGACGAAGCGTTTGTAGACGAAGCGTTTGTGGACGAAGCGTTTGTGGACGAAGCGTTTGTGGACGAGCGTTTGTGGACGAGCGTTTGTGGACGAGCGGTAGTGAGGGTGGCTCAAAAGAAGAAAAACACCATCACACATGGAGCCAAAAGAGAGCGCTGAGTGCAGAGAGACCATCTTATGTATCAGCTCCAGTCTCACATGCAGCAACTATGACAAGGATTGCCACTACAGAATATGCCATTACAGTTACAATAGACGTTGTAATTCAGCGTAGAACAAACTACGTTGCTCAAAACCCTCTTGAGACAAAGATGCCAATGATGATGATGATGAATAATACACCTCTGTGTCCTACATTTGGAACGTGGCCCGACAACATAAGGCCGGCTAGCTCAGACGGGAAAACCAAAATTCCTGTTTAATGGGGGCAGGTTTTTGTATATGTTTGATAGGACACTGTGTGTGCTTTTTTGTTGTAATGTTACTCAATTCTATGAGTCCAGGTTATTTATTGATGAAAAATTTTAATAATATTGATATTCCTTAGTGTTAAACTTAAATTGTTACATAATATAACCTTGATTTAGCATGTTGTCTTGTTTTTAAAATACAGTGGTCTATATCTAACGATACTGGAATGCGAGGTCATGCGACGGTTGTGGTCTGATTTTCTAGAATTTGTACCAGAGCTCGCAGGCCTTATGTTATCGGAGGCCACGATCCAACGAAACACCCCCACCAATCCCAACATTCATTAGGACCGTCCACAGCGGTATTGAGACAGCACGACGAACAATCTTATCTTGTTTTGAAGAGACTCTGGACACACCTTTAAGACATCAACATGTCTTATTAAAACGACAGGTGCGAACGGTTCTGAGTGAGATCCTATATTGAAGCCGAAAATAGTGGATTTAACGCACTCTTTGTGTGTATGGTGGCCCCCTTGTGTTTGTGTGTTGCAGTTAGTGTGTACGTGAAATCAGAAAATACAAAGAAGGTTAGGACCAACATTAACACACCACTTCAAGTCTGTCTGACACGTCCTTCAAACGGTGCAATTATTTTTATCATCTCAAAATGTAAACCGCTGATCGCCTGTGTGTTGCCGACGCTCGCAAGGGGAGCAAAGAATAGTAACACTGCGACCTACAAGAAAACCCACTGAGATGCGACTGAGGTAGGCGCTTAGGAAGCTACCCTAGTGAATAAAAAGCGTCGCAGAAATCGGATGTGTTGGCCTACTTGTAAGCGCATAACTGGCACAAAGTACAATCACTCTTAGGCTCAGATCACATACAAATCACAAAGAGTGGTTTAACAAGTTGTCGATATATGAGCTTTCGAAGAAGAAGAAAGTGGTATAAGCTAAAGTGAAAACCAGTTGTTTAGTTGTCATTGCAATTATTTCCTTGCAATGTCATGACGCACTAACCAAGACCATGCCCCCACCTCCACGGGTGGCCTGGTAAGACTAATGTCTGGCTAAGCGGGAAGAGATTGAAGGAGTATAAGTAGAAGGGTAGGTGCATACATGTCTGATTCGAGATCTGACCGCAATGCTGAGAATCTCAGAAAATACGCCTACACGTCTCTCCTGTCCGATAGTCAAAAAAGACAGATTATTCAAAGTGACATCCATGTGATTGCCGGACCCGAACTCGGGGTAAAAAATAGAACCACTACTACCTACCACATGCTGTTTACAGCGAAAGTGGAGGTTTGACGTGGGATTAGCTACCCCACCCTGTAAAACATTTAACTTCAATAAACACAGCCAAGCGCATGAGAGCTTGCAAGGCCTTGGTTGTGAACCTATGCCTCCTAGGTGCTGAATGGGTGAAGAAGATGAATGTCATGCCGAATAATTAAGCACACGCAAAATATCACCTCTTTTCGTTATAGGGTTTCGGACTTACAGCTGTTCAAACATGGGCATGAAATTTGAAATGCACTATAAACATACTAAGACCATGCCCGTCTGCCCAGCGTGTTCGTAGCGCGTTGGACTACGGGTGACTATCTGTCTGTGTGTGCGGGTTCAATTCCGCGGGATGGCAGAAAAAGCCACAGATTCCCCAGATTTACGGTGTTCGTGGCACCGAACCGAAGGGTTACGATGTCCATGGTGCCGAGCCGAAGAGCTGAAAAGCTCAAGTGCTTCTGGATCGGGAAAAAATAAATAAAAATACTAAGACCACAATTTAGACTTAATTACGACAATGTCATGATTCTGGCACGACTTAACTGTTGACCTATGTAATTGGTCATATTAGTTTTAACATTGCGTGATTGCTTTTTAAATGTGCATATAGCAATTACCTGGTTTATGATTGATTAAACATGGGAGTAATTACGTTTATCATTTTATTTTTGTTATGGAATCTCACTCAGTTCTATCCGGCTACACACTATCTTGGTAGCTCACTGTCTTGGTAGCCGAGACACTGTCTTGGTAGCAGAGACACTATAATTATATGTATATCATCATCATCAAGTAGCTTGTTCCTTCCGGAACGTGGCTTCCATGACAAGTCCTATAAGACTCTTTGTTCTGTGCAAGTTGACCAGCGTCAGCAGCAGTCATTCTCAGATCGTCAATGACATCTTGCACCCATCGTCTTCTAGGTCTTCCTCTCATTTTTAATCCAGGCACCATTCCCTTCAAAATTATATATAGCAGAGACAATGTCTTGATAGCAGAAACACTGTGTTATATATATATCAGAGATACTGCAGTATGGGTACTACTAAATCTAGCGTGGTTTAATGCAGTCTTCTTCTTCTCTGCGTTCGCTCTTTACGACCAATTTTAATCACTCTATGATATGTTTGACCTTTGCCAAGAATGTGTATACGTTGCACATTGGTTTGGTAGGCCCCTAAAAGCATAGACTTCTACACGTTTAGGACGCATGCATCTGATTTGAGCCAAACCTCCTTAGTCGCCTCTTACGACATGCGTGGCAGGTAACAGTGGTTCTATTATGTACATCCCAAATTTGGCCTCGGTAACCACTCGGGAGGTTTAATTCAGTGGTTCTCAACCTTTTCTACGGCATGTTCCCCCTCCCTAAGATGAGACGACGCTCCCATGCCTTCCCTTTACACTCCCCCATTTTTTTCTTATTTTCACCCGCCGAATTATCTGTCATTTCCAAAAACCACACGAAATAATAATGTTTCTCATTCTGAGCGTTATAACGGCACTGTCCTCTAAATACAGTCATATTTTTGCAGTGAGAATGTCAATTTTCGTAAAACTAAATTTTAACAAGAAATTAGAGAAAAAATGTCACCATGAGTCAAAATCAATGATATTCTTGAATAATTTTTAAAGAAACGTTTCTTCTTCGAACGCTCCACATCGACCGTGTGGTTTGTATGTGATCTGAGCCTAAGAGCGATTGTACGTTGTGCCAGTTATGCGCCTACAAATATCACATCCGATTTCTGCGCTGCTTTTTATTTACTATGGTAGCATCCCTAGGGCCTACATCAGTCGCCTCTTCCGATATGCATTGTAGGTTGCAGTGGTACTATTCTTTGCTTCCTTGGGGCCCCGGCACCACACGGGCAAAAGAAATGCTAAACGTACAGTTTTAATGGGGAAAAAAAGTATTTTAAATGGAAGAACAAGTTGGTATAAAAACATTTTAAACTGGCTAGAACAGCTCTCCGGTGGACAGCGGAAGAGAAAATTAGGACTGGACGTCCACAGGAAACATGGAGATGAACTGTGGGGAGAGAGTTGAAAGATTGTGGCCTGGATATGGGAAACAGTAGAAAGGCGCCCATTACGGCAGCAAAGGAAATCTCTTGTGGAAGCCTTCTATGTCAAACGAGACACGTAGAGTTATAAATAGATTTTAAAAACTTATTAAAACACAAAATCTTCTTAACGTTTCATACCCCGCCCATGGGCGTCCATATGCTAAGAGGGGGCCAAGTACCATCCCCTGAGAAATTGATTTTTAACAACATTTTTATGCCAACCTGGTCTTCTCCATTTCGCGTTGTAAACTATCAACTATAATGTTTGTTTTTCATGTTGTCCATCCGTGGAATAACTTATGTCAACGCCCATGCGCCCTCTCCCCCAACCATCCCCGCTCTCTCTCTCTCGATACTATCTCACGACTCCCGGGTTGAAAACCACTGACTTAATAAATATGTACAGTATTTCGTCTGTCTTGAACTTTATTGTATTGTTCAATCTCAATCTTATTAACCTAAAATATCAATGTACCGATTTTCTATCTCTGAAGTCGTTGGCAATCATAATAGAAAACGCAACCATATTATTAGCACACTCAATCATATAATAGCACACTCAATCATATATTAGCACTCAATCATATAATTAGAAGGTAATCCAAGACGGTAAAGAATATATATATATAAGACGATAATCATAATATGGGCAAGTTGTTCTAGATGGGATCAAACTACCACGATAGTCAGTCGTTAATGATAAACTACATGTCATTGTCAAAGCCTTAGATGTGGTTATTAATCCCTTTATCGGTGGGGGTTAAAAGAGAAGATAAAGACCCTGCATCAAAGCTATTATTGTCGAGAATAGAATAAACAATGAAACACATTTTTAGACTCCATTCGTTAAACTTATCTTCCTCTTACCGTTTCTTTACGAGCATATCTGAGAAGTTAGAATAGCACTTCACAGACTAAGACTTTGGCTACTATACAATACACATGAATACAAACAATGCTTGCTTTAAAAAACTGTTTCTTTTAATACAAGACGATAGATACAGTAACACATGTGTAGCCTATTTGATAAAATTCACTAGTATTATTTTATGTACGTCTTTGTGTTGCTTTTTTTTTTTTAATCTCTGTGACATTTTTATTTTGAGAATGATTGATCTTAATCCCAACGAAACAAAATATAATATTATTGTTATTCCATTGAATTGTATCATTCCAGATACAAGATGTCACTACAGAAAAAATCCAAAAGCCAATTTAATATCGTTAAATATTACTTCAAATTACTTCGTTCTCAAAACACTTTGGCTAGACCATGTTTAAATCGCATTTAAACTGTCTGTCAGCAATCCATCCTCGGTTTAAATTTAAAACGAACGATTAATTTAACACCGACGCTAACTTGAGCGTGTGTCATTGTTGTCGTGATTCGCAACAAGAAAACAGAAATAAAAACAAAGCATACAATACACATTCAAACTATAACAACAAACATCGACTTACCGTATCCAGTCGAAAGTTGGTGGTTAAGTAACGATTATAAATCCTTGAAAGATCAGAGAATACTGAGTATAGTATAATAGAAACTTCAGATATGGTCGGCACAGTTCGTTCGATTTGGGTGAAAGTTTGTTATGTGAATTTCTTTCTAGTCCGGTTACCCTGCTTCTTGCTGCAGGCAGAGCAACCGAAATGTGGCAAAACACAGACAGATGTTCAGAGTTACCTCGCATGTGATACTTCTGCTTCTTACAAAATGGACTCCGTAAATAGAGAGTTTTTGTTTGTTGTATAGTTGGTTTTTAAACACAGCATGCAACTTTCAATATAACAAGGAACATGTTCTTGCTTATGTCAATACGTGTTAGACATTAAAAGGGTAAAAATAAGAATAATTTCCTTGCGCTGAATCCAAGTAATATAGTTTTTGTGGGGGTTTTTTAAGCTATGCGTTGTTTATAATTTAGGTGTGTTGTCGAATTGTTACACCAGAGGAATATATTAATTATTATACACATGGGTCACTGGGTGTGTAATTGTGAAATGCACGACGGTCAGTGAGGGCATTTAGCTGCAAACGGAGTCTAATATTTTACTTCCAGAATACAATCAAATTCTCTCTAAATCTATGCGAGCGCACAAAATAATGATATTATATTTGAAAGTAAAAAGAGATTGATTAATCAACATCGAACTGACGTGTTGGACTGCTGGACGCTGCTGGATTTATTGAGGCGGAGATCGGAACACCTATGGACATGTCCGAGTGCTATGATGATAGTCCTCATATAACTGATTCGAATATTAAACACCAATGTTAAAGCAGTTCTGTTGTATGAGTCAGAAACGTGGAGAACTACTAATATAATAACAAATGAATTGCAAATATGCAATCAACTGGTGTATGTGCAGAATAGAGTAACTGAGATGGTATGCGGTTACAAAGGATGAGATTACGGAGAAAACGAGAAAGATTCCAGTGAAGCAAGAGGTGAATGAAAGACGTTGGTGCTGAATAGTACGTACCTTAAGAAAACTAGAGAGGAATATAACAAGAATGGACATTTCCCGAAAACGCAGAGACGGAAAGTCTAGAAACACAAGTAGAAGAGATTTGGATTCCGAGATAAAATATATACGGAAGAGCTGGAAGGAGCTGCAAGGGATAGCTAAAGATATGAATACTTGGCATGAGTTAGTTAAAGGCATATGCTTCAATCAACGATTTTTTTAAAGCATGAGAAAGAGCTTTAATATTTGATGAAGGTTCAAATGTGTGATTCGGTAAGATTGTTTTGTTGGGGCCTCTTTAGTGATATGATAATCAGCTAGAGTGGCATATCAATACTCTGATCTGTTGTTGTTTAATTATATTAATTTAATTGCTTTGTGACGGGACTGAAGTGTTACATATGTATCTCTGATGTTAGTACCGCTTCAGCCCAGGACATAATTTCAAAACAGGCTTTATATTGTAATTGTTTTTGTAATTTGTAAAACTACAGTACTTTGTTATTACGTGTTTCGCAATATAGATTACCCGCGTTAGCCCGCGTGCCCAGCGTGTTCGTAGCGCGTTGGACTACGGTGACAAGTCCTCTGTATGTGCGGGTTCAACTCCAAAGCTACAGGTTCCCAGATTGTCGGTGTTCATGGCACCGAACCGAAGGTTACGATGTCCATGACACCGAGCCGAAGAGCTTTCAGCTCAAGTTCTTCTGGATCGAAAAAAAAAAAAAAAAAAGATACATACAGATACCTACATTACATAGATACATTTGTCGCATACATTACATACACACGTAACATACATACATGATCGACAGACATATATTACAGACTGACAGACATTACAGAGAGACAGACAAGCCAGTAGGCAGACAGACACATATATAGATAGCATACATGAATCGACGCACTCTGGTCAGACCCATAGGGACACATTCTCTCTGAACAGATGATGAAGGGCATGAAATATGTTAATTTTTTTCGTTGCTCACTGGAGTTTTCCCTTTCTCTCTCTCTCTCTCTCTCTCTCTCTCTCTCTCTCTCAGGAGAGAAGGAAAACTCAGTGAGCAACGAAAAGAATTTTCCTTTCTCTCTCTCTCTCTCTCTCTCTCTCGTGTGTGTGCGTGCGTGTGATCGAGCGAACGTGTACGTGTGTGCATGTGTGCGTGCCTTTAGATATATGAGAGGGAAAGAGAGTCATTAGTGCCTCTTCCTACAAACTGCCATCACAATTCGATTACAGAAACAGGCATCCACGGCCATAAAAAGCACAGACATACGGCCATCAAAACAATACGCAAACTTTTGACCACAGAAAGCACACACAAGCTCACACAAGCACACACAAGCACACACAAGCACATACAAAATACAAACATTTGGTTATCGTTCATAAAGAATCAACAAATAAAGAAAACACAGAAAATCAATGATAAAACACGAGCACATGTACATCGAAAGTGCACATAAGTACGTGTACTGGCCGCACATATATAGTTCTTGATAGCCACACATACAATTGTCGATAGCCACACGTACAATTATCGATAGCCACACGTACAATTGTCGATAGCCACACATGCAATTGTCGATAGCCACACGTGCAATTGTCGATAGCCACACGTGCAATTGTCGATAGCCACTGCAATTGTCGATAGCCACACGTACAATTGTCGATAGCACACGTACAATTGTCGTAGCACATACAATTGTCGATAGCCACACGTACAATGTGGATAGCCACATACTGTCGATACACATACAATTGTCGATAGCCACACTACAATTGTCGATAGCCACACTTACAATTGTGATAGCCCACATACAATTGTCGATAGCCACACATACAATTGTCGATAGCCACACGTGCAATTGTCGATAGCCACACGTACAATTGTCGATAGCCACACGTACAATTGTCGATAGCCACATACAATTGTCGATAGCACGTACAATTGTGATAGCCACACTACAATTGTGATAGCCACACGTACAAATATCGATATAAGGGAATTAGTCAGTTTGTTTGTTTGTTCCTTTCGTGCCAAAGGTGGCACATAGGGCAAAGATTTTAGATCTCCATGTAATGCGGTTCGTTGCTAGCAGTTGGAGATCTTGTATGGTTTTACATGCCAATAGTTTACTTCCTTGTAGGACTGCAAAGTAAGAATGCAGTAAAACTAAATAGCTATGTCGAAACACATAAACGCCCGTTTTGCCGGGCATTCAAGGAGGCAAAGAATAGTAACACTGTGACCTACAAGACATGTCGTTGGTAGGGGACTGAGATATGGGTCTAGGGAAGTTACCCTAGTAAATATAAAGAGCGTATGCGCTGGCCTACTTGCATGCGCATAACTGGCACAACGTACAATCACTCTTATGCTTGGATCACATAGAAATCATAAAAAGTGGTTAACAAGTGGTCGATATGGAGCGTTCGAAGAAGAAGAAACACATAACAAACCAAAATACTGTAGTTTTACAAAGTACAACAACCAAACACAGCTACGTTTCGAACAAAGGATCTTTATCAAGCAAAGGATACAAAAGAAGCGAAGAAAATATGACTTTCTTTTTTTCGATCCAGAAGCACTTGAGCTTTCAGCTGTTCGGTTCGGTGCCATGGACATCGTAGCTGTTCGGTTCGGTGCCACGAACACCCACAAATCTGGGGAACCTGTGACTTTTCGACCACTCCGAGGAATTGAACCCGCACTCACAGAGGGCTAGTCACCTGTAGTCAAACGCTGGGCAGGCGGACATAGGACTTCTTGAAGATATACAGTCGGACAATAAATCCTTATGATGGGGCCTATTGGCATTAAAATAAATGTATCCATGCGGCGGTTATCAATAACTTACAAGGGACAACTGAAACCAACAAAATGATCATCGGAAAAACTGCCGATATAGAAGCAAGAATCTTCTTATTGTATTAATTTGATCATAATATTGTATTAATTAAAGTTAGGAAAATGTCTGAAAAGAAAGAAGGAGATAGAGAGAGAGAGCGATTGTGAGGGTTATTTGAACAATTATTTGGACCAGGTCACTCGTTTTAGGAGGAGAAGGGGGAGAAAATGGGGAGGATAATGGGAGGTCATTGTTCATGAGCAGGTGCGATGTGACAAATGTGGACATGGTCGGACTAGAGATCTAAATTCAAGGTCATCTGCCGCCCGAGTGGTTATCGGGACCCAAATTTGGGGTGTAAAGAATAGAACCACTGTTACCTGCCACACATGTCGTAAAGGTGACTAAGGAGTTTGCTGAAATCGGATGTACATGTCCTAAATGTGTAGAAGTCTATGCGTTTAGGGGCCTACCAAACCAATGTGCAACGTGTACACGTTCTTGGCAAAGATCAAGCATATCACAAAGAGTGATTAAATTGGTCGTATAGAGCGAACGCAAAGAAGAAGGTCATCTGTCCAAATACTGGACAGTCATCATGTGCCATGCCGGCTGTAATAGGCGATCATGTGTCTCCACAAACGTCTGTCTTTGTTGCTAATTATCAGTTCGGATGTTGACACTCTTCAACGCCAGGAAGCCTGCCTGTCCAGAACTTTCGTCTTTCCCTGTTTCGTCTCCGTTGATTATATTACTTATTTCTTCTTCCTTGCTCCGCGTGGAGCATAGGACATCAACAGTTGACTTCACTTTTTCCTGGTCTCTGGCCGTTTTATTTATGGCTTCCCGGGATAGTTCAGCATCCTTCAGTTCCTCACAAAACTCCGTCTTCAGATTTACTTAAGACGCCCCTTTCTTCGTTTACCTTTCGGGTTCCACTCAAGTGTTTGTCTAGTGACGATTGTGTCTTCGGCGAGCCATCGCCATTTTCTTCTCTCAACCTGGGTCATCACGATTGTCTGCCCTGTATGAAGATGGGACGGATAAGCGTAATGCATACACGTACACCTATCGACTCGAACACAAGCGGGTTAATTGTGGCCACACTCGACGTTCCACGCGTGAGGAAAAGAATTGGTTCATCAACCTCCTACACATTAGGGCCTAAGGGCATCTGTAGCTTACAGGTTAGGTGCTCGTCTCTTGTGCAAAATGTACCAGCTTCGCTCCCTCGTGGAGCTATCTGGATATCTTACCAAAGATCCATGATCTCAGTGTAGGTGAGATCGAGTTACTAGTTCTATCGGAGACGGATGATAAGTCCCGTGTTCAATTTGAGGACGTAAAAGAACCCTTGGCAGTTCAAAATCGAGAAGAGCAGGCTGAAAAGCCGCTGCCCGGGCAAAATTCCTTAGAAAAGATTTAAAATAAAATTTATACATACGTATCTTTACCACCTTCACAATTACATCGGGGACTCTCGCTGGTGCTACGGAATTGGTGCACTGCAGCTGAGATTTTCCTGTGTAAGAAATATATCGGAAGACACATGGTTAATCACCGAAGTGCAGTGATGATAGTCCTATCAATAAATCGATCAACGCTAGGGCCTAGAAATATGAAGCGACAGGCACTTCTTACCCTAAGGTCTGAAAAGGCAACTGGAAATGTTATTTTATTTATTTATGAGGTTAGAGGTTGTGGCCGTTACTACTGCCATCTAGTGGCTCTTGGGAACTCTTTTTTTTTTTTTTTTTTTTCTTTCGTCCACTTTCAACTCAAACGAAGTTTCATCTCTGAAACTGATTTTTGCGTGAAAATCCGTTTTCAATTTCTTACAATGGCAGCAGCGTGCACATTGTAAATTACTACACTGGCAGCCGTGTGCTCAATGTACTCGTAATTAGTATTCCCTCGCCATACAGGCAGATTTTCTCCGACTTCAGAGGTACTCAAGTTATCGTCCTGAGTAAGACCAGGGGACTCGAACAAATGCCGGACAGTAGGTTGGAAACCCGAGCTATGAGGCGTCTCACAGCTAGCAGGCAGAGCTACTATCAACTACTCTAGGCAGTCCCCCCTTGGGGACTCTATTTACTGGGACCATTGTTGTATCTGACTCTCAGTTGTTGCTTCGGAAGATCCAGAATAGCAGGTTGCGGTATGAACTGATGTTGTCTATAGAGTCGTCTGCGTGTTGCCGGAGCTAACACTGTGACCTACAAGGTATGTCGTAAGAAGCGACTGAGGTAGGGGTCTAGGGAAGCTACCCTAGTAAGTAAAAAGCGTTGCAGAAAAAGGATGTTCTGGCCTACTTGTTAGCGCATAACTGACACAACGTACAATCGCTCTTAGGCTTAGATCACATAGAAATCATAAAGAGTGGTTTAACAAGATATGGTTTATGCATCTACAAGTAGGCCAGCACATTCGATTTCTGCTATGCTTTTATTTACTAGGGTACTTCCTAGGTCCCACATCGATCGCCTCTTCGACATGTCTTGTAGGTCACAGTGTACTATTCTTTGCTTCCTTGCGAGCCCGGCAACCACACAGGCGGAATGATGCTCAATCAATCAACCAATCAGTGTGCAAGTTGTGCTTAAAAAATGTCAAACTAAAATCCAAATAGATGAACAAAAAAAATACATTAATTGAAACAATATACAAAATGTTTAAATGATGAAAAACAAAATTAGAAATGAAATAAATTTACAAGCAAAACACAATTAGATTTCATAATAAACTAGACAAAAAACACACCAAAGTAGTGCTGGCAACATAAGCCTAAAATATTTTGGCTCTGTCAAATTTAATTAAATTCATAAAATGAAGAAATACAAATGATACAAAGAGTATTGCTGAAGATTTCTTGCACTTTCTGCCTTGTTTTCACAAATTTATATTCAAACTTATTCTTAAAACACATTCATAAAACATCTGTACAGTTTTGTGTCAGTCAATCAACATTCTGATCACCAATCAACAAAATGATCAAAGAATATCAAAGCAGGCATTGAAGTGGTATGCAAAGGGTTCAAGAACGAGATGACAACAGTAGGGAGACCCAGAAACAAACCTTGCTGAGAGAGGCAAGAAATATCGGTCTCAGTTCTATAGAGGAGATTGAGCGAGTTGCCCAGGATATAGCGGTATGGAGAAATTGCCCTATATAATGTATAATGGTACGAAAGGAATTATGATTATTATAATCAATATTAATACATAAATGATCAAAATAATACATGTGTCATGCATAGAGACAAACTCTGCAACAAAACTGCACTGAGATGGACACTAGAGGGTACACAAAAATGCAGAAGACACAAAACGACCTGGAGGAGAACAGTAGAACAAGAACAGAAAGAAATGAACCACAGCTGGAACACAAAGGATGAGCAAGAATAGAAACTAATGGTATGAATTTATTGCTGCCCTAAGTACCAGGGGAATCACAGGCTAGAGAGAGTATTAAAAATACAAAAATAAAACAATCAGTTAGGCTACTAGAGTCATAATAGATAATGTGACTCAGTGCAGACAGAACACACTAAGTGACAAAGATGATAACCAGTTACAATCATCATCATCATCAAGTAGCTTGTCCCTTCCGAAACTTGGCTCCCATGACAGCAGTCCTGAAAAGCTCTGCTCTGTGCAAGTTGACCAGAGTCAGCAGCAGTCATTCTCAGATCTTCAATGACATCTTGCACCCATTATCTGTTAGGTCTTTCTCTGATTCTTTTTCCAGGCATCATTCCCTCCAAAATTATCTTCTCTAGGCACTCGTTTGATGTGTCAGAAACATCAGTTACAATACCAAGAAATAAAAACACTAATACTTGTGCCACATCAAACAAAAAATTGTCATATTTAAAAGTAATTCTCATAATAAATAAAAAACATAGTAACATTTTTAACTTAAAGTAATAACTCTATTTAACCTCTTTCCACGCTTTACGCAGCACACTGAGTCACGGCGGAAGTCCGTTGCACGCTATAAATCGCACACTGCGCCTTAGAGTTGTTTCCCTTATAAGAAGTCTTTCTAGTTTTACTTCTACTGTTTTACTTTACTACTTTTCAACCTTGTTATTCTATTAGGTTGTCCAGTTTTCTTCAATTTAGTATATAATAATATATATATGGTTATTTATTGATGAGTAGTTGGGAGCGTTATATTAAAAACAATTTTTTTACTTCCTTGAATTAACTGCTTAACAATTGAGGAAATAACTGCCCGTGGAAAGAGTTAAGATTAACACATCAACTATTGCATTGAAAAATAAAACCGCTGTGACCGGTTTAACTTTTGTTCACTATTTCCTCCTCAGATGTATGTACCGCCCGAGTGGTTACCGGGCCCAAATTGAGGTGTAAAGAATAGAACCACTGTTACCTGCCACCATGTTGCAAGAGGCAACTAAGGAGGTAGGGGTGGTGTTGATATTATAAATTCCCTAAGGAGAGAGGACATGTACATGATTCATGTAATAGTGGTGAATCTACAACACTAACCAGACTGCAAGAACTCCAAGTCAAGTGTGGTGTAGCTAGACAAGAACGCTATGCTGGTAGCTACAGAAGAATAGTAAACCAACAAAGAACCGGTGTTGTTAGTCGCCATACGCTGAGGGAAATACTGAGGGGGAGATCAGAGCATTTATGGACTAATTGGTTCGACGTGCAGTGATGATGATCCGACGACTAAACTAAACTAAACCTCATAAATTTCCCCCACCCCCCGTCAATAAAAGATTAAGGCATGCCAGTGATCATAAAGGGTAAAATAAATTTGGAGCTAAGTTGTGAAAAAAACAAAAGAAATGGTGCCGGCCACAGCTCATAGTCAACAAGGGGCTAGAGGTTTGAGTAGTTAATATGACACATACACAAAAACCAGCATAGGGCAGCTGTTAGAAGTAATAATGCTGAGATTGGTAATGCTTATACTGTTATATATTTTACAAACTAAGTTGAAGGAACTTAATCAATCCAGAGAAAGAAGACATACAGGTAAATATGAGGTGTGACTTTGTTTCCAATAGTCTCTGTGTGACAGATAAGAAATAGACACTTGAAAATATTAGTGGTTATGTGTCACTTACAGAACTTGATAAACTCAATTTATAGATAACTCTCAGAAACAGATCTTGCCCATGTGTTGCTGGGGCTCACAAGGAGCAAAGAATAGTAATAATGTGACCTACAAGGCATGTCGTAAGAGGTGACTCAGGTAGGCGCCTAGGGAAGCTACTGTAGTAAATAAAAGGCGTAGCAGAAACCGGATGTGCTGGTCTACTTGTAGGTGCATAACTGGCACAACGCACAATCACTCTTGGACAAAGATTAGATTCAAATCACAAAGAGTGGTTAACAAGTGGCCGATATGGAGCGGTTGAAGAAGAAACAGATCTTAATAAACTCAGTTACAGATCTTGATAACCGCAGTTTACATATAACATTCTATAAACAGATCTTAATAATTGTTTCAAACAGACCTTGATAAAACTCTTTAAGCTGGTATTAATAAACTCATTAAACAAACCTTGATAAACTCTTTAAGTGGTATTAATAAACTCATTAAACAAACCTGATAAATTCTTTAGCTGTATTAATAAACTCATTAAACAGACCTTGATAAACTCTTTAAGCTGGTATTAATAAACTCATTAAACAAACTTGATAAACTCTTTTTATAATAAACTCATTAAACAAACTTGATAAACTCTTTAAGCTGGTATTAATAAACTATTAACAACTGATAAACTCTTAAACTGGTATTTTTACTTCTTTTCGTCACAACTCAGGGTTTCATCTCTGAAACTGATTTAAAAAACCTTTCCATTTCTTACAATGGCAGCAGGTGAATTAATAAATTACTTAACACAACCGTTGATAATTACTCTAAGCTGGTATTCCCACCATACAGCAGATTTCTCATTACAGAATTACTACATCGTCTTAAGGCAGGGATCAACAAACGGACTTAGTTGAACAGCTATAGTCACAGCTAGGCGAGCTACTATCACTCTCTGCAGTCCAAGCTGGTATTAATAAACACATTAAACAAGACCTTGATAAACTCTTTAAGCTGGTATTAATAAACTCATTAAACAGACCTTGATAAACTCTTTAAGCTGGTATTAATAAACTCATTAAACAAACCTTGATAAACTCTTTAAGCTGGTATTTTTTTTTTTTTTTTTTCGTCGCTTTCAACTCAGACGAAGTTTCATCTCTGAAACTGATTTTTGCGTGAAAATCCGTTTTTCCATTTCTTACAATGGCAGCAGCATGCACATTGTAAATTACTTTACACTGGCAGCCGTGTGCTCAATGACTCGTAATTAGTTTTCCCCTCACCATACAGGCATATTTTCTCCGACTTCAGAGGTACTCACGTTATCGTCCTGAGTAAGAGCAGGGACTGAACAAATGCGGACTGTAGGTTCGAACCCGAGCTATGAGGCGTCTCACAGCTAGCAGGCCGAGCTACTATCAACTACTCTAGGCAGTCCCCCAAGCTGGTATTAATAAACTCATTAAACAGATCATTCAAAGAAAAGAAGAACTTCATAAACACGAACACTTTGTACATTTTAAACCACCATTGGTGGCTTACTGTTGCATAGATGTTGGTGCTCGCATCCCATTCTAAAGGTACTCGGTTGCTCCTCGTGGAGCCATCAAGATATTTTTCAAGAGATCCCTGATCTCAGTGTAGGTGAGATCAGGTTCATAGTCCTATCGGATATGGATGATAAAATGTAGGTCCCGTATTTAATTTGAGCATGTAAAAGAACCCTTGGCAGATCAAAATTGAGAAGAGCAGGATGGAATGCTGTTGTCCTGGCAAAATTCTTGAGAAAAATTTACAAAATAAAATTCATACAAAATATCTTCACTATCTTCTTAATTACATCGGGGAACCTCACCATTACATAGGGGAACCTCACCATTACATCGGGGAACCTCATTATTACATCGGGGAACCTCACCGGTACTACGGAGTTCATGGACTGCAGCTGAGATCTTCCTGTGTAAGAAAGAGATTGGAGCACGCATGGTAACTCACCAAACTGCAGTGATGATGGTTCTATCAATCAATCAATCAATCAATCAATCAATCAATCAAACCACTAATGGAAGCCATAGTTTCCTTCTTCTTTTTCGAACACTTCATAACGACCACTTGTTAACTACTCTTTGTAATTTGTATGTGATCTGAACCTAAGAGTGATTGTATGTTGCGCCAGTTATGCGCCTACAAGTAAGCCAGCACATCCGATTTCTGTGCTGCTTTTTTTCTTACTAGGGTAGCTTCCCTAGGTCCCTACCTCACTCGCCTCTTACGACATGCCCTGTAGGTCACAGTGGTACTATTATTTGCTCCCCTTGAGGGCCCCGACAACACACGGGTGGGAAGCCATTGTAAATGCACATGACAAAAACTTGATGTTTTAAAACAGTAAAGTAGTTCTCATAACTGGAGACTCATTGCCACCCACCAACCTTTCATGTAAGAGTGACAAATAAGAAGCTGTGAAACTACAGTTAAAAATAGTATTATAATTCAGTTGAAGCCAGTATCAGAGAAAATTATGGAAGATTTAAACAAACTGAAACAAATTAAAATATATGTTATGAGATCGATGTCATGGCATATTGGACATTCCAATGTGTGTGCAGTCCTCCGCTGCAACAGTCAACCCAAAGTTGATCTGAACACTGTACTTATGAGAAGTTGATTATTATATCTTCTCTTTTCAGATTGAGAGAGATGGGTGTCGTTATTGGTACAGCCCAAAAATATTGACATACCAAATATGCAACATCCAACTGCCGTGTTCGGCCGCTGGTTGCTGCTGGATTTGTTAAGGAGGAGATCGGAGCTCCCATGGATGTGTCCGAGTGCTATGATGATAGTCCTCATATAACTGATAATTGATCTCATTTCTGCCACGAAGACGACACTGCCTGGCATCTCTATAATTAACTGATTGGCTACTGAAGTGAAAAACGGGTTGTGGCTGAATTAAATTTATGTCCTATTTTTCCATTGCATGTGTATATACAAATTCAGTTACAGTTTCCTTAATTATTAACAGATTTTTATGAGTAATAAAACATTTTGTCCGGACAAAATATTTTCGTTAAGATACATCTAAAACAAATACATAGTGGCGTCACTCCCAGCGGCAAAGGAGCCAATCAGTTAACTCCTAATTCTAAATCGTTCCAATGTCTGAGACGACTCGCCCATATCACATAAATAAGTGTGTATTGCATAAATGACATCAGCTCTGTCCATACTTCTACCAGCTTGAGTAGGTGCATTATTTGCAAGAAAGTCAGAGCGTTCATAAATGAGAGCGGAGATCAAATAGTAAATATAGTGTGTCCTGACGAAAATATTATGTGTTCAATCCCTTGGTAAGGTTAAAAGTTTTATCTGTTAGGGCGAAAATAAAACCACGACTTTCACATCCGTGGTAAAAGCCTTGAGCAAGCAGCCTTAATTTCTATACCATATAGTATTCCACAAGTACTTGCAGAAAATAAGAACAAAATGCTGTATAAAAATGTATATATATACATACATACACTAGTAATTAAAAAAATTTGTGATAAAACACAAAATTATTTCAATACAAAAATATTTTTTAAAAACTATCAGTGCATTTTGTTCAAAAGATAGATGAATATTTTTTTAACAAAATGTGCAAAGAATAATAATGATATAGGAATAAACAAAGCAATTTGAAAGCAGCAACAAGTCAACAAGTTAATGGTCTGTGTAAGCATATAAACATTAGTGCAATACACAAATTTGTCATTGCTATCTATGTACATTGTGATTATTGATAGTACAATAAAAATAAGTGTAACAGAAGTCATCCGTATATTATGGACAGAGAAGAGAACAAATAGAACTATACAGAAAGAACTCACAATCAAAGAAAACTGACTAATGCTGTAAATAAGAAAATGAAAGTATTTTTGACATATAGAGACAGGAAGGGTTAGAGAAGACCATTATGGAAGGAGGCTTCCTGGCAAAGAAGAGGACCACGAAGAAGATGGATTCAGGATGTAACTGATGATTTTTGCATGATGGCTGCAGAGGCGGGATATCTGGTCTATGAGATAGAGAGAAATTCGAAGGACTATTAGGGTGGCAAAGTTCTGTTTAAGACAATCTATTTGAGGAAGACAATAAAGATATAGATAGACAATGACTATGATTATCAGGAAGGAAGGCGTGAGGAAGACCAAGGAAAAGGTGGACAGATAACGTAGTTAAATTCTGCCAGGGGACTTAGAAAACCATCACACAAGTCACCAGAGAAGCACAAGACAAAGACATAAAACCACGACACTGGGTTAACAACTCGGTAACATTGTGCTGACAAAAGATGAAGAATGACTATGATTATGTTAATACATTGTGAACAATGTGAACTTTGTTTATGTAAAACTATGGAGCAGGTCGCCAGTAGTTGTCTTGAGAAAAATCTTATCACATACATTGGCCAAAAGGAATCAGTAATGAATCCGTGTGGCAGATGGGGAAGACCTGGTGGCAAGATGGGGAAGACTTAGAGATAAATTGTAGGGAGAGAAAGAGATAAGATGGGAATGACTCAATTAAGGACAGACGGCACCCCTAAACAGAAATATTGATCATTGAGGTTGCGTTTATGATTCTAAATGATCAACTTGATGTAAATACTCGGGAAAAAAATTTCAAAAATCCAAGCATGTATATTCTATGAAAAAAATTTAATATAGAAGGGGTTTTAAGGGAAAAATGCCCAAAAAGTGACCTTGCAAAATACAGGATGATTTATGTTCTATTCAGGTTAGCACTATAGAACTTTCAGATGTTATTGTAAATCGGCATATCTTGAACTGGTTGAAAAATATTTATAAAGTATAATAAAATGAGTTTTTCTGAATTTTTAATGCAAATCCAGATTTTTACTCAAAAATATGGGGTAGGAGATATTCTTTTGCATGAGACACAAAAACTGTTCAATGAATTCTTATTAAAGTGGTAGGGGATGATCAAATATGCATAAGAAAGAAGTATGCAAATTTATACAGCAATCAAAAACGTGTATTTAGTGACATACATTTATGGAAAATAACAATTTTGAGAAAAAGCCAAAAACTAACATATTTTCAATTATTGACCAAATTAATTTACTTTAAGATCCCCAGGAGCATACAAACTTGCCTCAGCCCATGCTTTAGATGCTAATGCTAATTGTTTTACATCTTTCTATCTTTTTGTGCCTAAATTCTGTATTAGCAAGGAAGATATGTGGTTTTTATAGATGACAGCAAAATACTGAAAATAATGTTTTCCAAAGGAAAAGTTAAACTAAAACAAAAGTTTCATATCGGCACAATTTCATATTATTAACTACAATATTGGCATCATTGACAGTTATTTTTAAGCTCCTCCTCAAAGTAAATGAGATCTTAGGACACCAAGTCCATATAAGATTATGGAAAGATTCATTAGCATTGTGAGAACCACCATGAATATATTTTGTCAACGAAGTCGCAAGATAGCTTGGCAAATACTTGCATTATGTTGCCAACAATAAAATTAGGCAGTGTGTTTTTAATCAACTAAAACTTTATCTTTAGGGCACAAGCTACTCAGCCTATCGCAGTTCTCATGGTTATCTTTGTGATGTTTAAATATGGCTCAAATACTATTTATCCAACCAATGGGCTCTAGTTTCCCAGAATTTTCATACAAGCTCATCATAATCACGCTGCATAAGTTTAATGATGCTATTAGTTAATATATCTGCACTACCATATTACTATAAACACTTTGCTACCATCTATTGAAGCAAAGTTATGATATTTCCTATATAATTAGCTAAAAAACATATACATGCCTAGTTAAAAAATGTAATTAAAATACAAAACTACATATTTTTTTCAAACTAAAGATAGATTCTTGTTCGAAATTGGATGTATTACCTAAAATATAAAAAACTCAAATTTCATTTTTAAAGAAAAATCGTTAAATATAGGTGCGTCTGTCCTTTAAGTAAGCTGGCTTGCTCAAGACAGATCTGGTTGGAGAAAATTTATTGATGTCTTATGCTTAAAGGGGGAGTTGAGAGAAAAAGAATTAGTAATGAAGAGTTATAACTTGTCATCTATAGCATCAAAATTTAGACTGCAGATAAGCTATGAAAAGACAAATATAATGAAGACACCTATGGCAAGTAATGCAGATATCTCCATGGAATCCAAAATGATAAAAATAACAGAACAGTTCATCTATTTTGGTAGTAATTTTGATTGCACTGGAAATGTTAAAAAAGAACTTATGCTATGAATTGTCAAAGCAACATCAAAAGATGGAGATGGATAATACACCCAGGGAGAAAACCACACAATAATATTGTGAAGCATGCACTGAACTGGAATCCACAGGGAAAATGGAAGAGAGGCAGACAAAGGAAGACATGGAGACACAGTTGAAAAGGCATGAAGAGTGTTTAAATGAACAGGAATAACTGGAGAACTATGGTTGATGGCCTATATACTCCAATAGGAACCAAGAGCACAACATATAAACATATTCATAATGGATAACAACAACATATGAACATATTCATAATGGATAACAACAACATATGAACATATTCATAATGGATAACAATCATATTAATACTGTCTGTTGTTTGAACAGCTTTCTTCATATTCAGTTCTTTCTTTTCTACAGATTAAACCTTGTGTATTCTGATGTTTGCTTTATAGACTAAGATAGAGTTTTGTTTTGTTGATTATTTCAATTCATTTTTATCATCTGTCACTGTTAAAAAAAACAGATTTGGGATTAGCGCCTCTTTAATAATGTAATTTTTGTGTGCTATATCTTGATGTGCTGGTCATATAAACGAGAAATATAAGATTTAACTCATTGTGAAGAATCCTGAATTTAATCATTTCAATATTCAGCAGTCATTTGTGTTATCTGTTATGCAGTTCAGTTCAATTCTTCCGATCCACATCCTTGCACATTGGGAAAGTCTATGTATGCTCAATGTAGCACCCATATCAATGTTCTCACACTCACTGCGAATGAGTGATGTTGGTTGACACACCTTCTCTTTCTACCACGTAGCAACACAAGCATGCTTGTCCACATTTATTCCCCATCTCAATGTTCTCTCACTCCCTGTGACCAAGTGATGTTGGTTGGCATGTCTTCTCTCTCTACCCCGCAGCAACATAAGCATGCTTGTCCACATTTATTCCCCATCTCAATGTTCTCACACTCACTGTGACCAAGTGATGTTGGTTGGCATGTCTTCTCTCTCACCCCGCAGCAACATAAGCATGCTTGTCCACATTTATTCCCCATCTCAATGTTCTCACACTCACTGTGACCAAGTGATGTTGGTTGGCATGTCTTCTCTCTCTACCCCGCAGCAACATAAGCATGCTTGTCCACATTTATTCCCCATCTCAATGTTCTCTCACTCCCTGTGACCAAATCATGTTGGTTGGCATGTCTTCTCTCTCTACCCCGCAGCAACATAAGCATGCTTGTCCACATTTATTCCCCATCTCAATGTTCTCTCACTCCCTGTGACCAAGTGATGTTGGTTGGCATGTCTCTCTCTCTACCCGCAGCAACACAAGCATGCTTGTCCACATTTATTCCCTATCTCAATGTTCTCACACTCACTGTGACCAAGTGATGTTGGTTGGCATGTCTTCTCTCTCTACCCCGCAGCAACATAAGCATGCTTGTCCACATTTATTCCCCATCTCAATGTTCTCACACTCACTGTGACCAAGTGATGTTGGTTGGCATGTCTTCTCTCTCTACCCCGCAGCAACATAAGTATGCTTGTCCACATTTATTCCCCATCTCAATGTTCTCTCACTCCCTGTGACCAAATCATGTTGGTTGGCATGTCTTCTCTCTCTACCCCGCAGCAACATAAGCATGCTTGTCCTCATTTATTCCCCATCTCAATGTTCTCACACTCCCTGTGACCAAGTGATGTTGGTTGGCATGTCTTCTCTCTCTACCCCGCAGCAACATAAGTATGCTTGTCCACATTTAACCCCCATTTTAATCAGGCAGTTTAAAATCACTGGCTCTGTTACCACTTCTCTGTAACAGAGGGCATTTATAATGTCCTACTTCTCTATACTACACCAACTTCTAATAGGTGTCATTCCAGCTAGTTTGTCTGCCCTGTCATTTTCCTTCAGCCCTGTGTGTCCGTGTGCATAAAAACCAAAACAGTTTCTTGAGGCAGTATTACCAAATACTGTTCACCCATTCAGTAAGTGTGCAAATATCTACCAAAATAAGAAAGTGCCTAAAGATGAAGTACTGACTTCATTGCACCAAATTTCCCCATATGGCTCGGTCTCTCTCCCCAAAACTGACATCCCATCTGAGAAGAATATTCCGCAAAGCTCAAACTTCATATCAATGGCAACATCCTAAGCATCTCTGAAACATATGCATGTGTGAACAAAACAGTGCGTCTCAGATATTAGCCAATAGCTTTTGAAAAGCAAGATGAACTGCATAACTATTTATCTTCAAAGACCATGTAAGTGTTTCCACTGGGGTCTGAACCCAGGACCGTCTGTGTATTACGTGGAGCTATCTAATAACCGATGAATATTTGTTGCAAAAGACTCCAATTGTATTTACCTTTATGCATAGTACATTTCAACAGGGCATATACTCTAGAGGCACTTATTTAGTATCTATAGCTTCACAGAACTACAAAATATCTTTAGTCAGAAATATGAAGACCAAAGTGTGAAACATATATCTACAAAACACAGCAGCTTAAATATGTAATCGTTATTGGTTCATCATCAGGTGCCATACTGGCTGGTGTAGGCGATCATGGATCTTCACAAATCTCTGTTTCTGGTGTTTGAAATTATCTCAGATGTTGACACTCTTCCGTGCCATGAAGTTAAACTATCCAAAATGTTCTCTCTCTGTCTTCCTCTGTAGTTATTGGTTACTAAACTGACATCATTGCACACCAAGCAGACCCATAGGTGCTCAGTATCCCCCAACAGATATTAAAGAATATGCCTACGGATGGTTGCAGTGGCTCGTTGGTTAAACACACTCCTCACTCTACCCCTCAGGCATCCAGTTCTACTTGTACAACGGGTAATTCCAAACTGCTTAAATTGCTGGATCAATTCAACATCTATTTTAGTGTCTTCATCCAACAGGCAGTCACAAAGGGACTGAAGAACATCCCCCTTATCCATCTTCACCTCCCCAACCACTGATGTTGTTGATTATGTAATATGTAATCATTTGATGGAAATGTGTATGAATAAAACATATCATTTAAAGTAGTGCTGTCCAATGCTTTAATATATTGAGGTACATCTGACTAATGGTGGTGGAGGCGTGGCGATCTGTGACGATTGCAAAATAATATGAAAATAATGAGGCCATCAATAGCAAAGTTGACAACACTGTGCTAGTTAGCAAGTGCCATAGAAATTCAAGGATTTTACGGCAGTTTTTTTTTTTTTTATTCTCGGTGTGCGCGTAGTACATGTGTGAACTACAAGAGATTATGATCACTTGCTTGGGGATCGAAATTACAAGTATCTCTGAAGTTGAAGTCAGGCTCACTTGAGTGGCAAGGCAGGTCTTCTAGTTATGTCTCTAAAATACTTATTTTCGCCTAATTTTATATTACTCTTATATTAATCATTCATTAACTCCTTGTGGACTAAATGCCATGCTACATGACTTTTGGTTGGACACCTTTTTACCAGAAGCCACACTAAAGGGTAGTTTTTTATTCTAAAATCAAATGGCTTGTAAAAACATGGCTTTTGCCTTGGTCCACTAAGAGTTAATATATTAATCTTATTCTAGCAATGCTTTCCTTCAATTCTGAGTTCTTAGTTGATAGATCTGCATATTTTCTTCTCTCTGGATCAAATTTGGAGAATTCTGTAACATTTATATTCAAAGTATGTGCATGTCTTCCATCTGACTTGCTAACACATATATATGCAAGTAAAAACATGGTTGCAATTTACAAGCACATTACAAGTTCTATAGCTCCTTTCAAGTTCTTTACTTACATGCTTTAGCTCATTACATTACGTTCTATAGCTCATTACACATTACATGCTTCTTCAGCACATTACACATGACAATTCTTTATCACATTACACATTACAAGTTCTATATCCATTACACATTCTTTAGCTCATTAAAGTTCTTAAGCTCATTAAAAGTTCTTTATCTTATTAAAAGTTCTAAGCTAATTGAAACTCATTAAAAGTTCTTAAGCTAATTGAAAACTCATTAAAAGTTCTTAAGCTAATTGAAAGCTCATTAAAAGTTCTTAAGCTTTTAAAGTTCTAGCCTTAAAAGTTCTTAAGCTCATTAAAAGTTCTGGTAATGAAACTCATTAAAAGTTCTTAAGCTCATTAAAAGTTCTGAAGCTAATTGAAAGCTCATTAAAAGTTCTTAAGCTCATTAAAAATTCTTTAGCTCTGCATAAATTCTGAAATTATAAGACTAAAAATTGTATCACTGTAAAAGAAAGATAGAAATATTTCTAACATATAAGACAATGTTTTACAAAATACATCAAAAATACTGTTGATGCCTTTATGTTGCATGTTGGATGAGATATTTCTTGACTGTAACTGGAAGTGGTAGATCTGAAATCTCTTTGGAAGTGACTAGATGTAGTACTGCTCTGCGACATAGGTCCTGCAAGGACCGCAGCTCATTTGGAAGTTTGTAGACAAAGATTTTGCGGCCGTAGTTGTGTTGTTTAACAACTGCAAAGCAGGACTCGCTGAGAGAAAATCGTGGGAAGACTTGCATGTTTACCAGTTCAGATACCGGCCAATAAGCTCCCCTGACATCGACCTAGTAAAATAAGTTAACGTAAACAGTTGGTTAAAAAGTAAGCAAAAATGTAGTGAAATAATTTATATGGCAAAGTTTACGGGTATGAACAAAAGGTAAAGAATGAAATGATGAAAATTACTCAGGATTAAATGTGCTCATGTGGTGCCGGGGCCCGTAAGGTAGGCAAAGAATGACACCACTGCGACCTACAAGACATGTCATAAGAGTCGAATGATGTAGGACCTAGGGAAGCTACCCTAGTAAATAACAAGTGCAGCAGAAATAGGATGTTCTGGCCTACTTGTAGGCGCATAACTAGCACAACATACAATCGCTCTTAGACTCAGATCACATACAAATCACACAGAGTGGTTAACAGGTGGTCGTTATGGAGCGTTCGAAAAAGATGAAGATTCAGGATTAAGTGAAAATGACACGTAATAAAATATTTACATCTACACACAGATAGACACTTTGCTTCTTCTTCTTGCGATTGCTATTTTGATGATTAAACCGGTAGATGCGTTCTTACGATAAAGTCGACTGTTGTCTTGAGCTCATCTCTGTTGCCATGTAGTTTTGAATGTAGTAGTGTGTTGTAGGGTCAGCATCCCTTTCTATGGAGGACATACAGGGGACAGTCTTGCAGGACATGTTCTGTTTCATCATGTTCAGTGTACCTCCTCTGCAGTCTTCTGGTTCAACTGGGTATCTTTTAGTGGTTATGGGAAAGGGTCTATCAATATTTCGTGCCCATCACTACTTGTACTACACAAGGCTCGGTAGGTTGATCAACATCATAAGTTTTATCCGCTCGAGTGGATACCGGGGCCCAAATGTGGGGCGTAAAGAATAGAACCACTGTTACCTACCACACATGTTGTAAGAGGCGAGTAAGGAAGTATGGCTGAAATCGGATGCATGTGTCCGCTAGGGAATGCTAATCCGAAACAAATGCTTGCAGAAAACGGATGCACCAGGCCGTAAGGCGCATAACATGGTGCAACGACTCCTCACAATGAGGAATGGGATCACAGATTCTACTGTCGCCAATCTGCCTCGGAGATTTAGTCTCGCAGTAAGAATGTCAGACCTATCATCACGAGGGTAGCCAAAACTTACTGCGGGAAGAGGTCGGCACAAACGAGGAAGCAGAAATCATAGGAATTATATCCTAAAGAACTATCCCCAGTATGCAGACTTGAGAAGAAAGAGGTGGCCCACTTACACTAGCGTCCAAGACAAACTACGGCGTGACTGATAATCTGAGGCAGACGGCTGCCTTTATTAGAGAATCGAAATCCCAATCTAGTGAGAACTCAGAAGAAGATAAGTTTTATCAGACACGATAATCATCATATATATATATATATAAATAAGCGTTAGATATGTAATACTATCGTTTCTAGTGTGCCTTCATAGAAATGTCTGGCACAGCCACAAAACTGAAGGTATATCAGGCTGTCATGCTCCCAGTCCTTTTTTCATGCATGCGAAACTTGGACTGTATATCAGTGACACGCAAGGAAGCTAAACCACTTTCACACAGTCTGCCTCCAAAAAATAATGAACATCAAATGGCAGGATATAATCCCAGACACAGAGGTTCTAAAAAGAGCCGCTCTTCCCAGCATCTATACAATCTTGATGCAGTCCCCGATTCAAAGACACTCTTAAGAACTCTATGAAATCCTTTGACATAGATGTTGACAACTTGGAGAAAGTTGCTCAAGACAAATCAGCCTGATGCACACTTCTTTAACACGGTTCTTCGGCCTGCGAGGCAGGTAGAACAGCACAGATGGAACAAAAACGTCAAAATAGAAAGGCAGTAAAACTCAAGTGCACGTATACCTTGCCCACACTGTACAAGAACATTTCAAGCCGGATCGGGCTCACTAGTCATCTACGCACACACAGACAAACATAGCACAACTACATTCCCTTGGATGAAAATTGTTTGGTCATCATCACCAGTGATGGATGTACAAGCATCATCAGTGTGCCTTCTGACCTAGTATCGCAGACTTCAGCCCCTTTTCAGAGGAAGAGAAGGCTCATCCCTGAACTCCTCGGATTCAAGCAAACATGAACATGGCCAACATCGCAAGATTGAATACCATCCCACTACATGACGGTCATCCATCAAAACAGAATTCCTCGATGAACATAAATATCCCACATGCAGAATTTGAGAACACGAACCAGCACAAATACTGTAAAATGCACGGGATAATTCAAGAACACTGCTAACGAAGACCCTCACCGTTGCTACAGAGTTTGTGCACTGTCACTGAGATCTTCCTGTGTAAGAAAGTGATCAGAGCACATGTGGTTATTCACTAAATTGCAATGATGATGGTCCTATTAATCAATCAATTAATCAATGCTGTTTTCAATGGAATCTGACAATCTATTCTCACAATCAATTTCCAATTAAATATTGCCAGTGTGTTATCAGAACTCGAAAGGGGAGCAAAGAATAGCAACACTGTAAGAGACGACTGGCCTAGGAAGCTACCCCAGTAAATAAAAAGTGTCACATAAATCTGATGTGCTGGCCTACTTGTAGGCGCATAACTGGCACAACATACAATCATTCTTAGACTTAGATGACATACACGTCACATAGATGGTTTAACAAGTGGTCGATATGGGAGGTTCGAGGAAGCAGTAATTAAATCTTACCTGAAATACTTTAGTGAATTCTGGATAGTGAAGAACAAGAATTTTGTTGTAGTTGCATCCATCAGCTGGGAATATGTAACGTATTGCCAAAAAATCACCAGAAGGGCTGGACCTAAATGTAGAAGAATACCTAATATATCTATATAGATAGGTTAGATTATAACATATATATACTATCTCTCATACCGTTATATGTTACATAGAGCCTGAAAGTAATTTCTACATACCGCTCTATCCTGGGCAACTTGCTCTATCTCTTCCATGGAATTGAGTTTGATATTTCTTGCCTATCTCAGGAAAGTTAGTTTTAGGGGTTTCCTTAGGTCGTCCTCTCTTTCTTAAACCCTTTGCTTCTCACTTACTGCCTGCTTTGAAATTTCTTTGATATTTCTTTCTAAGGTATGCCCAACATATCTTCATCTTCTTCTTCTTATAACAGTTGTTACTAGTGGCTGACAAGACATTTCTCTGATTTCATCCCATTTTATGTTCATTATTACAGATAGATTAGTTAGTGATATAACAAACAAATTCACATACAAGCACAGGCTGCAATATTGCAGTTTGGTAGTAGTGAAGTAAAAGTAAGTAAAGGAATCCTTTTTCATACCTCAAGGTATATTGAGGATAATGGTGTTAGGCCCATATTTTCATCCTTCCTTCCTTCCTTTCGCTCGTTGAAATATTGTCCATATATTCAATATTGTCTCTTGTATGAACATCACTGTCAATTGTAGCTCATACAGAGGTCCATGTAGTTTTCTGTCGAGTGTTGTTTCACTAGACCAGTGAGTTTGCCTCAGTATATTATATTCGGGGCAGTCTTGAAGTATGTGCTCTGGAGTCTGATGTGCCTGTCCACATGTATACATGGCTGAATTGCCAATCTTGAATTTTGTATACATATGGCTGCGGAGTCAATTGTGTTCTGTTCTAAAGCAAAGAATGACAACTTGTTCCAATCTGCTCATATTATAGTAGCTACTCGTATTTGTGGCTTTCTAATTGATTTAACCATCCTTTTCTGGGTAGGTAACTGGCACATCCGGTTGCTCTATGGAAACACCTTCCTTGGTCAGTCGATCTGCTGTTTCATTTCCTGGTATTCCACAGTTAGATGGTATCCACTGCAAGACAACCCTGTGCTGCTTGCATAGTTTCCACAGTAGTGTCTGTAGAAGTGGCAATTTTCTGGACTGGAGTGATTGGAGTGCTGATTTTGCATTTGTCAAAAATACAAAGTAAGTGAAGGAATCCTCTTTCATGTCTCGAGGTATATTGGGGATAACAGTTTTAGGCCCGTATTTTTCATGATTTTGTTTAGTTGGTTTACAGATTTTTTTCACCTGGATGAGAACAGCAAAACAAAAACTGAAAGAAATTAATCCCAGCTGGAACACAATACAGAGGACGGCCAAGAATAGAAAATAAATGGTGATTATTTGTTGCTGCCATAAGAGCCCTGGGCATCACGGGCTAGAGAAAGAGGTCTGTGTAGCTAAGTAATTAAGCCGCTGCCTTCTGTCCTAAAGGTTCTGGGTTTGAATCCAAACCGTGCCATTCTGTTCACGGTGCATTTTTTAACAGAGACCCTTAGGAGTGTTGCCGGTGCTACTGAGTTTGTTCCTTGTGCAATATCCTCAGCAGGTGGTGTGCCACTTCTGCGGAGATGGACTTGGTCTTTGGTGTAAAACCCGTGCAATGAAGCCACCCTTCGGGAAAGAAACCATCTAGAGAGAGAGATAGAGAGAGAAGTCTACTAACTCATGTAGTTATTGCTCGTTTATATATCTCACATAAAGATTAGCTGATTTGCTGAATGCTTGCATGAGGAATCATCTCTCTAATGAAACCCTCTAGAGAGAGAGATAGAGAGAGAAGTCTACTAACTCATGTAGTTATTGCTCGTTTATATATCCCACATAAATATTAC
This sequence comes from Arion vulgaris, assembly GCA_020796225.1. Classification (NCBI taxonomy): domain Eukaryota; kingdom Metazoa; phylum Mollusca; class Gastropoda; order Stylommatophora; family Arionidae; genus Arion; species Arion vulgaris. The sequence goes on from CM036772.1 coordinate 9,773,796, forward strand.
CTGATTTGCTGAATGCTTGCATGAGGAATCATCAGATTGTGTTGGGATGTCATTGACCAGTCCTCTATCTTATAAACCTGAATGACAATAAAGAAATTGAATTGTTATTCTTTTTTGAACGCTCCATATTGACCACTTGTTAAACTACTTTTTGTGATATGTATGTGATCTGAGCCTTACAAGTAGGCCAGCACATCCGATTTCTGCGAAGCTTTCATTTACTAAGGTAGCTTCCCTAGGCCCCTATCTCAATCACCTCTTACGACATGCTTTGTAGGTGCTGTGTTACTATTCTTTGCTTCTTATGGACCCCAGCAACATATGGGCGATCTTAATTATAAAACTGATTGTCTGTGTGTGTGTTATAGGAAAAATTTGAGTGTCAAACTCTGGAAACATGAAATTTGGACAGCTTATTTCAGCAGAAATTCAGCAGTATGACTGTCCCATACTGATCATTTCTTACTTCATTGTTATGTTATGCGATCGACGTCAAGGCAAATTGGGCACTCCCAATCGTGCTCTGTCCTTCGCTGCAGCAACCATCCCAAAGTTCATTTGCTCACCGTACCCATGAGAAGTTGATTACTATATCTTCTCTCTCTACCACGAAGACGACACTGTCTGGCATGTCCAAATTTAATGCCCAATTCTCGAACTCGTTCCAGTGTCTGAGACTTGCTCATGTCACATAATTGAGAGCGTATTTATATCGCTCTGTCCATACTTCTGCCCGCTTGAGTCGGGCATTGTTTGCAAGAAAGTCAGCACACTTGTTACCCTGCACTCCAGCATGTCCAGGTGTGTACAGCCAAGTCATTTTCTTGAGATGTGATCTCCGAATTATAGTAGCTTTCTCTTAGTAGAATCACTGTTATTCACCAGGTTGTCCTGGGTCTACGCCTCCTTCTTTTTTTTCTCTAGGGTTCACTGCATATTTTCAAGATGGTCTCTGGATTACGTATTTGTATCCTATCCTCCTTCTTCTTCGTTGTGATCGGTTTTGTATGCTCGTCTAAACCATCAGATGGGTTGTCTCTATGAAGCTGCATGTCAGTTGGAATTCCTTGAGATTCCCCATGGATTGCTCTGTAAGTTTTGTTCATAAGGCCATGTTTCGTTTCATTGGTGTATGTATGTATGATACTCTGGAGTCTGTGTTTCAGTCTGACATGCACACTGTGCAGTCTGAGCAGGTTTTATTCTGCGCATGTGATGGTTGAGCCTGCAACTAGCTGTTCTGAGTTGAAAGATTGTTGTGTGCTGTTTAAGTCTGCTGATGGAATTTTGTGGTATCCTATCTAACTCCAATTTGAAAATAGATGTCTCGAAAAATAATGAATATAAAATGGAACGAATTCAGGAGAAGTGATGAAATCAGAGACATGTCTGGTCAACCACTAGTGACAACTGTTATAAGAAAGAGAAGATGGAGATATGTTGGACACACCTTGAGGAGAAATGATCAACGAATATCAAAGCAGGCATTGAAGTGGATGCAAAGGGTTCAAGAAAGAGAGGTCGACCTAAGGAGACCCTGAAGCAACTTTGCTGAGAGAGGCAGGAAATATCGGTCTCAGTTCCATGGAGGAGATTGAACGAGTTGCCCAGGATAGAGCGGTATGGAGAAATTACTTGCAGGCCCTATGTAACGAGTAACGGTACGAGAGGAATTTATATTATTATTATATTTTATCTAACTCCAGCATTTGCCTTTGTGTACAGTTTCTTGTGATTGAACTTGTTGAGTAGCTCATCTTTGCTGATTATATTTGGTCAAAATATTCTGATAACGTTTCCTAGAAAAGTTATATGAAATTCTGACAGTCTAGATACTTCCTTTCCTGTTGTTCTCCAACATTTAGATCCATGCTGAAAGTATGCAGCTAGCATATATTCTTAACTGATTCACTATGCAATTATTTTAGCCCCTGGATGGAAGATTTTTTTTTGTCTCAAAAATTGCAAACACGTTATAATTCATCTAATATAGTAATACTTCATTTTGATTAAAGTATAACTTATTGTATATAAAAATGAAGGGGTATGGATGAACTTTATAAATATGTTGACTACACTAGAAATGTAATGCAGAGATATATCTGGAATACAAAAATACAAGCATGATGCAAAAACAAAATATTGAAATTTGTGATAACAATTTTTCACTTACCAAAGGCCTCCAACTACCAAATTTTGAGTAATAAACTCCAACTGCTATTTTCTGGAAGGTAATTTCTATACAAATAAGTTACAGCTGAAAAAAATGCTTATGGGACACAACATTTGTTGTGCAGGTGCTGTTTTATTTAGTTGTCATCAGTCCAGAGGTTGAAAGATTACAAATCTGATCCTTTCTCTTACAAAAGGGGGGTCTCTGTGGCTGAGTGGTTAAGCCTTTGCCTTGTGAGTCGAAGGTCGGGTTCGAACCGATCGCGCGCTTTGTTCACGAGTGCAGTTTTTCCAGAGACCCTAGGATTGTTGCTGGAGCTACGGAGTTCGTGCTTGTGCAATACTCTCAGCAGGTGGCTTGCCATTTCTGCGGAGAGGGACCGAGCCATATGGGGTAAAACCCGTGCAATGAAGTCAATCCTTCGGCTTTAAAACCCTTTTAAACTTACACAAGACGACACCTCGATGATACTATATGTTAGCAAATTACCTTTTCACTTACAGAAGAAAACACCTCGATGATACTATATGTTATAGTCTGTCCATTAATTCGTGAGCACGTTTGAAATTGATTTTCTCGAAAACTACCTGTTAGATCTCAGTGATTTTTGCATGCAGCCTTAGAATATCCATGACGCTAAAATAAAGCTAACCAGTAGTCCATAGATGCTACGGATTTTGCACATCGGCGAATTCCTTTGATCTTTATGACAATTGCAAATACGGGGCTCAAATTTTAGATTTTACAGTATCCCTAGAATTTGTCCATGTCAATTCTATTCATAGGTGTATCTCCATATTAACTTGATAGGTCAAGTAATTAAGTGTTTTGCCCTTTATGTGCAATCGTGAACTTGGATACAATATGCAACAGTTAGTCCTCCCTTCGGTCACCATTAGACCCCAGGGTGTCTTAAATTCACCACAAATTGTATGATGGTAGACGCATTTGGATATGGAAATGTATACATTGCTATTTCTCAGTCTGTAATCAAAATATGATTTGTATCATCCCGAATCTGACGATTCCATGAGGTTGATAATTGTTACTGGCTGGACAAATTGTAATCCATCTCCGTGCCAGTACTCGTCTTCCTCTCGGAGCACATGTTCAACACACTTCTTCCAGAACTGCATGTCTATCATTGAGAAGGACTCACGTGTCAGAACTTTAACATCACACATTTTAAACGTCCTGTTCTGTTCGGCAACTTGCCCTTTACTTTAGCCCAGACAAGCTCTATCGGATTGAGCATGATATGGAGGTAGTCGCAAAGACGTGTGGCCGTATTCCGCAATGCTTTTGTCAATATGAAACACCTTTGTCTTATTTGTCATCCTCACGAGGTGCAACAACTCGGGTTTCAAATATGTATCATCGAGCTGACATTTTCCTTAGCAAACCAAGTCCTAATTTGATCTTTTGTATTTGATGCAGTTGGTACTTTGTCTTCCGCTGATACTGTGTTGTGATAGGATGCATTATCCATTACCAAGCATGATGGTCTGTTTAGAATTGGAATTAGATCTTTCTCCATCCAGTGCCTGAAAATATGTCCATTCATTTCTGTGTGGTAGTCCCTACCGCGGTACTTTTGATTGGAAAATAAGTCCAGCGGCATGGACAAGACCTTCTTCACTACTTCCTGCATGTGTTAGTATAATACGCTGGCCTTTGCTGCTTGGTATTTTTCTTTCTGTTCACCGTCTACTGATTGCCATTCTTTAGCATTGGTGTGGTGAGCATTGACCCAGGATTCGTCCAAATATACAATATCATAGCCTTGCCTCCGCCGCTCACGGATCTGCCTCAGGTATTTACTTGGGCAGCAATTAAATGTGGCTTTTCACAAATAATATTCCTGCCGCCTATAGTTTTTCTGAAGGTGAATCCGTGCTCTTAAATTTTTCATAGAGTACTTTTAGAATGTCTATGCTGCAATCTGATTGCAGTTTTAATTTCAGTTTCCTGAGAGTAACAAGTTGATTTGTCGCAAACATTTTCAAGAGCTCCTGTCTTATGACATCTATGTCAAAGTCGGCAATTGTTCTTTTCCGTCCTTGCTTGACATTAGTGCACTTTGTGTCCTGTTTAATCCATCGGGAAAAGGATTCTCTATTCAGACCAAGCGCCAGTTGCGCTCGCTTCTCAGGGTTATGAATATCGCAATATAGATGACCTCTCTTAGATTTCCTACGGAAGTGTTGGTATAGTAAAACTGTAACCTTCTGCATTGTTATAAATGTGCACTTCAGACTCATTATGAATGTGATATCAATGTCAGTTTTGATAAGCCAACAAATATGATACAATAGCTTCATACAAATAGCGAGATAACGCCTATAACTATACAACGGTATCCCAATTATAACGGCATATGCTTTCCGCTTTCAAAGTCGACTGGGTTAGGTGCACGGGATTTCGTGAAATTGTTGTATACTCACGATATTTCTATGTTACCATAATGTATTTTTAGAACAACGCGGCTGTGTACCGTAGATCTGTTACTATTGTGTACAATCCGGTGAGGTTGATTTTAATATAACCTGAAGAAGAAATATTTCAAACTACATCAAATTTTCTTGGAAAAAATATTTCTCTAGCGTCATGGATATTCTAAGGCTGCTTGCAAAAATCACTGAGATCCAACAGGTAGTTTTCGAGAAAATCAATTTCAAACGTCTCACGAATTAATGGACAGACTATAGCAAATTAACTTTTCACTCACAGAAGAAGACACCTTGATGATACCATATGTTAGCAAATTACCTTTTCACTTACAGAAGAAGACACTGCAATGGTTTTATATGTTAGAATAGATTTGTACTTATAGAAGAAGACACCTCGATGGAATTATATGTTAGAACATCTTTTTACTTATAGAAGAGAAAGAGACTTCTATGGTACTATATGTTAGGTGATCAAATTTAACTTATAACTTAGTGATAAATTTTACACAGCAGACAACTACTATTAGTTTTGTAATAAAACTTGCATTTTTGTTTACGGAACAAGTATCATTTATCAAAATGTTCAAAATTGAACGCTCTGTTTATTGACATTAGTGAAATATTTATGAATATCAAGAAAGAAAATACTAAATAATGTTTACCACGGAAGAAAAATTTAAAAATAAAAATTGTCACTTACCACTTATTTTGATATGCTAGACATCTGTAAGCCATAAAACATGCTTGTGTTAATATTACATCCATATTTACACAATACTTATTCTTCTTCTTCGAACGTTCCATATCGACCACTTATTAATTACTCTTTATGATTTGTATGTGATCTGAGCCTGAGAGCGATTGTACGTTGTGTCAGTTACGCACTTACAAGTAGGTCAGCAAATACGATTTCTGGGATGCTTTTTATTTACTAAGGCAGCTTTCCCAGGCCCCCATATCAGTCACCCCTTACAAAGTGCCTTGTAGGTCACAGTGGTACTATTCTTTGCTTCCCTAGCGGGTCCCGGCACCACATTTTCCACACAATACAGGAAAGTGTTATCAGTTTTGATGAATAAATAACATTGTTATAAGAACGTACAGTGTTTATGTTACAGAAGATGAAGCCATTATTTGCAGTCAAACTTGCATGTAACAAAATCAGTTGTTGAATTGTTACGTTCTCGCCCTTTATCAGTTTAATAAATTGTAGTCAATAACTGCTATGTCCACATGTGAAACTGAAATGACCCACGACCCTAGGTAAAATTTAGAAAAATTGGACTGGAATCAAATTTACTACAATTGTTTAACACTCAGTCTACACTCGCGCCTCTTGGGTTGGCTTCTAGTTGTTTCACATCCACCACCAACACCAATTAATATGTTGTTTGGTCCACCAAGGGTTAAAGAAGAAGACACCTTGATGGTACTATATATTAGTTGATTACCTTTTACTTATAGATGAAAAAGACACCTCTACGGTACTTTATGTTAGGAGAATATGTTTTATTAAGAATAAGACACCTCGATGATACTATATACTAGGTTACTTTTTCAATTACTGAAGAAGACACCCCAATGGTACTATATGTTAAGTTACCTTTCTTCAGTTAAAGAAAAAAAGAAAGACACCTCGACGGTGTTATATTTTACTAGATTAATTTCCTTATTTACAGCGATGGCCAAACACATAATAACAAAGTACTGTAGTTTTACAAAATACAAAAACAATACATAGCAATGTTTCGACCAAAAGGCCTTTATCAAGTAAACGATACAATAGGAGTGACGAATTTCACAGCACACTACATATAGACTATGACAGAATCATCCCAACAGTTCTAAAGTTACAATATAAACATAAAATTCACCTGAATATGTCTAAGACCTGCTGCAATAATATGATGATCCATCAGCTTTGTATTGAAAGTGAGACTATGATGAGCCAGCACTGATGGAATTTTACTAACACAAATTTCTTCTTCAGGTGGGTAGCATTTGACATTCTGAGGACAGTAATGAATAAGATGTCAACTTTGGCACTAAAGCATGACAACATTTAAAAAAAATCTCTTTACTGCCTGTGTTACAGCTAATAACTAAAGCAAATCTTATAAGAACAATTTTCTGGCCAACACTATGTTACCAGTGTCAAACATGGTCAATAACAGCAGCTAATGAGTGGGAAATCATAACAACGGAGATGAGGTATATAAGAAGAGCTGCAGATGTGACAATAAGAGACAAAATTAGAAATGAAGAAATCTGAAGAAGAATGGATGTGAAACCAGTCATGCAATTCATAAAAGAACAACAGATTAAATGGTTTGGACACCTTACAAAAATGCCCTGGTATCGTCTACTACAGAGAGCTACACTGAAAATATATAATGAGCACAGAACAAGAGGAAGACCACACAAAAGATGGAGCGATGGCATCAAGAACAACCTTAAGAAAATGAATAACAGCTTACAAAGTGCCTCAGAACAAGTACTCACAAGACGATTATACCCCACAACGAGAGCCGCTGTAGCGTAGTTGTTAGTGAACTCGCTCGCAAGGCTGGTGGTCTGGGTTCAGCTCCGCAATGTGCGTGGAATTTTTCCGACCGCGACGGCTTTCAGGTCGACCCAGCCTCAACTGGGTACCAGACATGCTCTGGGAAAGTAAAGGCGGCGGCGTGATGCTGACCACATCACCCATCGTGTGCCGACGGTCAATGAAAATACAGGCCTAACACTGTATTGACCTATATACCACGAGGTATGAAAGGGTTCCTTTATTTTTACTCCCCAACACTTCTAAAAAGAAGCAAATGGTGGATGAGAAGAAGAACAAGTTACCACTTTTAGGATGGTGTAGTACAGGATAGACATGACTTTCAGGAATTTAATGGTCACATGGCTAGTGCAGTCACTGCAAAACTGTTCAGGTTAGGATTTTTCTTCATGCCCCGACAGAAAAACTCCTTGACCTATCAGGGTATCAAACCCAGGTCTCCTGAATGGGAACCTGCTTTCTAATTTATTCGGCCAATCCTCAATAACAACATAAGTACTAGAAAAAACCTAAACACATATAAACACATTGACTACTGAATGGATAAATACTCCGTCATACCAACTCAGTCTGAAAATATGCCAAAGAGATTTGCTGATAAAGGCCTGAATCTCTCTCTCTCTCATGATTGTTCTTTTTGGCCATTTTGATCATTCTTATTGTGATATATAAACAGCCTTTGCCAAGAATGTAATTTTACATCACAATCTTCAGTAGCATTTGGAGCTCTGGTGCTTGTCCTTCGACGATGTGTCAGATTTCAACCAGCCTTCACTGGGTTTGCTCTCCGTCAGCCTTTGACTGTCCCCAGCCGACCTGCAAGGCAGCAGGTTGCTATTTTCTTTAGGGTAGCGACCCTTAGATGACCTGCCCTTCAGGGTTGTTGAGCATCATCTGCCCAGGTTACCGGTCTTTTTTGGACTACTTGGTTTACCTACCGTCCAGTTTTGTGTACGGTTTGCTCCGCTAGCCTTTGATTATCCCCAATCTAACTACAAGGCAGTAGTAGTTCCCTGCGCTAGCAAACGCCACTGGATTCAAGCTTCTGATGGGCTTTCCATTTTTTCTGCACAGTTGGGTTGTCCGCTCACCCCTAGGCCTGAATCTTATTTTCTTTCTAATATTACTTACTTACTTACGTAACTGACACAACGTACAGTTGCTCTTAGACTCAGACCACATACAAATAATCGCCCAGTGGTGACCGGGGCCCAAATTTGGGGTGTAAAGAATAGAACCACTGTTTTCTGCCACTCATGTCCTAAACGTGTAGGAGTCTATGCGTTTAGGGCCTACCAAACCAATGTGCAACGTATAGACGTTCTTGGCAAAGATGAAACATATCACCAAGAGTGATTAAAATTGGTCGTAAAGAACGAACGCAAAGAAGAAGACATACAAATAACAAAGAGTGGTTTAAAAAGTGGTAGATATGGACTGTTTGAAGAAGGATAGTTCAGTACCATTCAGTTCCTTAAGAAGACTCCATCTCCAGGTCTTTTATGACGCCCATTTTTAACTTTACTTATGGGTTTCACTCAAAAAATACGCTATGGTCAAATTATTTTTTTTATCACTTTTTTCACTCTACAGAGGTATGTGCAAATTAAGGTGTAGCTTTTTATTTTCTTACTTATCAATGAAATTTAATGAGTGACATTAAATTTGTTAATAAATTAATGTACATTTATCAAGCGTCATGATGGCCTGGAGAGAACAATATTGGAGGGCAGGGTCCCAGGATGCAGAGGCAGACCAAGAAGAAAATGGCTACAAGATATTAAAGAAACCATGAATATGACCATCGGCGAAGTGGGTGAACTGGCTAGAGACAGAGTGAATTTCAGATGTGCTGCAAAGAGAGCAACATCCTATAACACTTTCGCTACCAGCCATTTTTCAACAAAGTCTGGCTCACTGCCATGCTATTTTTCGGCATGATCAGTTTTCAGAGTGACAATTTCAAAAAATCGTAAAAATAAACTAATAAACTTAGGACTTTTAAACTACGGAATAGTGTTCATATATTAATGAGCTACTAACCTGTCTATATGTGGAATCTATTCTTTATAATCCACAAGCTATTGCAGTAACTGATATCCCCATATCTATCCACAGTATGATATGCCGCCGTTTTCAAGTTGGGTGTCTGTCATCTACTCCTGTACCCTGGGAATGTCTGCTATCGATCTATAAACATCGTCACGTGAATCACAATTCAAATTCATATCACATTCAGAGTTCGTTTTAACACTATCACTGGCTAAAAAGTCCGAAAAGAGTCATTTTGGACATCACTATTCATCAGCTACGCGTCCATTTTGAAAATTTTTGTTGCTTACTGAAAATTGCGAAAAATCGGACTTATACCGCCGATTACTGCATGTGTGTAAGATCCACCATTTTGGAGAGCTCGTGGAACAATACGAAGTAGTACGCCACGGGACCCGCTGCAAGCGATACTCCCGCTTTAAAAGACATCGTCGATGGCACATGTCGGCGACAAAAGTCGCTGAACGCAGCGAAAGGAGTTAGTATCACTTCGACTTTTTGTTGTCGGTGGCAGCGAAAGTGATAAAGGACACGCACCTTGATGACATTTATCCCAATGATTTCTACAAAAGTAATTAATTAACACTTGGATTCCCCAAAAGGAGTTAATTCTTATTTTTCATGTATGGTGGCCTACACCATGCTCTGATGTAACCAAACGAAGTTCATCTTAGGTTGAAAGGGTGTGTCTTGGCTTAAGGAGGCTTTAATTCACTACTAACAATTGGCTGAAATCGGATGCTTGTGTCCTAAACGTGTATAAATCTATGCGTTTAGGGGCCTACCAAACCAATGTGCAACGTATACACGTTCTTGGAAAAGATCAAACATATCACAAAGAGTGATTAAAATTGGTCGAAAGAACGAACGCAAAGAAGAAGATGACTACTAACAAACAAACAAAGATTCCTGGCCCAAGCTGAACTTGAACCCTGGAAATTCCACAGTACGTAGTCCCTAGCGCAGTATGTTATCAATATTTCTATAGGCAACCCTCTCATAGTGTTTATTTGTGCCATAAAACAACAACAATATTGTTTAATTTTGAAAAAAAAACTTTTGTGTAGAGCAAATCAATAAAATATATGCTTCATACCTGAATATGAAAACTGGTGACAGCTTGAAAATGATACCGTACATCGGGACGAATGACTATTTGAGAACAAGTTGGTGACACATACACCTCGTACCATCTGCGCAAATTGTTGAAAACAACATAATGGCTGACACATGTTTGGGTATCTAAATTGATGATGTAGAATTTTGCAAATGGAGCATGACGATCTGAATTCACCTGGAAGAAAAAAAAGAAAAAGTTATATGCATAGTTTGTCTATCTATCTGTTCTTTATCCCTATTTTGCCTTTCGGCATCAGGTAAAAAAAATAGGTACCTGGAGCGAGCGTCCTTATGTGCTTTGTACAAGATGAAATTTAGTGCTTTGGCTATTCCATTGATCCATTGTTTACATGGACGTCCTCTAAGTCTGTTGCCATTGCATCTGAGTACTAGTGCACTTTGTTAGAGACAGTCTTGTAGTAACCTTGATGCATGTCCGAACCATTTTATCTGTTGTTTCTTTATATATTGTAGCACTGGCAAAGATCCACTTTTTCTGATTTCATCGATTCTGATTTTTATCTCTTCTTGTTATCTCTATCTCACAAACACTTCATCCTTGTTGTTGGGATTCTTCTTTTCTCATTTGTTGACAGTGTCCAGGTCGGATACTGATAGCACAGGGTTGATTAACAAAAAGCTGTTGAACATTGCTTCTTGGTACAGTTTAATATGAAATACAATAGACAGCTTGACATTAAAAAAAAAGTTTAATGACTTATTGAAGGTGTCAGTGAATAATCTTAAACATTGACACCGCCTACAAGGAGACTAATTAAAGACAGTTCCAAATGGTGCATTAACTCTTAGAACTTGTGAACCAGATGTAAATATTGCATGTCCCAAAGACCTGAAATATCGGTTTGAAGGGACTTTATTGTTATTTGTCAGTGATCAAAGATAAATTGTGTACAAATGTGAAGTCAAATACAACCCATATGTTCTACATGGTTTAGCAAGATGGTGGACGCTGAAGTGTGATAACTTTTTGTGCTGATAAGGTTAATAGTTAAATATTTTCATGATGAAAAGACATGCTGATAATTGTGGAAATGGTCACTCTAAAAGGATAACAACAGAGAAAGATATTGAACTTGTTTTGAATGAATCTGAAGATGAATTAGACTTAGAATGTGATTATTTTGATAAGGATATCAAAAGTTAGTGAGACGATCATTTAGACGACAAAGAATTGTTTTAATTAATTGATATTCAAGCCATATATATTTAATCTGGAGAACAAGCTACATTACCTGCAAGTATTTGGGGACCTCACCCATATAATATATCAAGTAAATTTAAAACAGTTTAGTATTCTGAAAATATATAATAAGCATAAATAACGTATATGATGGATTAAGGCAATAACAAATTATAGGGCACTTAGTTGTGCTAAATTATCACAGTTTTAATATCATTCTGATATGTGCTGTTTTTGTTAAGAAGCTCAGAGGAAGGTGTTTTAGGGTACAGGTGGGGTCAGGGTTCAAAGGGTTGATGCAACTTTTAGGGTATACATCACAAAGTATAAACAAATGTCAAAATAAGGAAGATGTGTAATGTTAAAGTTATAACGAGATTAATACCCATGTTGCCAATTCTGATACAGTGTGCCTCCCTTGTCAGAAAAATTGTCTGGGCTGTTGTAAAAACTGGTACAACACATAAAAAGATGATGGGGTCTCTGTGGCTAAACGGTTTTATTGCATTCTGAAGGTCATGGGTTCGAATCCGAACCGCGTAGCTCTGTTCATAAGTGAATTTTTCCAGAGATCCCTATGATTGTTGTCGGAGCTACAGAGTTTGTGCAATACTCTCAGTAGGTGGCATGCCATTTCGGCGGAGAGGGATCAAGCCATATGGGGGTTAAACATAGTGCAATGAAGTCAATGCTTGCTCTTTAGATCCTTCAAGAAAACTGTTGCCATCATGGCTGCCAATGGATGACTACTATAACAATAATGTGTGTTTGTCTATTTGCGCTCGTTTGTTCTTATCAACAAAATTAATCACTCTTTGTGATCTGCGTGTGGTTTGCACCAAAGAACGTGAGTATAGTGAGCGTAGACCTAAGACATGTTGATAGGAATATTATTTGCCAAAGTGTATATATTATCAATAGAACACAAATTTGTACAGCGGTAACAGTAAGATTTTACAAACAGAAAGTCCCCACTTTAAAGTACATGTGAATTAATATGAAAAAAAATGATATATTATGTGGGCTATATTTTATGTATGATATATTATGTGGGCTATATTTTATGTATGATATATTATGTGTGCTATATTTTATTATGATGTATTGTGTGTGCTATATTTTATGTATGATGTATTATGTGGGCTATATTTTATGTATGATATATTGTGTCTGCTATATTTTATGTATGATATATTATGTGTGCTATATTTTATTATGATATATTTGTGTGATACATTTTGTGTATGCTATATTTGATGTATGATACAATATATATCATATATTTTATGTATGATATATAATGTGTGCTATATTTTATGTACATATATTATGTAGTGCTATATTTTATTATGATAATTTGTGTATATTTTATGTATGTATATTATATGTATATTGCTATATTTTATGTATGATATATTATGTGTTCTATAGTTTATATAGTATATATTATTTGTTCTATAGTTTACATATGCTATATTGTGTGTGCTATATTTTATATATGATATTCTATGTTTGCTATATTTTACATATGCTATATTTTATTATGTGTGCTATATTAGCTGTGCTATATTTTGTATGCTATTTTATGTGTGATATATTTTACATATGCTATATTATATGTACCATATTTTACATATGCTAAATTATGAACTAATACCTGAACAACAACCAAGCCATCATGGTACGCTACTGCACGAGGTGTTCTAATGCTTCTCCGCTTTCTTCTAGGTCTGTTGTTGCGGAGATATGCAGTCATTTCTGTCGAAGATACTCTAGGAAGTTTGACGGTAGCATTTCTAGATGCCTCCTTCTCCCGAATGACTAATTCGGTTCGTGACCTTGAGAGCATAAAAATGAAAAATTACATCTAAGAATTTAAATTTACATTCAATGAAAAAAAAAAATATTATATTTATATAAAACTCATGAAGACTTAGAAAAGATAATCACAGAAGAGTCATCATCATCAAGTAGCTTGTACCTTCCAAAATTGTTTCAATGACAGCAATCCTGAAAAACTCTCTATTCTGTAAAAGTTGACCGGCATCAGCAGCAGTCATTCTCAGATTGTCAATGACATCCTGCACCCATCATCTTCTAGGTTTTTCTCTCATTCTTCTTCCATGCACCATTCCCTACAAAATTATCTTCTCTAGGTACTCATGTCATTTGATGTGTCTGAAATTTTTTTCCCCTGGATTTTATGTTATTTAGTAGCCAACTCTCTTTAATATCAAGCTGTTGTAGAACAGAAGCATTTGTTCTTTTCTCTCTCCATGATATTATAGGTACTCTCCTGTAGCATTTGCATTCACTCTCTCTCGCGCTTCTGGTCTTTGTGGCCATTTTTATCATTCTTATTGTGATATATAAACAACCTTAGCTAAGACCGCTTTTTACGTCACATCTTCAGTACCATTTGGGGCTCTAGTGCTTGTTCTTCGGCGATGTGTCCGATTTCAACCAGCGTTTACTAGGTTTGCTCTCCATTAGCCTTTAATCCCCAGCCGACCCACATGGCAGCAGGTTGCATTAGCATTCAAAGGTATTAATGATCTTCGCAGCTTTGTCAATGGTCCATGTTTCACAACCATATGTTGCCAAGGGAAAATGCAGGCTCTTAAACACTTGTTTTTTGTTCTCATGTCAGTTCCCTTCCATAGGTTAGTTAGCTCTTTTTGTTTTTGCCAATGCTCAGCTTTCTTTTAATTTCTTGTATAGCATTCCTGTCACTTGTCAGCAAAGCCATAGAAATTGTCATAGAAGAGTATATACCAGGAAATAGAAAGAAGGGAAGGTCAAGAGGGGTTGATGGTGTAACAGATGAATTGCAAATTGACGCACAGCACCTTAGATATGTTAGAAACCTGTGCGGTGTCGGGACCCGTAAGGAAAGCAAAGATTAGCACCACTGAGACCTACAAAACATGTTGTAAAAGGTGACTAGTGTAGGACCTAGGAAAGCTACCTTAGTAAATATATAGCATCGCAGAAATCAGATGTGCTGGCCTACTAGTAGGTGCATAACTGGCACAATGTACAATCGTTCTTAGGCTCAGATCACATACCAATCACACAGAGTGGTTAACAGGTGGTCGTTCTGTAGCGTCAAGTAGAAGATATATTAGAGAGGTATTAGGGAAGCTATCTTATAAGCAAAGTTTCATAAAGAACATACCAGTAAATAATATTGCATCCAAAATTTTGAGATAATAAATGGTATGATGAGGAACATACAAATTATGTTATGCTGTTTGTACCATGAGCTGTTGAACCCTCTATTTTATCTATCTATATCCTCTTCATGTCCCGTTTGACACATAAGGCTTCCACTACAAGAGATTTCCATTCTGCCGCATCTCTACCAATAATTGTCCACAATCTTTCAACTCTTTTTTTTAGTTCTTCTCCATGCTTTCTTTGGACGCCCAGGCCTTCTTTTATCATCAGCTGTCCCTCAGAGAGTTGTTCTAGCCAATGTCCCTATTGGCATATGAAATACATGACCAATTCACCTCCATCATCGTCTTTAACCAATGGTTTCCAATGATCCACAGTTTGTTAGTTGTAAAAGCTCTTCATTTGCTATTGTATTTGTCCAGAATATTTGCATGTTTCTTCCTTTACATTTATTTTGAAATATTTGTACGTTCAATAGTTTGTCATTGCTTTCTGAATGGTAGGTCTATTTTTACCATTCATAAAAATCCACTGGCACAAATTTGCTTCCAAACTGCCCACCGCAAATGGGAACCTGGTACTCTTGGGTTGTGATCAAGCTTACTACTGCTACGCCAAAATGTCCACTTTACGACATCTTTACTACATATCTTAAATTATTTTATGGATGACTTATAACAAAGATAATATATCGTAGTTAGGTATTTCTCTTTATAATTGGTGGAAGAGAAATACCTGAACTAGATACGCTGACGATACAGTGTTACTGTCAACATCACAAAAGGGATTGAGAAATTATTAGGAGAAGTGAAAGATAAAAGCGAAAAACAAAATCTATATCTCAATGTAGCAAAAGCAAAAATAATGACAACAGATAAAACGAACATGACAAAAGATATTTTTATCAACAGAGAGAAAGTAGAAAATGTGAACAGTTTTGAATATCTTGGTTCCTACTAACTGATGGAAATGGGATGAAGGAAATTAAAAGAAGAACAAACATGGCTTTACAAAAATTAAACAACTAAAAACAGTATGGAACGGAACTGATAAGAAAACAAAGATCAGAATACTAAGAGTATGCATATTCCCAGTGGCAACGTATGGGAGTGAAGCATGGACATTTAATAAAGCAGTGGAAAAACATTTGTGTTTTCGAATATAAGTGTTATAGAAGAGTCCTCTGTATATCTTGGACAGAGAAGAGAACAAATAGATCTATTCAGAAAGAACTCAAAATCAAAGAAAACTGGCTGATGCTACAAATACGAAAGAGAAAATTGAGATATTTTGGACATATAAAAGACATGAAGGGCTGGAGAAGACCATCATAGAAGGAGGCATACCGGCAAAGAGAAGAAGAGGAAGACCACGAGAAGATGGATTCAGGATGTAACTGATGGTCTGAATATGACGGCTGCAGAGGCAGGACATCTGGCCTAGAAGAGTCCTCTGTATATCTTGGACAGAGAAGAGAACAAATAGATCTATCCAGAAAGAACTCAAAATCAAAGAAAACTGGCTGATGCTACAAATACGAAAGAGAAAATTGAGATATTTTGGACATATAAAAAGACATGAAGGGCTAGAGAAGACCATCATAGAAGGAGGCATACCAGCAAAGAGAAGAAGAGGAAGACCACGGAGAAGATGGATTCAGGATGTAACTGATGGTCTGAATATGACGGCTGCAGAGGCAGAACATCTGGCCTATGAGAGAGATACGTTCAGGAGGACTGTTGGGGTGGCAAAGTTCTGCTCAGGACAAGCTATTTGATAATGATGATTTAACAAAGATACACATATGATATCTTCAACTTATACACACCTAAATCCACTCTGAAAAAATCTTCCCTCAGTTGTGTCTGGTTTTCTTGAAGACCCATTTAACTGTAGAAGAGACTGTCGATTTGATGTGTAGTCTGCTTTATCTGAGAAACCACAAATGAGTCTTTGCTCTCGGCACCAGCTTCCATACGAACAACTAAGTAATTCATCTCCTCCTTCACTTGATTTCACTTTTGTATAGAAATCTAGCTTGCTGCAACTTTGATTATGTCTGTTAAGCTTTGAAGTGGGAGACAATAAGTTTCCCATATTGATGCATAGAGACAGCACCTGAAAATGGTTTGTACGTACAACATATTTCACAAAGGAATAGTAACAAAACAAATTATGGCTAAGGTAAGACATATCAAATTTTTATTACTTTTTATTTGGCTCTTATCAGTGCTGCAGCGGGTGGACCCAGTCCTTTGATTTCACAGAGGGACCACTGTTTTTATACATGTTTTTACAAAAAATTTTTCAGTTTGAAATATCAAAGTTCATAATATTTCTTAAAGCGGTTGAAACCCCTTGAGTACTTCAGGACCCCAGTTTGGGAAATGCTGTTTTAACGCATTAAGTTGTCTATTGGTTCTATGAAGGCTCCCACCATTTGGCAGCTATCAAATGGGTACTTGGATCTTAGCCAAAAGGGAGAGCAACGATTTTATTACTTCTTATGAATGGCTTTACGTCAACAGGCTACTTTATATTGTTTGTACTTTTACACTAAATAAACATACTTCTGCAATGATTCAGTGGTGTTTGGGTTATTACCCTTTGTCACAATGTCATGTAGTTGTATCTGCATTTGTTTGTTGTTGTTTTGTTCTTTATGTCTGACCTTGGAGGAAGAAGAGTTTTTCTGACATCATTCAACACCTGTAGAAGTGTGGGTGTTATCAGTTTTGCAATGATGTGTACACAGCTGACAATCTGTCATCTGGACACTTAACAGATCAGCAGAGAAACACATCATTGCCTTTGAATACAAACACTACTGAAGACTAAATAAAATATCATGGATACATGCAAATAAATTCACAAGAGATTGACTATTGAAAAAGACATAGCCTTGAGAAGTATTTTGTTGTTGTTCTTCTTCTTTGCGTTGTTCTTTACGACCAATTTTAATCACTCTTTGTGATATGTTTGATCTTTGCCAAGAAAGTGTCTACTTGCACATTGGTTTGGTAGGCCCTAAACGCATAGACTTCTACACGTTTAGGACATGTGCATCAGACTTTAGCCAAACCTCCTTAGTCGCCACTTACGACATGCGTGGCAGGTAACAGTGGTTCTATTCTTTACACCCCAAATTTGGGCCCGGTAACCACTCAGGTGAAGTATTGTGTTAATATAGAAAGACATGAAGGGTTCAAGAAAACAATAATGGAAGGGTATATAGGCTACATATAAGCAGAAAGAGGGGAAGTTCCGTCAAACTATACTGTCAGTTAGTTTTCTATACTACAACTAGTGCAGTTATTAGTCTAAGTGTAAAATATATAGTAGCTTATCATGTATAGAACTACGAGTAATAGTCCTTAGAAGGTTCTCTATCATAGAGCAGATGTCCTACCTACATCTGATGCTGTCATGTTCAAGTCATCTATCACATTTCCCATCTTATATACATCCTTGTGTTTGGCCTTGGTTTTCCTATTTTACTCTTCCATGGAATGCATACCTGCATACAATTATACGTGTAGGTCTATAATCTTAATGATTATCAAAATCTATTATTAGATAGGCATATATTTTTCACCCCAAAGTTACATTTATAAACATGATACAATAACAAGGTACTTATGATCTGTTTTCTGATAAGTCGAAAACTGAACAGTCCCATATTCATACCTCTGTCCTCTTCTCGCTTTTAAACCTTCCCTTCCAAGATAATTTTCAGAAGTGTTATATTTGCTTTTTAAGGTAGCTTATCTAGTGGAAGACCAATCAATGCAGAAGTGATACAATAACAATCATTTAATAAACAAACCGAAAATTCCACTGTAAAACGTTTGCTATGTAAACATCAGACTAGCACAGTTACTCACTGTAGACTACATCAAGAATATATTTTTAACCTTATAAACATGTGCAGTAATACAATGTATAATATATCACCTTCGTTTACTCGTAAAATCAATATCCGTAATATCGCTGATATCATCCACAGAATCCATGTCACACATTCAACACTCGTAATATTCATATTGTGTTCAACATGGGGCCAAGGTTAGCAGACTTTTGGCTGAATGCCCAAAGCATTTGATCTAGTTTTCTTACAATAACTTACCTTTCGTAAAATTCCAGAAACGTTTATATGTGAAAATAGCAAACCTTTCTTATTTTGAATTATGTAACAGTATTAACAGTAAATCTCTAAAGTTAAATGAACTATTCACTCACAAGACATCGACTGTAATATTTCCCGTCTGCTTCTACGGGGATCAGCTGTGCGTTATAAATAGAAATACCAGCCACAAGTGATCAAGACTTTCCAAGAATACTAATGAGTTATAAATATATGTGCATTTATAACAGCTTCCACACAACGTTATACACTTTAGTTGCTGAGCCTGAAAATACGAAAATATAGTTTGTTTTCAAAAGAATGTCCATACGAAATTATTATTCATGTGTTACGAGTGTTACTTTAACCAGGCCAAGGAGGTACCAGCTGTCACGTGATCATAATATTTTTGCGCGTGCAAAATTGAAAACTTTAAATGTGGCTACTACGTTCAAAATATATTATACTCAATAGTTTACCTATCCACTCTGACATAACCGAGAACGACTTGTTATTATGTTTAAAAAACCGTGGCTCTGCTTAAAGAAGCTTGAATCCCTTACATAACAAACAAAGTATATGTTATTCGAACTCAACACGATTAAACAACGTTGTTGGTAAACAGCTCTTCAATTTTGAACAATTTACCTTGTGCGCTGTTTTGATTTTGATTGACCGTGACAAGGCAACATGAAATTGGCTATGCGAGAATACTAAAAGTAAAGTAGTTTGGAACGCGTTTATATACTAAGTGGTGTAGTGCGGAATAGGTAGACAGTAAACATGTATTTGGGGTTCCCAAATAAAAAACAATTGCTAGAAATTGAACTATGACCCTTATTTCTTTTGGCAACATCGCCTAGTCATGAGAACGAACATTTTTAAAACCAGCTAGCTCAACCAAATAAAATGCATCGCTTTGTCGCGTCCTTGACTGCACTGGTGGAAAATCAAGCTAGACTTCAACATTGTCACTACTATATATATATATATATATATATATATATATATGACGAAACAAGCGTACACATATAACATACATTATGGCAGGCGATCATGGTTCTCCACATATTACTGTTCTGATGTTTGCTATGATCTCAGATGTTGACGCTCTTCTGTGCCTTGAAGTCAGGCTGTCAAAAAATTTTCTCTCTCTGTCTTTCTCGTCTCCCCTCGATGTTACCGGTTGTCACAGTGAATATATTGTGAATATATTATGTGAATATACATAATTTCATATTATATACCATATCATGTGAACGACTCGAACGGGTTCATAATGAAGGTATGCGTATAGTCCTGGGCTGTACTAGAGATACCCCCATTGTGAAGATGAGATAAATGCTTGGCCTTCTGTCACTACACTCCTGTCATGCAATCGCCCAAACCAAAGCATATATGCGAGTTACTGCGGATAAGAGACATCCACTACACAAGAACACTAATGATGTTAAGGACACGAGAAGCAATCGTGGCATGTCGTGGATGGCCCAGGCTGAGAGAACAATTGGCCAGGTGGCTACGGTTGCGACCCTACCAGAAAATGAAGAATGGATCCCAATAGATGGTAGCATGACCAACTATCTCAACGTTATCATTACTCTTGGAAGAGAATGTAGAGATTGGGGTAACATGAAATCTGATCTCGCAGTTAAGCAGCTGATAGAAGATAATGCAAGGGATGATGATGTTGTTGTATATACCGATGGGTCGGTTCAACGTGGTGAGAAGTCCGGCTGGGGTTTCTTGGCTAATGCGCATGGTAGGGTTGTTGAAGTGGGGCATACAGGACAACTACTTCTAGTATGAGGATGGAGGTTGAGGCCGTTACTGCTGCCCTCCATTGATCTCTGGGACTTCATTTACTGGGGCAGTTGTTGTATCTGACTCTCAGTCGATGCTTCACAAGATCCAGAACGGCAGGTTTCGGTATGAGTGGATGTCTTCTATAGAAGTTCCTAACCTCCAGCGGCTTACGTGGATATACTGTCCTGGGCATGCGGGCGTTTACGGTAATGAGAGAGCGGACAGGCTTGCATCAACAGCATCGATTGTTGGGGAGTTAAAGATGGATAAGGGGGATATTCTTCGGTCTCTTCGTGACTCTGTTGGATGAGGACACTAAAAGCGATGTTGAATCGATCAAGCGATTTAAGCAGTTTGGAGTTACCCGTTGTTCAAGTCGAACTGGATGCCTGAGAGGCAGAGTGAGAGGTGTGTTTAATCAGCGAACCACAGGAACCATCAGTATGCTTACTCTTCGATATCTGTTGGGGAGACTGAGAACCTATGGGTCTGCCCGGAGTGCAATGACGTCAGTTTAGTAACCAATAACCAATACATGTCGAAACATGATGATTGCCTCTTTCTTATATTGATGATATGCTTTCTCTGTGTCTTGCCCTCATTTAACACCTCCACATTAGTCATTTTAGCAGTCCATGGGATTCGCATCTTTCATTAAAAACCACATCTCTGTGGCCTATAGAAATGTTTCTATCTGTTTGTTTACCGTCCATGACTCGCATCTGTATGTCAGTATTGGTTCTATGTAGCAGTCTCATTGTGACCTCAATTGACAATGACTTGTTGCATATAACGCATCTCATTTCTACAAAGGCTGCTTTGATCTGCCCTATTCTGCTCTTTATTTCTGATCTGCATCTGTCACCTGATGTTACCAGGACTCAGAGGTATATAAATTGTTTCTGATCTGCATCTGTCACCTGATGTTACCAGGACTCAGAGGTATATAAATTGTTTCTGATCTGCATCTGTCACCTGATGTTACCAGGACTCAGAGGTATATAAATTGTTTCTGATCTGCATCTGTCACCTGATGTTACCAGGACTCAGAGGTATATAAATTGTTTCTGATCTGCATCTGTCACCTGATGTTACCAGGACTCAGAGGTATATAAATTGTTTCTGATCTGCATCTGTCACCTGATGTTACCAGGACTCAGAGGTATATAAATTGTTTCTGATCTGCATCTGTCACCTGATGTTACCAGGACTCAGAGGTATATAAATTGTTTCTGATCTGCATCTGTCACCTGATGTTACCAGGACTCAGAGGTATATAAATTATTTCTGATCTGCATCTGTCACCTGATGTTACCAGGACTCAGGTATATAAATTGTTTCTGATCTGCATCTGTCACCTGATGTTACCAGGACTCAGAGGTATATAAATTGTTTCTGATCTGCATCTGTCACCTGATGTTACCAGGACTCAGAGGTATATAAATTGTTTCTGATCTGCATCTGTCACCTGATGTTACCAGGACTCAGAGAGGTATATAAATTGTTTCTGATCTGCATCTGTCACCTGATGTTACCAGGACTCAGAGGTATATAAATTGTTTCTGATCTGCATCTGTCACCTGATGTTACCAGGACTCAGAGGTATATAAATTGTTTCTGATCTGCATCTGTCACCTGATGTTACCAGGACTCAGAGGTATATAAATTGTTTCTGATCTGCATCTGTCACCTGATGTTACCAGGACTCAGAGGTATATAAATTGTTTCTGATCTGCATCTGTCACCTGATGTTACCAGGACTCAGAGGTATATAAATTGTTTCTGATCTGCATCTGTCACCTGATGTTACCAGGACTCAGAGGTATATAAATTGTTTCTGATCTGCATCTGTCACCTGATGTTACCAGGACTCAGAGGTATATAAATTGATTAACTTGGCTAAGCTCCGTTCCATTTTTTTACTGTAATACTGCTTTTGTTGTCGGATTCAGCTTTTTTTTAGATGGTCATAATTTCTGTCTTGTTAATATTCATTAATATTCTTGTTAATATTAATGGCCCACTCCTTTGTTGTTACTTTTTGTCACAAACTTGCTAACTAAATTATTCACAAAATAGATGAGACTACAGTAAAACTATTTGATTGGCAAAACATGTCATCACATAGTACTGTTGTTTTACAAATTACAAAAACAATGATAAAAAACAGCAACGTTTCGACCAACAAGGACTTTATCAAGCAAACGAACAACAGGAGTGACAAATTAAAAAAAAAATTATCTTTCTTTCTTTCTCGAATCCTGTTTGTCTCACAGCGTCAGGTCAGGAAGAGATTTCTAAAACGGGCCTAGTATGCGCTTTGTAAATAGTCTCTTTCGTCGCCTCTGTGATCTCGGAGGTCCATCTTTTGCGTGGAAGGCATTTTGCTTTATACCCATCTGCTTATGTGGCCGAACCATTTAATTTGTTGTTTCTTGATGAAGTCTAGTACTGATGTTGTACCCACTTTTTCCTGATGTCTTCATTTCTCAACCGGTCGCTTCTTGTTACACCCAGCATTCTGCGTAGACACTTCATCTCTGTCGTGACTAGTTTTCTTCTATCGTTTGTTGTCAGCGTCCAGGTTTGGCACTGGTAACATAATGTGGGAGAAAGATTGTGTTGAACATTGCTCAATTTGTGTTCATGGTGACGTGTTTGCATTTAAAAAAATGGACGACCAAATACAAACGTTTCTAATGAAAATCTGGGAATAAAAACGAATAACGAAATAAATGTAACACAAAAACACACATAAAAACTAGAAATAGAACGGAAGAGAAACAATGAAAAATCTAGTAAATATATAACTTGAATACATGCAACATATACCCATATAGATTACAAGGCATGGGAAGAGAAAGTACTAAGAAGCATAGGAATGTACTACGTTGAGCCCACGTGGTCGCAAGGTACCATACAAAGAAATCAACCGATTCTCCAGAGCAAATCGACTGCGATCATCCGAGGAACATGATCGGATGGCTGTGACCTGGACATCGTGAGCTCCTAAATGGCCAGCATCATTGAAATGGGTGGCTACAGGGTCACAGAGCATTGGCGTATGTCGCGCAAGTGTTGGGCGAATCGGTCACTGAGCCTCTTGCCTGTCTCGTAGATATAAGCCTTGTTACACCGCTTACAGATAATGGCATAGATAAGGTTACGGGATTCGCATGTGAAACCATCGTCAATAACAAACGTGGCTAAAGGAAAGATACAGTACGCGTCTGTATCACATAAGAACACGTGATGCAACGCCGACGGCTACACTGGACAGTGCCAAAATGAGTCTGGATATTGGACTTAAGGCGACTGTGTACCAACATATCCTTGCTCTCTTCGTCTTGCGGAACTAGTTCTCACTCTTAACTCCTTTCAGTTTAATGACCAATTCTTTGAGCAGATCAGTGGGGTTGCCATGGGTACTAAAATGGGACCTAGTTATGCTTGTCTATTCATGGGTTATTTTGAACACCTAGTATAGACTACATATGATGACCCCCTTCCGTCTGTCTATCACATATACATCATTGACTGTATTGTCATTACTGATATGCATGAAGCCGATTTGTCACGCTTCATTAATTTCATTAATGTTTTCAACCCTTCTATTCGTTTTATTTCTCACATCTCCACTACTTGTGTTAACTTTCTTGACATTACTATCACCATACGCCTATCCACTATCACTACATCAGTATATTACAAGCCTACTGATGCATATAGTTTTCTCTTTTATACTTCTTGACATCACCGGGCTTGTCGTGACTCTTTGCCATTCTCGCAGCTCTTGCGCCTTCGTCGCCTTTGTAGTGAGGACGATGATTTTCTTGAGAGAGCTCGCGAGATGCTTGATTTCTTTCGCAGGCGCCTATACCGTAGAGGTGCTTGTCTCGGCTATGCATCGAGTTCAGAAAATCACTCGCCAGCAGGCCCTCACCAGCCAGCAAAGAACTACTAACTCTGACAGAGTAAAACTAATCTTAACTTTCCACCCCCATAGTTCACTGGTGAAAAATGTTTTATTCCGTCATCTGTATATCCTTAAGTCAGATCCTGAGACCGTTCTGTCTTCCCCAACTATCCTTTGGTGGCTTACAGACGGACAGAAGTCTTAAGGATATGTTGGTACACAGTCGCCTTAAGTTCAATATCCAGACTAATTTTGGCAGTGTCCAGTGTGGCCGTCGGCGTTGCAACACGTGTGCTTATGTGATACAGACGCGTACTGTATATTTTCCTTTAGCCACGTTTGTTATTGACGATTGTTTCACATGCGAGTCCCGTAATCTTAGCTATGCCATTATCTGTAAGCGGTGTAACAAGGCATGATAGGCAAGAGGCTCAGTGACCGATTCGCCCAACACTTGCGCGACATACGCCAATGCTCTGTGATCCCTGTAGCCACCCATTTCAATGATACTGGCCATTTAGGAGCTCACGATGTCCAGGTCACAGCCATCCGATCATGTTCCTCGGATGATCGCAGTCGATTTGCTCTGGAGAATCGGTTGATTTCTTTGTATGGTACCTTGCGACCACGTGGGCTCAACGTAGTACATTCCTATCCTTCTTAGTACTTTCTCATCCCATGCCTTGTAATATATATGGGTATATGCTGCATGTATTCAAGTTATATATTTACTAGATTTTTCATTGTTTCTCTTCCGTTCTATTTCTAGTTTTTATATGTGTTTTTTGTGTTACATTTATTTCGTTATTCGTTTTTATTCCCAGATTTTCATTAGAAACGTTTGTATTTGGTCGTCCATTTTTTTTTTAAATTTGTCACTCCTGTTGTTCGTTTGCTTGATAAAGGCCTTGTTGGTCGTAACGTTGCTGTATTTTGTCATTGTTTTTGTAATTTGTAAAACTACAGTACTTTGTGATTACGTGTTTAACTAAATTATGGAGCTCTATTAATACAGTATCGTCAGCATATCTTATGTTATTTATGACATGTCCTCCTACAGCTATTCCAGCAATATCCTTTACAGACTTAAAAGTGTTTTCCCAATACAGTGTGAACAGGTCAGGTCAAAAACAATATGCATCCCTAGGCCCTGTGTAACTCCTTTTTGATCTTTTGACAGTTTCTATCTGTCTATCTATTCGAATAGCTGGCAATATATGTTCTGAATGGTGCTTTGATCTTTGCTGTCAATGTTTTTTCTTTCTTTCTTTTGTCCTTCTCTGCTTTTTTGCCGCTAGGCGTAGCAGGTTTAACTGATGATCGGTTTCCGAGATAATGCACGCTCGGTCGCTTGATATGGTGTGGTATTGTGGAGTTTTAAGATGTCTATAACTCCATCAACCCATCTTTTTCTTGTCTGCCCTTTCCTCTTGATGATTCCATTTTCAGGTTGTACGCTCTTGCAACTGGTGTATTCGGGTTCATTCTGACCAAGTGGCCAAACCATTTGAGTCTCTGTTTTTCAATAAATCTAATAGCAGGTGTTGTTCCGACTGTTCTTCTAATTTCCTCATTTCTTATATGGTCTCTTCTTGTTTTATTTACTGCTTTCCTCAGGCATCTAATTTCGCATGTGGTAATTTTCCTTTCTTGTTCTTTTGTCAGTGCCCATGTTTGGCTTTGGTAGCACAGTGTTGGTATAAAGATTGAATTTATAATCTGTCTTTTAGTCACTACTGGAATAGCTGGGTGTTTCAAAATTGGGGTAAGCTGGTATGTAATGTTGTTGGCTTGCTCTCTCTCCAGTTTCGATCTCTCTGTCCAGTCTACTATCAGATGTGAAGATACTTCCAAGGTATTTGAATTCTCTCACCTGCTTTAGCGTTTGGTCATTTATTTGTATGTTGATATCTTTATGTTCTCTGTTTATAGTCATGACTTCTGTTTTTTTAATGTTGATCTTCATGTTGTATTTGAGGCAGCTATTGTTGAGTAAGTTTATGTGTTCTTGAAGCTGTTCAATATTATTATGGAATATACACTGGTCGTCAGCAAAGAGCAGTTCATTTTGTTGGTCTGCGTTGAGTGATGCTTCATCTATTTTGGTGATACTATCCATGTATATAATGTTTAGGTTCTCTAATATTGAAGAGTTCCCGATGGTTTACTTCGTCGAACGCATTGGTGTAGTCTATCAAACACAAGTATAAATCTGTTTTTACGTTCACACACCTTTATGCGTAGCTTCAAGTTATTTGTAACATGCGAATAAAGTGTTTATAAAGGTTAAGACCGGGAGCTAATAACTACGGTAAGTAATTAGACGGTAAACAAGTAATTGGGGCTCCCCAATTTATTATGCCAGGAACTGAAATTGAACCACGGCCGTTATCTATATCGGTGCCCATCGAAAAGCCATTTAAAGAAGATTAACGTTTTCAACATCACGACCAGCTAGACCCCCCTTTCCTCCAAAAAACAAAAACCTCATTTGTCTTGTCTTCTCAACAGCAACTGCATCGACCATCAGTACCAACACACACACCGGTCATGTTCTCGATGCTCTTATAATCGGCTACGTTTTACATACTTTTCCTAGTCCTACCCATAATCTCACGCAACATCACAGGAAACTTATCTTTATTGGTTCAGTGGTATGCGGATGGTCTTTAAAACAAATTTCCTTTGTCATTTCCATGGGAAACCCCATCTCCTCTCCCACAGCAACCTCTACGTCAGATTGAGAGAGATGGGTGTCCATATTGGTCAGCCCGAAAAGAACGACATACTAAATATGCAAGGAGATTGATTAATCAACATCGAACTGGCGTGTTGGGCCGCTGGATTTGCTGAGGCGGAGATCGGAGCACCTATGGGCATGTCCGGAGTGCTATGATGATAGTCCTCATATAACTGATAACCTCTACGTCCGCCATCATATCCACGTCGTCTATACACGCGAGAGGATCTAGGATTCAGGTTGTATAATTCTGTCAATTATTACATTCGCTTTTAAACTTTAGATCTATGTTTTAGTTTATTTAGTATTTCGTGTTTGCATGTTTACTTTACGGACGTCTATGGTTGAAACGTCGATTGTTGTCATTTTACATAATTTACTATCTACTTTTCCTAGTTTTCGTAATACAGTACTGCCATATACTTGTTTGTTCTCGGTCATACCGCACGTTTTTATCAATATTACTGCAGCATCACCGGTTCTGATCTATCGCAGACACCTCGATCTGTAGGTTTCCTCATCATCGAGCATACAAAGGGTTCACATGAACTAAATATTCTTTGCTTTGATTTTAGTAGATGGGCTCCACCGATGCAGAACAATGGCTTGTCGGGCTTTTCACTAACATCAATTATATCCTAACTCATCAATACGGATCTTCTTGTACATTGTTGCTTCATAGTATTCTTCTCTTACTGATTTTAAGACCGATCCGATATTGTCAATGCGTCTACAGATTCCCATGTCTTGAGTTGGGGAAAGCAACAAGATCATCAGGTATTCAAATTAAAAAGTGTCAATAAATGCCTTTCTAATCTGCATGGATTTTTGTAATTAGTCAGTAACAGAAAGAAAGTGGATACAGACACATTGTTTAATACGTTATGGCTTGAATTCGAACTTCATCGTAGATAACCTGCGAAAGCTCTTTTGGTTGCTAGCTAATATTTACTGTCTTCTCTGATGCCCCGTTGTCTAATAGTATCAGATAGTAATACCTTAGGGACGCCATAGTGATACTCAGTGTAGTGTAAGAGCCTTATGTCGGTTCAACCTATATCCGGCATTTGTTCAGTCCTGGGTCGCATTTGTTCTCTGTCTTACTCGACGATAACGTGAGTACCTCTGAAGTCGGAGAAAATTGCTGTATGCAGAATCTAATTGACTATACTTAGGCTTGCCATGTAAATTTTACATGTGCACGCTTCCATTGTAAGATAATTGGAAAAACTGTTTTCAGCAATTAACAGTTTCAGAATGAAACTTCGTCTGAGTTAAAGGACAGAAAAAAGTAATACCTTAGTTGAGAGAATATTTTCTCACTAAGAACTCATTTAATCAAACATCATACCTGCTGGCTAAGGCGATCATGTCGCTCCACAACTCTCTCTCCATGGTGCAGTTAATCGGTTCGGATGTCGTTTTCTTGTCGAACCACGAAATCAGACCATACATCTTCTCTTTCTGCCTTCCACTTTCTCTCATTTCATGTATTTTACCTATTGTCATGAAATTTTCCAAATTTCTCATTCGCTTTATGTGCCTGATCCCTTTGATCAGAATTGTGTGTGTGCATGCCTATACTAAAATTCATAATTGGTTGTTTTTTTTTCACTGTCCCTGGGATTTTCAGCATTCTTCTGTAAAACCATAACTCTGTGTCTTCCAGCGATTTTATTGATTGTTTGTTCGTTGTCCATGATTCCATACTATACCATAACGAAGTGTTCAATATATCCCTGATGTATTCTTTTCCGCAATGTAGTTCAAATTCACGTATGAATTCACGTACAAATGTTTGTCCTTTTCCTGAAATCTGCTTCCCTGGGCTTTTTTTATTCCTTAATCTTTTATTCATCTTCCACCATGTATTATAACTTATATTGGAATAATAATCTAAATCTAGATTTTAAAACGTGATTTCAGTACTTCTTATTCTTTGCGTTCGTTCTTTACGACCAATTTTAATCACTCTTTGTGATATGTTTGATCTTTGCCAAGAACGTTTGATACGTTGCACATTGGTTTGGTAGGCATATACTTCTACACGTTTAGGACACATGCATCTGATTTCAGCCAAACCTCCTTAGTCGACTCTTACAACATGCGTGGCAGGTAACAGTGGTTCTTTCTTTACACCCCAAATTTGGGCCCCGGTAACCACTCGGCGCATTTCAGTACTAAATACTCTTATTTGTTTGACTTTTTAATATATTTTGTGTCCGTATTAACTGGCTTAAAAACAAATTTATTTATCTGGCAATACCGAGCTCCGTAGTAAATAACAAAGTAAACATGGCTGACAAAAGCAGTGCGAAGAATGATGACCTAGCCAGAAGACAAGAAGCTGTAGATAAATTATATGCGCAGAAAGTAGATAAATTCCAGCATCTGAAAGGTAGCAGGATGTTATCACTTAAAAGGAGAAACAACATGCTTGGATTGCTTTTAGCTGGCGGGGTTTTGGGAATCTGTATCCTTTTGACTTTGTCCCTCAGATGAGAATGAAATGATATGATATTGATAATATTAAATAATGAATGAGAATTGTCGCTGCTCAATTTTAAATAATTATACATATATAAAGAATGACATAACGTCTATTCTAACAGACTACAAAGTTAATATTTATCTTTGTCTACTATAGACTGAATAATTACATTTTGAATACTTAGTGTTTCTTCGGTAAACCCAAGTTAAATCAGTAGTGTTTCATAATATGATAATATTAGTAAATGTTACATGTAATGTTAAATGTATTGTATGAGTTTCAGTTTAGCAAGATGTCAATAATCATCAAATAGCTTGTTCAGAGCAGAACTTTGCCACCCCAACAGTCCTCCGGAATTTCTCTCTCTCATAGGCCAGATCTCCTGCCTCTGCAGCCGTTATGTTCAAACCATCAGTTACATCCCCATACTTCTCCATGGTCTTCAGCTTCATTTTGCCGTCAATTGAATGTAACGATGTTATTATGTTATTGTTAGGTTGTTTCGATGCAATAATTATAATACAATTATTATTAATTATACACATCATCATAGTTGAGTACATACCATATGATACAATACATACTTAGTATATCGTAATACTACAATTAGTACAATCATAATTTTAGAAAACTGGTTAGTAAATTACAAATCCAACGATCATCATTGATGTTACTACAGATGAGCATGAAAAGAATCGTAAACCACGGTTGCCAGTCTCCTCTAGTAGATTCTGACTGGTTAATTTGAAATTAATATACAACACCATGTTTGCCACTTCTTCCTTGTAGACAATCCTACCCTGCAGCTTTATTTCATCGTGGAAGGCATATTCAATTTCCTGAGAAATATATGGGAGCTGTTCTTCAGTGGATCATCCACATTTTCAGAATCTAGCTTGCTGGGGGTCTAAAACAATTTTTTTTCCAGATGTCACATCTGGTATTTATCATAGACTCCATTAATTATTTTGTACAAAGCTTAGTAAGCTGTAGTTATTCGTCTTTAATATCCAACAAATTTCAACAATGTAAATAAATGAGAATTCATTTTTAAACATTTCCAGTGCAATCAAACTTGCAACCGAAATAGGTGAACAGCTCTGTTATTGTTTGTCATTTTGGATTCCATGGTGATGTCTGCATTATTTGCTATAGGTGTCTTCATTATATTTGTCTTTTCATAGCTTATCTGCAGTAGAACTTTTGATGACTTAGTTGTACCAAATTATCTTGTTGTTCTTCTTTGCGTTCATTCTTTAGACCAATTTTAATCACTCTTTATGATACGTTTGATCTTTTCCAAGAATGTCTATACCTTGCACATTGGTTTGGTAGGCCCCTAAAAGCATAGACTTCTACACATTTAGGACACATGCATCTGATTTCAGCCAAACCTCCTTAGTCGCCTCTTACGGCATGCGTGGCAGGTAACAGTGGTTCTATTCTTTACATCCCAAATTTGGGCTCCGTTAACCACTCAGGCGATCTTGTTTTTAATAACTCTTTGATATGTGCTGTTTTTGCTCAGTAGCTCTGTGGAATGAGTTTTTAAGACCGGGGTTCAAAGGGTTAATATTGTGATATTCCTTAACTCAGCTCCAGATGGGTACACAATATTTGCAATGAGACAGACTAAGATGATGGAGGCATTTGACAAGACACCAGAGTAACATTACATTTCTCTAGTAATGTTTGTCTGTTCTTGTGATGTACGTGTTAGCTTCATTGACACACACTGTCTAGGAAATAATTGCAATGGAAGTAATGGATAACTGAAAGAGATCATTGACATTTGCATCAAGTTATGTTTTTCAAGCGCCTCATTTTTCGTTTTGTGTGTACTGTGAACTTGAGGATGTATTTGTTAATTTTCCTCAATGGTATATATATATATTAAATTGTGCTGAACTTCTTCTTTGAATGCTCCATATCGACTACTTGTTAACCACTCTGATTTGTATGTGATCTGAGCCTAAGAGCGATTGTACGCTGTGCCAATTATGCACCTACAAGTAGGCCAGCACATCCGATTTCTGCTCTACTTTTTATTTACTAGGGTAGCATCCTTAGGGCCTACATCAGTCGCCTCTTACAACATGCATTATAGGTTGCAGTGGTACTATTCTTTGCTTCCCTTGTGGGCCCTGGCACCACACAATCGGTGCTGAACTAATTTATATTCATTTGTCAAGTGTACTGTGTTATGTGGAGGTCACAAAGATGTGGTTTTATTACAGAAGGATGCTAAGAATCCCATAAGCTGCTAAAAGGATTAATTTTGGTGTGTTGAAAGAGGTCTTATCCTGCAAATTGAGGAGCATTGGCTCATAAATAACATCATGTCCCGGAAATTGAAATATTTTGGCCACGTTAAACATCACAGATTGACAATTCAACCGTGTCTACTTCTCCCAGTTATTCTTTCCTTCAGAACAGGGCACAAATGACTTCACAGTCAGATGTATACAAAATTTAAGATTTACAATTCAATCACATGTACACGTCTCTAAGTAATTCTTCCCTTCAGAACTGGATACCAGTGACTCCACATCCAGATATATACAAGATTTACAATTTAGCCATGCGTACATGTCTCCCGGTCATTCTTCCTTTCAGAACAGGACACAAGTGACTCCACAGTCAGATGTATACAACATTCAAGATTTACAATTTAGCCATGCGTACATGTCTCCCGTCATTCTTCCTTCAGAACAGGACACAAGTGACTCACAGTCAGATGTATACAACATTCAAGATTTACACAGCAATCGTACATGTCTCCCAGACTGCAGAGCTCATACTTCAAGGCTGCCCTAAATATGATATACTGTTGTAAACTCACTTACCCAGTGAAACAGCATAAAAGAAAATTACACAGACCTTTGTGTGAGCTACTAAAGACAGTAAAGTTTATACAATAGAAAATATTGAATATATAGACAATATTTCAAGTGAACGAAAGAAAGGAATAATATAATTAACAAGAAAGCACTAATTTTTTGCAGTTATTCCGGTCTGTAAATCATTGATATTGTTTGCAGTTGTCTCTGGCCTGAAAATCACATATAGTTTTTGCGGTTGTCCCTACCTGTGAGGTAGTTTTGTTGTTCCTTTGTTACAAAATGTGATGAAATATAAATAACACTGTAATGTACAGTTATGGTGCTCTTAGTAGCAGGAATGTTTGCAATTGTTTTATTATGGTATATCAATTAAATATCACTGATCTTGAAACTTCCTTATAGTTTTCGTGTTTCTAATTTTTCCTCATTTCTTTGTTGTTCTTATTAATCTGTCATATAATAGAATTGCTGCCAATTAGTTGCTGTTTGATCTACCTCTTGAAGCTGGAGTTTTGTTCTGTGCACAAGCATTGGACTGAATAACTTCAAGAGTTGCTGTTTGATCCACCACTGGAGGCTCGTTCTGTGCACAGGCATTGGACTGAATAACTACAAGAGTTGCTGTTTGATCCACCACTGGAGGCTTGTTTGGTGCACAGGCATTTGACTGAGTAAGTTCAAGAGTTGCTGTATAATCCACCTCTGGAGGCTTGTTTGGTGTGCAGGTATCTGACTGAATAACTTCAAGAGTTGCTATTTGATCCACCTCTGGAGGCTTGTTTGGTGTGCAGGTATCTGACTGAATAACTTCAACAGTTGCTATTTGATCCACCTCTGGAGGCTTGTTTGGTGTGCAGGCATCTGACTGAATAACTTCAAGAGTTGCTATTTGATCCACCTCTGGAGGCTTGTTTGGTGTGCAGGTATCAGACTGAATAACTTCAAGAGTTGCTATTTGATCCACCTCTGAAGCTTGTTCGTGCACAGGCATTGGACTGAATAACTTCAAGAGCTGCTGTTTGATCCATCTCTGGAGGCTCGCTTGGTGCGCAGGCATTGGACTGAATAACTTCAATAGTTGCTGTTTGATTCACCTCTAGAGGCTCGCTTGGTGCGCTGGCATTGGACTGAATAACTTCAAGAGTTGCTGTTTGATTCACTCTCAGAAGCTGGAGGCTCATTTGGTGCACAGGCATTTCACTGAATAACTTCAAGAGTTGCTGTTTGATTCACCTCTGGAGGCTCGTTTGGTGCACAGGCATTGGACTGAATAACTTCAATAGTTGCTGTTTGATTCACCTCTAGAGGCTCGCTTGTGGCAGGCATTGGACTGAATAACTTCAAGAGTTGCTATTTGATCCACCTCTGGAAGCTTGTTCGGTGCACAGGCATTGGACTGAATAACTTCAAGAGTTGCTGTTTGATCCACTTCTGGAGGCTCGTTTGGTGCACAGGCATTGGACTGAATCAAGAGTCAATATCTTGCAGAATTACATTCATCTTTATTGCGGGGCACATGGGTGTTGATGGCAATGAAAGAGCAGACAGACTGGCTGGATCTTCAACCAATCGATAGAGCTGATATTCTGAATGCACTAATAGAGTGTTGCCGCAAAGAGAACTTTTATCTTAACCAATCCATATGAACTGCTAGATTGCAAGAGCTTGGATTGAAGATTGGAGTGACCAAAAAAGAGCAGCACAACAAGGGTAGGAGTAGACTCATCACTCAACATCAAATTGTTACGGATAGGTGCTGGATGCTGTTGAAGATATTGCGAAAGGAGATCTGGACACCTACGGATATGTCCGGATTGCAATTAAGATATTCCAAACTGAAACTGATGTTTTGCCTACACAGGATACTCCATTTGAGATGGTATGACAAGACCACAAACAGAGAACTGTGGTATAGGGCAGGACAACGGCAGGTGGAACAGGAGATAATGAGCAGAAGGTGGCGATGGATAGGACACACTGAGGAAACCCCCTGACAGCATCGTGAGACAGGCTCTCCGATGGAACCCCAGGGCAATAGAAGTAAGGGAAGACCCAGAAACACCTGGAGACGGGAGTTAGAGATGGAACGCCAAAAAAATGGGGAGAGAGTGGCGAGATCTGGAAAAGATGGCCTTGGATAGGCGGGCTTGGAAGGCCTTGGTTGCGGACCTATGCTTCCCTAGGCGAAGGGTGAAGAAGAAGAAGAAACTGATGTTTAATAAACTGATAATTCCCTGTTATTGGGAGGTCTTTGTGACGTAGAGGTTAGGATGCTCATCTCTCATGCCAAAGGTACCAGGTTCGCTCCCTCATGGAGCCATCTGGATATTTTCCAGAAATCCTGATCTCAGTGTAGGTGAGATTGAGTTTCTAGTCCTATTGGAGATGGACGATAAAGTGTAGGTCCCGTGTTCAAGTTGAGCATGCAAAACAACTCTTGGCAGTTCAAATTCAAGAAGAGCAGGCTGGAAAGCTGCTGCCAGGGTAAAATTCATTAATAAAGATTAAAAATAAAATTGCTACAAAATATCTTCAAAATTGCGTCAGTGATCTTTGCCAGTGCTACGGATAGAGTTTGTGCACTGCCGCTGAGATCTTGCTGCATAAGAAAGAGATCGGAGCACACATGGTTACTCACCGAAGTGCAATGATGATGATCCTATGAATCAAATCAATAAACACCTGTGGGAAATGACAGAGTTGAAATAATAGTTGCACTACACACAGGTAGATGTATTATTTGATCCTCTTGAGTCCTTTTTTTTTTCTTTCTGATCCAGAAGCACTTGAGCTGAAAGCTTTACGGCTCGATGTCATGGACATCGTAACCCTTTGGCTCGGTGCCACGAACACCGTAAATCTGGGGAACATGTAGCTTTTCTGCCAGTCCGCGGAGTTGAACCCGCACTTACAGAGGACTAGTCACCCGTAGTCCAACGCGCAACGAACACGCTGGGCACGCTGGCCTTGAGTACTTAAAGCAAATGACACAACACACACAAAGCAAAAATAGTTTTAACAAATTTATTTTTAAAAAAAACAACATACATTTTGACTATTCATTTACAGCTATATCTGAGACAAATAAAACAAGTTTATTATTTTCGATGAAAATTAAGTGCAAAACTTGTAACCAGCAATACAGTTACCTACACCAGTAAAACCAGGTGAGGATAGCCACAGCCAGGTCTAGCACAGCCAGACAGCAGGCTGGGTATTCTGACCTAGATAAGAAAAGGATCTGAATTACGATGTTTGATAGAATACTGAGCTTTTTGCAATTTTACTCAAATCTGTGAGTCTATGGTTATTTATTCAGTGAAAATATTTATAATATTGATATTCCTTATTATTAAACTTAACTTGTTGCATAATATAACTTCGATTAGCATTTTGTGTTGATTTTAAATGAATTCGCTATAACACCAATACTGAATGCAAGGTCACGTGTGTATTTGGGGTCTGATTTATAATTTTACCTGAGCCGAAGGCCAGTAGTATATAGTTGGCTCTGGGATAGCAAATCTGGTCATAAACCAGTCAGTGTGTTAGGTATGTCTAACCGTGTGTGTTAGGTAGGACTCGGCAGGCGGAGGTAGAGAAAACCACATGTTCAACGGACAAGGTACCAGCAACACACAGTTGAGCATAATCAGATGGTGAACAAGTTTATGGGGCTACCGGAAAATACAAACACAGGGTTCAAGCCACAAACCCATATTCTTTATGGCACCCATTGCCTAGCCATACAGAAAAGCGTTTTTATGAGCACAACCAATTTGCTCTCCAAAAAAAAGAGCTTCACTAAGTCATGTCTTTCACAAACAGCATCGTCTGTTGAATACAAAATAATATGGTCATTTCGATCGAACAGTGTTTGCACAAACACGTTTTAAACTTTCTCTCTAGTTAAGTGTAAGGAGCATGGCGAGATGCATAGAACATCCTTATCATCCAGTACATCTTGATCTGTCTCCAATTGTCTTAGCTTGTCTTACCACTGGATTTGTGTGCACCAAGGCTAGAGAAGGAGATCAAAGTGTTTTGCATCTCAGTTTTAAGCAATTCCCCAGGAAAAGCCTTTCTTTCATCCATAAACCAAACCTCTTGGTGTGCACTACTCCACCACTGTGCCCAATTCTATGGGGAAAGCCTTTCTTTCATCCATAGACCAAACTTCTTGGTGTGCACTACTTCACCACTGTGCCAAATTATATGAAAAGACCCATTCATTCATGCACAGACCAAACCTCTTGCCGTATATTCCTTCGTCACTGTGCTTAATTCCTCCGGAAAAAAACCCATTCTTTCATTCATAGAGCAAACCTCTTGGTGTATACTACACTGCTCCACCACTGTGTCCAATTCCTTCGGGTAAAACTCATTCTTCATTCATAGACCAAACCTCTTGGTGTACACTACTACACCAATGTGCCAAATTTCATGTGGAAAAAACATTCATGCTTTTATGTAACAGGGTGTGGCAGGGCAAGTCGCAAAATTAAGTCCCCTTGGTTTCAGTCAAACAAAACGAAATCGAAAAATCACTTGGTTTAAAAATAGGGAGTACAGTCCTTGACGAAGGATGTCGACAGCTGACCTGGTCAATACAGTCGGGAAGTGCATAAGACCACGGGCAGTTCACGGGGACCCGAAGTTAGCAATATGACGGGCTGTCATAGTGAACAATGTTCGTCATGAATTCGATACAGGTAGTAGAGTGAATACTAATCGAGGTACCTGCAATGTCGAATCGTAGATAAGCGACGAAAGCTAGGCAGCTGCTGTATAATCAGTATTCTCATTCCACAGAAAAATCAGTAAAATAGCGTGTTAAGAACAGCATTTTTGGTATTCATTTACAGCTAATAGTCTGAGAACAATAGAAACAGATTTCATCTATCTTTCGTGCACATTTTCAACAAAATTGTGCCACCTATTTCGCATGATCAGTTTCAGGTGAATTCCCAAAGCAATCTAAACAACAACAGGACTTTTACTAGTGAAAGGTATATTAATGATACTAACTGTTGTATGTGAATTATTCAATTCACAACTATTGTAGTTAATGATATTTACTATCAGTAGATATATGTTTAATATGTCCTTCATTATGTAACCTAATACTTGCTATGTTTAAAACGTCATAATCACATTCAATTCATTCCTTGATTCGTTTTACACAATGGCTAAATCCAAACATTTGGATCAATCACTGTTGCTTTGTCATTTTTTTACTTGAAATTCTTCGACTTTAAGCGTGTAGTATAGATCATCTGGAAGCTCGTCAAACCAGTCATGGAGGTATGTCAACCGTTTGGAGGTAACTCGCACGTTTAAAAAGACATCTTTCAACGGACAAGTCCGCCACATGTCAGTTGAGCTAATGAGATGGTGACAGATTTTGGCTGTCGTGAGAAATATAACTCAGAGTTGATGAAGCCACAGACAATTTGTGATATTCTGTATCCTATCCATTCTAGACTAAGACAGCGTTTTATGACCAGCGTTGCTCTCACCAACAAGGATCCAGTCATGATGAACTTTCACCAATTAGAAGCACGTTTTGGGTTGTCAAATAATTATGTACAATTTCAGAGAAAGAATTTGAAGTATAATTTACAGTTGATTACTAATTGTTTTAATAAAGTTGAGGATCATATTGCTGATCACATAGATAACTATTCCAGACACTTGTTGTTATTGTGTTGGTAAGTAGGTATATCCACGGAAGAATTTATATGAAACAGGATCAAGAACTGCATTCATTTTATATAATTAGATATATATTATTATATAAAAACCTCATGATGCACACTACTCCACCACTGTGCCCAATTCATGGGAAAACCATTCTTTCATTCATAACTAAACCTCTTGATGTCACTACTTCACCACTGTGTCTCTGAAAGACCATTATTCATCCAGACCAAACCTCTTGCATATATTCCTTCGTCACTGTGCAGTGATTTCACCAAGGACAAAGAAACGGACCAGTTTAAATTATATGCAATTCCTCTTGTGCACTACACTCTTTGAGGCGTTCCAATTCAGTTTCTAACTCATTTGCTGACAACCTGATTGGTGACATAGCCAGCCTGTCTGTCTCTCATTCCATCGACACCATTGCCCTGACAAACTCTGGCTGAAGTCACATACTACACCAATGTGCCTAGTGATTCATTGGTGGCAAGGCTGGTTCATGTATTACTACATAAGTCAACAATTTGCTGAATACACTTTAAAAGTTGACCTATGCTGTGTGACCCAGAAATTTTCATTTAAATAACCTCGTGTTAGATTCAAAGCTAGATTGAAGATTATCAGTCAGAAGAATAGCCACACAGCTCATATATGAGTGTCTCTAATCCATCAACTGGTACACAGCAGCTGGACGTGGGAAGCTATGGAAAGAATTACACATATGGACATGTCCGATGTGAAGATATTTCAAGAAGCTCTAAACAAATGACGATACAATGTCATCGCGCGTCATAATTTCGTGTGAATTTCCATATTTCGTCAATGGATATCCTCAGTAATGATCACGTCAGGAAAATTACAGCTTAAATAAATGTTTTGATGAGAATCTCATACGCATTCACAGGCCTAAGAATATCGGATTGTTCTGACTTTTTTTCTGTAAATTTAAATAATTTAATAAAATGTTTAAAATAATTTAGTACAAACGTAATATATAAAGAATAACAACAACGCGATAATTAAATCAATATCATAACTACTAGGTGCTAACTGGGAAAGAATGCTAGTATCAACACATAAACATTTGTTGTATAAGATATCAGGGCGTAACTACTCGATGCCGATTATCAGCATCAAGGATGAAGGCAAGTTTTTGTTAGAAGAAAACGCCAAACAAATCGTAATCCCTTCCATCGAGGCCAAATGTAGCATATCACAACCTGATTAGACAACCCAAAGCTGAATCTGGTCTCGTCACATCAACCTAGGGGAACGGTGCTGAAGTCAAAGACCCATTTCTCCACGAAAGTATTTTGATAAGCAGTTCCTAATGTATCTTCTCATCACAATATACAAGTTAAAATTTGCTTTCACCGTAATAAAGTACGCGCTATTTAGATTCCCATTGACGGTGTCACTGTTAAAGTCGGGTGCAAGAGCTGACTGAAATTATCAGGTGCACCAAATAAATGCAAATTTGACAACAGACATAGTATCTAGTGGGTCATAACGTCATTCAATGAATACGTCAGGCACGGGTGTTATTGCGAGAAGGTTGAGGCTAAATGAATGATCGAAGCATATGAAGATATTCCAACTTAAACAAATGACGACAATGTATGACGTCATACGTGAATCATAGCAAGAGACTGGTAATTGTTTAGTATTTAAAATTCATATTGAGGGTTTATTGAGAATCCTCATACCTTTCATCAGCCTACAACTACTAGATTGTTGTTCTGTCTTCATGTAAGACTTTCAAAACTGAAAATTTAAAACTATTTGATCAACCTATAGAAATAAGCTTTAATCACCTGCATAATTAACATAAATGATATGAGGAAGAATATTAGGATTAGAATGCTAGTATTGAACAGTAATTGATGCTTTGAAGACCAGGGGAAAACTTTTAAATAACAGCAAATTTTAGAAAAATAACAAATTCTTAACGCCAGTTGCAAAGTTCTTATTATAGTTTAGTAACGCAAGTTGAATATAGTTGTTCAATGTTCTCTTGCAGTTATTAGGACTTAATTTTTGACGAAAATTTTCTATATGCAAGTTTTATGGGTCTGAACACTCGGAAGAAAACCATCGTTAAAGATTATTGTGACACTCAAGAGTTTAACTTTTGGTACGCCAATGTGCGTCACTGATCACGTGTCATCAGACTGCGATACTATCTTTTCAACAAACTACATATATGAGCTTCTGATGTATGTGACTGTGGAACTAACAAAATATAGTAAACCAACAAAGAACCGGGGTTATTAGTCGCCATACGTTGAGAGACATACTGAGGGGAGATCGGAGCACTTATAGACTAATTGGTTCGACGTGGGTGATATGATCCGACAACTAAACTAAACTGACAAAACGACTTCTGGTAGCAGAGGAGATTGGTGTGGTAGTCACCTGTGTCCTTTCATGATACGTTCTTTTGAGATATCGACAAACTGAGGCAGAAAATCATTATGTATAAACATATTGTCGTGGAAATTTGGGAAATCGAGGCATGCCTGGCAGCTATTTTCCGGTGAATACGCTCGCTAATGCGCCTTTTGGGCTGCATAGGGAACACTGATCCTTTACTTGGGGTTCTAGGGCCTATAGGGGGAACACTGAACCTTTACTTGGGGGTTCTGGGCTATAGTGAACACTGATCCTTTACTCGGGGGTTCTGGGCTATAGGGAACACTGAACCTTTACTTGGGGGTTCAAATTACAAGTACCTCTGAAATCGGAGT
Source organism: Arion vulgaris (assembly GCA_020796225.1). Classification (NCBI taxonomy): domain Eukaryota; kingdom Metazoa; phylum Mollusca; class Gastropoda; order Stylommatophora; family Arionidae; genus Arion; species Arion vulgaris. Next base: position 9,814,903 of record CM036772.1, read on the forward strand.
AAGACCTGTCTGAATGGCGAGGAACACTGACGATAAGGAAAGCAAATATTTACGCAAAAAGCAGCAAAGGCGCACATTAGGTGCAATTAACCGATTGACTCCAATAAGCCGCTGGGATATATTTTAAAGACGATTCATTTACCTACAAAATGGTAAACTACTAATACAAACCTGTTAATAATTAAGGAAACTGCAGCTGAATTTGTATATAAACCTGCAGTGGGAAAATAGGACATCAATTTAATTCAGCCACACACCGTATTTTAAAATTCGGTCGCCAATCAATATGCCTGAATTTATAGAGGTCGAACAAAAGAAATATGATTCGCATCCATATGGTGCCACAATAAATTTAAATGTTTTCATAAGGTTTGCCTCCATTATCTTGCTTATGTTCTTGATAGTATTTACTGTCATACTTTTAAATATTTTTTATATACTTAATGTTTAATGCATAGGTTCCCAAACATTTTCTGACCACCGCCCACTTTGCACGACATAAACTTTGCAATGCCCCCTCACCATGTTATAACAGCTTGACGCCCCCACCCCCAACACACATTTATATTTGCTTTATTTTCTCTTGGACATAGAAAATGATATATATATATTCTCACTAAGCGTGAATTCACTACCAATGACACTGCGAAAACGAATACTCCAGTGCTATATTGATCTAATACTTCTGTATGGCAGCGAATCATGGACAAGGAATAAACAATTAATACGATCGTTGGAAGCCACAGAGATGTGGTTTTACAAAAGAATGCTGAAAATAAATTCCATGGACAGCAAAGAAAACAAATGCAGAGGTTTTAAATCAGGCCTGCACACAAAGAAACTTTATCAAAAGAATAAGAATCCGACAATCAAGGTTCTTCGGGCATATAATGCGAAGAGAAGGTTTAGAACATTTGGTAACAACAGGTAAAATTCAGGAAAGGAGAGATCGCGGAAGACAGAGGGAGAAGATGCTGGATGGTCTGACATCATGGTTCGACACAAGGTCGTCGTCAGAACTGATTACAGCACCAAGCAGAGAGAGTTGTGGAGATGCATGATCGCCTACGCCGGCAGACATGGCACTTGATTGATTGATATATATTCTGTCATACATGGTCAATTTTCAAATAATTATATACATGAAACATAAAATTAATGAAAAAATTGATCGTGTAAGACGGGCATAAGATAAATTAAAATGCAGAATACAAATTGTAAATGATTATTCAATCGCAAAATCACGAAAATAATTTATTAAAAATATATATTACTAATTTCCTCTATAAGTAGCCATCGACCCCTAACCTAGCTATCTCGCCCAAATGCTTTTGAACTCTTATCACCCCAACCCTAGAAGGCTTCAGGCCACTGGAGGTGGGGGAGAATGACGGTACAGTCAACTTTGGGAACCTATGGTATAATGGTAATAATATTTTTGTTTAATTATTAATATACCAGCAAATGCTCTTTCAGTTCTTTACAAACAACAAAAGTAATAGCTTATGTAGAAATTTAATTACGATGTACCTGGAACACTTGCGTTCCAGCACATCTACTCGTCACATTTTGTTGATGTTTAGCTGGCAATATGGACTTAGGTTTGACTATTCATTTTACTTGCTTATGTGATATCATACATATGTGTTTTTGTCCTGAAACACCAATTTATGAACTTATTAGCTACCGAATTGAAAACAAAAGGGTTGTGACTGAATTAAATTTATGTCCTATTTTCCCATTGCAGGTGTATGTACATATTCAACTGCAGTTTCATTAATTAATAACCGATCTTTAAGAGTAATATACCATTTTGTAGGTAATCAATTTTCTTTAAGATAAATCTACAACAAATACACAGTAACGCTCCTAGCGGCTTATGGGAGCCAATCAGATTTAAGTATCACCGCATCCACCCCTCGGTTTTCTCCAGATCTGATCTGATCTGCTCCAATCACCTCAGATTTGTAGGTTTCCGTACATCATCCAATATGGACTTAGCAGCATAAGTCTTCTCGACGTACCTATCATCCAATCTCCACCTAGCTCCACTTTTTGTTTTGTTAACTTGAAAGCATGACGGTAATCATGCAGGGACCCAATCGATGCAGCTCCGCCTGTTGCAAACACCAGGTACACACTCTCATTTCTATCATCCTTTGTAAAAGTTTTCAAGAAGTTTAATGAACACATACTACACAAACACTTTCTAATATAAATGAAGAAAGAAATCCGTGGTTGAAAGAAACGTGAGCCAAGCACACGAAAAATATGTATAGTGAATGATGCGCAACTTGTTGGACACTCCTGTAGTTCTTGAGTTGTAGCAGTAAAATATCACATTTGTTATTGCCTGAACTACAGAATATAATATTACAAATTATACAATGCTAAAACTACAGTAACAATATACACATGACGAAAAGTTATTCGTCTGTGACTCGATCGGTTACTAATGTCATTCGCTTCATCTGAAGATGATTTTGTTAGATCTGCTTTGCTAGGGGAAGCGACTCTAGTAGGAACAATTTCGGTGGGTTGTTCGCCCATGTTGTCAGCTACGCTATGAGTCGTTAACGTTGTTACCTGAAATTTTTGAGTAATATCAGTTTTATTAGTTGACCCACATTTGTTTGGATCTGTTGAATGGTTTTTTGCGTCTTTGTCGCCCATTTTACTTTCTGGATTAGCAATGTTGTTGCCGGCATCTGTTTTTGAAGTGGTGATGTAAATATCTGGGGTGTTATTGCTTTCGACGATTCCCATCTTTATTGTTGGCAGATGTAATTTCTTGCCTACTGTTTGTTTTTTCGCTCTGAGAACGTTGATCATCAATGTCGCTATGCTTATTTTGAAGTCCCGTTTCTTCTGTTGCTTGGTAAGCAATATGAATGTCGCTATTGCCTACCAGCACTTGCAGAACGACGTTGCTGTCGTATTTTCCATTTGTAGTTCTGTCCTTACGAGAATCATCGACGAAGCTCTTACCATTACCATTACTTGTCTGAAGGTGAGCTATTGAACTTTGATCTTTGCTTTTCACTCCGACTCTTCCTCCGTTGCGATGCTCCGATACTCTTTCTCCTTTCCCAACAACAATCTCAAACTGCTTCGTCGATGGTGTACTGAGGCGTGTCATCGCCCTCGTTTTTCCACCCCAGCCTTCGTCAAATACCCCGATAGAGGCAATGACCAGAGAAAGTGGTGTACATGTAGCCATGTAAGTAAGACGCTCGGCTGAGGATCACCAGCCAGGCCTGATCCCCAGCTTCCATATTCAAGATCATGTTGCTAGAAGCAGTAGCCCATTTTGGAATGCTCTCAGCCCAGATGGTGGATATCATCTTATTATTTATGACAAAGTCTACTGCAGCCTGGTAAAGATACAAATATAACAATGACGAATCAAATAAAGGCAACGAAGACGATGCTAAAGAAGAATGCTACAACTTAATTTTTTTAATGTGGACTATAAATCAATAAATCAATATAACAGTATACCATCAATAAATAAATAAATAAATATAACAGGATGCCATCAATAAATCGATATAACATTATACAATCAATAAATCAATATAGCATTATACCAACAATAAATCGAAATTACATGATGTCATTAATAAATTAATATAAAATGATGTTATAAATAAATCGATATAACAGGATGCAATCAATAAATCAATATAACAGGATATCAACAATAAATCAATATAACAGGATATCATCATTAATCATTATAACAGGATATCATCAATAAATCAATATAACAGAATACCATCAATAAATCAATATAACATGATATCATCAATAAATCAATATAACAGGATATCATCAATAAATCAATATAACAGGATATCATCAATAAATCAATATAACAGGATATCATCAATAAATCAATATAACAGGATATCATCAATAAATCAATATAACAGGATATCATCAATAAATCAATATAACAGGATATCATCAATAAAGCAACATAACAGGATATCATCAATAAATCAATATAACATGATATCATCAATAAATCAATATAACAGGATATCATCAATAAATCAATATAACAGGATATCATCAATAAATCATTATAACAGGATATCATCAATAAATCAATATAACAGGATATCATCAATAAATCAATATAACAGGATATCATCAATAAATCAATATAACAGGATATCATCAATAAATCATTATAACATGATATCATCAATAAATCAATATAACAGGATATCATCAATAAATCAATATAACATGATATCATCAATAAATCAATATAACAGGATATCATCAATAAATCAATATAACAGGATATCATCAATAAAGCAACATAACAGGATATCATCAATACATCAATATAACATGATATCATCAATAAATCAATATAACAGGATATCATCAATAAATCAATATAACAGGATATCATCAATAAATCATTATAACAGGATATCATCAATAAATCAATATAACAGGATATCATCAATAAATCATTATAACAGGATATCATCAATAAATCAATATAACAGGATATCATCAATAAATCAATATAACAGGATATCATCAATAAATCAATATAACAGGATATCATCAATAAATCAATATAACATGATATCATCAATAAATCAATATAACAGGATATCATCAATAAATCAATATAACAGGATATCATCAATAAATCAATATAACAGGATATCATCAATAAATCATTATAACTGATCGTGTGGTGCAGGGGTCCGTAAGGAAAACAAAAAAATAGTACCACTACGACCTTTAAGGCATTTCGTAAGAGGCGAGTGATGTAGGACCTGGGTAAGCTAACCTAGTAAATAAAAAGCATCGCATAAATCGGATGTGTTGGCCTACTTGTAGGAGCATAGCTGGCACAACTTGCAATCGCTCTTAGGCTCAGATCACTAACATACAATTCACACAGTGGTTAACAGGTGATCGATATGGAGCGTTCGAAGAAGACTTAATATAACGGGATGAAATTAATCGATCAATTTAGCAGAAAATTTAGCAATATATATCAATATATATATATGCATTTAATATATATTTGAAAGTGCAGTTATGAGTAATTACCCTTTGTTGTCCTTGAGCAGCGATTGTGACCGTAAACATGAAGGTTCCATTAAAAGGGGAGGTAAATCTCCCAGTGTCAGGGTTGAATGCTTCCCCTACGTTTGTGATAACATTGTCCAAGATTAGATCAGAGTTGGCGGTGACTGGACCAATGTTTTTAGTTAGCCCTGCAAAAAATGCCACTCTAGCATTCAGGTCGTCCTCACCTGGAAACAGAAAAATAAAACTGGAACAAAAGTGTGTTAAAATCGTTTACATTTTCATTTAGGGAAGCCTGGATAAACATGGACACTTAACAAGGCAGTGTAAAAGCATATATGTGTTTTTGAATAAAAGTCTGAAGTCAAAGGATTGACTCCTTGCACCAGATTTTACCCTCTATTGCTCGGTTTCTCCACAGAAATGACACGCCTTTGTCTGAGAGTATTGCACAAAGCACGAACTCATAGGTACGGCAACAATCTTAGGAGTCTCTGGAAAAAAAATGCATACTCGAACATAAAGACGCGGTCCGGACTCGAATCCGCGACCTTCAGAACGCAAGGAGCGGTTTAACCCCTTCGAACCCAGTTGAATCCATCTTCTCCTTGGTCTTCCTCTTGCCCCCTTTGTCAAGCTGCTTTCTTCCATAATGTTCATTTCCAACCCTTCACGTCTTTTGACGTCTTGCACAGAACACTTCAACTTTCTTATTTGTATTTGTAACATTAGTCAGTTTTCTTAGATTTCGAGTCCCTTCTGGATAGATCTGTTTCTTATCATCTCTGTGATGATAATGAGATAATGGCGGTAATCAGACCACCAGAAAACCTAACATTAAAACTCCTGAACATAAAGTCAAACAAACCAATGAGTTCAAATACTTAGGAGCTATTTTCACTGCAGACGTAAGTACCGATAAGGAAATCAGCAATCGATGTACATAAGCTAACCAGGTACTGGGACAGTTGACACCACTGTTGTCACATAAAGAGATACCGCTTAAAAACTAAAGCAAATCTTATAAGAACGATTTTCTGGCCAACACTATTTTACCAGTGTCAAACATGGCCAATAACATCAGCTAATGAGAGGAAAATCATAACGACGGAGATGAGGTGTCTTAGAAGAGCTGCAGGTGTGACAATAAGAGACAAAATTAGAAATGAAGAAATCAGAAGAAGACTGGATGTGAAACCAGTCATGCAATTGATAAAGGAACAACAGATTAAATGGTTTGGGCACCTGACAAGAGTACCCTGGTATCGCCTACCACAGAGAGCCACACTGAACGAGTATAACGAGTGCAGAGCGAGAGGAATATCACGCTAAAGGTGGAGCTACGCCATCAAGAACAGCCTTACGAAAATGAATATCAGCTTACAAAATGCCTTAAAACAAGCACAGACAAGATCACTAAATTCCCCCTACCCCCACTCCCAACACTACTATTGTTGTTGTTGTTGTTGTTGTTGTTGTTGTTGTTGTTGTTGTTGAGCCCCAGGAATTATATGAGTTTTCACTCTTTTTACTATATTGTGCGTTGGAGAGAGCAGCCGGTTTTTTTCAGATTAAGAAACAACCAATAACTCTAGACGTGTAGTGCTATACTTAGTGCTGCGGAGACCCAGAAACCTCCAACAACTTTAGGGGTGTAGTGCTATACTTAGTGCTGCGGAGACCCAGAAACCTCCAACAACTATAGGGGTGTAGTGCTATACTTAGTGCTGCGGAGACCCAGAAACCTCCAACAACTATAGGGGTGTAGTGCTATACTTAGTGCTGCGGAGACCCAGAAACCAGCAACAACTCTAGGCGTGTAGTGCTATACTTAGTGCTGCGGAGACCCAGAAACCAGCAACAACTCTAGGCGTGTAGTGCTATACTTAGTGCTGCGGAGACCCAGAAACCTCCAACAACTCTAGGTGTGTCGTGCTATACTTAGTGCTGGGAGACTAAAACCGCCAACAACTCTAGGCGTGTAGTGCTATACTTAGTGCTGGGGAGACTAAAAAACCAGCAACAACTCTAGGCGTGTAGTGCTATACTTAGTGCTGCGGAGACCCAGAAACCAGCAACAACTCTAGGCGTGTAGTGCTATACTTAGTGCTGCGGAGACCCAGAAACCAGCAACAACTCTAGGCGTGTAGTGCTATACTTAGTGCTGCGGAGACCCAGAAACCTCCAACAACTCTAGGTGTGTCGTGCTATACTTAGTGCTGGGAGACTAAAAACCGCCAACAACTCTAGGCGTGTAGTGCTATACTTAGTGCTGGGAGACTAAAACCAGCAACAACTCTAGGCGTGTAGTGCTATACTTAGTGCTGCGGAGACCCAGAAACCAGCAACAACTCTAGGCGTGTAGTGCTATACTTAGTGCTGCGGAGACCCAGAAACCAGCAACAACTCTAGGCGTGTAGTGCTATACTTAGTGCTGCGGAGACCCAGAAACCTCCAACAACTCTAGGTGTGTCGTGCTATACTTAGTGCTGGGGAGACTAAAAAACCGCCAACAACTCTAGGCGTGTAGTGCTATACTTAGTGCTGGGGAGACTAAAAAACCAGCAACAACTCTAGGCGTGTAGTGCTATACTTAGTGCTGGGAGACCCAGAAACCAGCAACAACTCTAGGGTGTAGTGCTATACTTAGTGCTGCGGAGACCCAGAAACCAGCAACAACTCTAGGCGTGTAGTGCTATACTTAGTGCTGCGGAGACCCAGAAACCTCCAACAACTCTAGGTGTGTCGTGCTATACTTAGTGCTGGGGAGACTAAAAAACCGCCAACAACTCTAGGCGTGTAGTGCTATACTTAGTGCTGCGGAGACCCAGAAACCTCCAACAACTTTAGGGGTGTAGTGCTATACTTAGTGCTGGGAGACCAGAAACCAGCAACAACTCTAGGCGTGTAGTGCTATACTTAGTGCTGCGGAGACCCAGAAACCTCCAACAACTCTAGGCGTGTAGTGCTATACTTAGTGCTGCGGAGACCCAGAAACCTCCAACAACTCTAGGCGTGTAGTGCTATACTTAGTGCTGCGGAGACTCCTACTTAGGTAGGGTCTTACTTACTTCTTCCTCACCGCTCCTCATGGAGCATAGGGCCTCAAGAGTTGTTCGCCACTCTTCTCGGTCTCTGGCTATTTTCTTTGATGGTTTCCCAGGATAGTCGAGCACTCATCAGTTCCTCAAGAGGACTCCGTCTCCAGGTCTGTTTAGGATGTCGTCTTTTTCGATTTTGTTGGTTGGTTTCTTAACTACGTTCTTTTTAAAATAGATGGGTACTTAGTCTATCGCACAACCCCCAACCTGGAGGACCAGGAGGCCACATTTAGTCTGACCTCTCTCCTTTGACTTGCTTGACTTGGGTAACCATGCCGGCATAGCTCTCCGAGTCATTGAGGTACGCAAGCCCCCCCTCCTCCCCCACTACTACGAGGTAATGGCCTCATGGGGCGAGGTAGAGTCTAAACTACTATAAAGAAGTAAATGTTGGGAAAGAAGAAGAACATAAGTCGCTCACAATTCATAAATTCCGTTATAGTTTTCTCACAGTTACAAATAAAACTTTTAAAAAATCAATGATTTTTTTCTTCTAAAAATCAGATGTCTTAAACTCACCAGATGAACCAGGTTCACCAGCTGGTCCTTGTTTTCCTGGAAGTCCGGGAATTCCGGGTTTTCCCGCTGTACCAGCTGGTCCTTTGATGGGCAGACTTATTGGGAAACTACCTCCTCTGCAGGCGATCTCAAGTTCGCAAACGTCATCTCCGGTATCATATAATTCTTCTGTTTCCCGCAGCTGCGTCCGGTTTCGGTTTCTGCGAGGTGAGCGCTTGGATGTTGTCATGGCAACGGAAGCTACCAAAATCGTAAAGAGGATGTCCAAATTCTTCATTTTATTGCTTTGACGAGTTTTCTTGTTGGCTGAAAAAGATATATAAATTTTAGTGTTAGTAATGTGTATATTAGTGTATATAGCATTTTCATACCTACTTTGTGTTACTAGAGCCAAATATGGACAATGAGCAAAGCGCGGTTGCAAAAATAACTACATGTGAAATGCGGTGCCTGCGAAAAGTTACCAACAACACCAGAAAAGACAGTCACCAACATCAGCATAAGAAAGAAGTTGGCACAGAACCTTGCTTGAATTACATTGAGAAACGAAGAATGTATAGATTTAGATATGAAGCACGTAGAAGAAGGAATTTGACGCATGTATCTGTTATTGATTGATTGATTGATTGATTGATAGGGCCATCATAATTGCACTTCGGTGAGTACCCATGTGTGTTCCTATCTCTTTCTTACACAGGAAGATCTCAGCGGCAATTTACGAATTTCTTAGCACCGACGAGGGTTCCTAGATGTAATTTAGAAGATTGTAAACATATTCTGCGGGAATGCTATTAATTAATTTTACTAATGAATTTTGTCCGGCAGCGGCTTTCCAGCCTGCTATTTTCGATTTTGAACTGCCAAGGTTTCTTCACGTGTTCAGCTTGAACACGGGAACTACGTTTTATCGTCCGTCTCCGATAGGACTAGGAAATCGATCTCACCTACACTGAGATCTGGGGTCTTTGGAAGATATCCAGATGGCTCCAAGAGGAAGCGGTTCGAATTCTTTTGGAACGAGAAGATAGCACCTAACTCCGCTACAGAGACCCTGGTGTCTCTGTTATGTCTGGTGTTAAGAATCATCGTTTCTGTTCCGTTTTTAAATATATCATTTGCTTGATAAAGACCCTTTGATCGAAATGTCTCTGTATCTTGTTTTTGTACTTTGTAAATCTATCTACACCATCATAAGAATTCATTGTTAATAGCATGCAGGAAGTACAACATGCAAATCAACACACAAAAGACTGAGACCATGAAAATCAACAGAAAACCAAGCCAAGCAAACATACAAATAGACATCAGAAGAGTAAAACAAGTTTCTGATTCCAAATATTTAGTCAGCATTTTCACAGAGAACGGAAAACTCAATAGAGAAATAGAGACAAGATGCCAAAAAGAAATGCAGTGACCTACCAACTGGCATCATTACTACAACACCCAAAGATCAAGATGGAAATGAAAAGACAAATGATAAAAAGTATTTTTTAACCAACACTTTGTTAACAGTGCCAAACTTGATCTCTGACAGCAACACACCACAGAAAGCTCACCACGTGTAAAATGAAATGCTTGAGGACGGCTGTGAGGATCACCAGGAAAGATAGACTACGAAATGAGGACACCAGAAGCAGAGTGAGCATAACTTCATGCACCGAATACATCGAAAGACAACACATACAGTGGTTTGGACATTTAATGAGAATGGAATACAACCAACCACCAATAACAGCATACAATAAAAAGAGATCAGGTACTAGAGCGAAGGGAAGACCAAGAAAAAGGTGGATAGACAATATCAAGACCACATTAAATAAACACGGATATAACACAAGGGCGACTCATCTGGCCCTAGAACGCAAATTAAAGCTCCCACTCCTACGCTTAACGGCAAATTCCATCGTCCACCTGGAGAAAGACAACAGATAATATTACATCAATCTTACTTCGTTTTTTACGCATTTCGCCTATCGTCATACGACATACATGCTAAATCCATCTCTATCTTTTAATGATGGTTTCCAATGACGCACAATTTGGTTCGTCACGCAACATATACATATACATTGAAGAAGAAAACAGCCCACACACACAAAACACACAGACACGTGAACTTGTATGTTTTTATCAATTGTTCTCCCATACTCCATCAGTTAACTTGACAGAGGACTTGTCGTAAGTAATGGTGACAAATTTAAACTCAACATCACCTATTCACTCTGCACGCAATACCACACAAAAGAGTTAGCAAGAAACTTGTCCAAAGACAAACGCAAAATTTGTGCACCCTTGTTGGGCTATTTCCTGTGAACACAGCGTTCTAATTAACGCTATTCATTCTTGCTAATGCATTGCTTGAATATAAAGCAGCGGTTCCCAATATATTTCATCTTGGGTTCCTCCGAAGACTCACCTTCAACCTTTTCCCAATTTTCCCCCTAAATTAACTGTATTTTGTAAAAACAAAAATAGACCCAAAACATGTTTCTCACTCTAAACTTTATAACAACACTGTTTACTAAACACAATAACATGGACAATGAAAAATGTAAACATTAAAAAAAAAAATTTTAGACCATAAATTTGAGAAAAATCAACAGGATTTCAAAACTTTTGACGTTCTTGGTTATTTGTGAAGAAATTTTGAACTTCCAATTTTGAAGTAAAAACTTATGTTAGCTGGAAAACAAGTTAGTTAAAAAAACACTTATTAAAATTTAAAATTTTTACATTTCTTCCTCCTCTGATACTGCCTCACGCCTCCTCTGATACTGCCTCACGCCTCCTCTGATACTGCCTCACGCCTCCTCTAATACTGCCTCACGCCTCCTCTGATACTGCCTCCCGCCTCCTCTGATACTGCTCTCCGCCTCCTCTGATACTGCCTCACGCCTCCTCTGATACTGTCTCACGCCCCCTGTCTCTCTGATACTGTCTCACGCCTCCTCTGATACTTTTCTCACGCCTCCTCTGATATTGTCTCACGCCTCCTCTGATATTGTCTCACGCCTCCTCTGATACTGTCTCACGCCTCTTCTGATATTGTCTCACGCCTCCTCTGATACTGTCTCACGCCTCTGATACTGACTCACTGCTCTCGATACGTCTCACGCCTTCTGATATTGTCCACGCCTCCTCTGATACTTGTGCCACGTTCCTCTGATACTGTTCACGCCTCCTCTTTGATATTGTGGCACCGCCTCCTCGATATTGTGGCACCGCCTCTCTGAGAGGCGCACCAACCAGGTTGAGAATCCCTGATATAGGGGATGTCGTAATTGGAACAAGTGATCGTTTTTTGTTGTTGTCATAGTCAAAGAAAGTAAGAAGTTAGTTTGAGAGAGTGAGAGACAAGAGAAAAAAGTGAGTGAGAGACAAGAGAAAAAGTAGTGAGAGAGAGAGAGTATAGAGAAGAGAAAAGTGAGTGAGAGAAAGAGAAAAAAAGTGAGTGAGAGACAAGAGAAAAAAGTGAGTGAGAGATAAGAGAAAAAAGTGAGTGAGAGAAAGAAAGAAAAGTGATATAAATAAATAAAATGGAGGTGTTAGGAATGAACTAATGAGGGGTTTGTTTGTGTAATTGGAAACTTCAGAGTCTCTAAGGCTAAGTGGTTAAGCCCTTTGCCTTGTGAGTCGAAGGTCGTGGGTTCGAATCCGGAACGCGCGTTCTGTTCACGAGTGCAATTTTTTCTAGAGACCCTTGGATTGTTGCCGGAGCTACAGAGTTTGTGCTTTGTGCATTAATCTCGGCAGGTGGCTTCCATTTCTGCGGAGAGGGACCGAGCCATAAGGGGTAAAACCCGTACCTATGAGAAGTTGATTAGTATACCTTCTCTCTCTACCACGAAGACGAGATTGTCTGGCATGCCAAACTTAACTCCTAATTCTCGCACTCGTTCCAGTGTAGGAGACTTGCCCATATCAAATAAGTAAGATCGGGCCGCATTTATGACATCGGCATACTTCTTGAGTTGGGGTAATATTTGCACCTTTGTAAATAACATTGAATCTAGTGAACAGGTTTTGTCTCATTCTGTTGTGACATGTCCGGAAGTGAAGTTTAACAGTCTGGTCCCTTCTGGACAATTGGTACTATCCATTCTATCCACTATCCATGTAGTGCCGTGGTCCGCAAACGAAGCAAAGAATAGTGCCAATGTGACTTACAAGGCATGTCGTAATAGGCGACTAATGTAGGACCTAGGGAAGCTACCCTAGAAATAAAAAGCATCGCAGAAATCAGACATGATGGCATACTTGTAGGCGCATAAATAGCACAACGTACAATCTCTCTTAGGCTCAAATCACCATACACAATACAAGTGGTTGATATGGAGCGTTCGAGGAAGAAGAAGAAGGTACTATCCATCAATACGTATTCAATCATTGTGATAAAAAAAAAGCTTATTAACCCATTCGTTCTTCTGAGTAGATATACTGACACATCGACGTTTTTAAAAGGACGCAGAATCAGTTTACTGGCTTAGTCAGTATACATTGCAGAGTGAATGCACCCGAAGGTAAAATAAAATTACGGAGCGAAAAGGCAATATTCATAAATTTAAAAAAAATTTGTTTTAGCAACTTACCACGTGAGCATGTCTTAGGATCAAGTAGTCGATTATACTGACTTCGAAGCCCACTTGGTTCGAAATAATTTTCAGTGTGCATACGGTGCGTGGTTGAACAATAGGAGAAACTGATCCTAACGCGTAAATATAAGTTACACGTACTTCTGAAGTGGGAATAATGCTCCCCTGAATGGTGAGATATACTGGTGTTGAGTAAAGCAAGATCACGCAAACAGGGCCGTGTGGTATATTTTTTTCTGTATGATGCTAGCCGCCCCTTAAATGTTTTTTTCTTTAAAATAACCTTCAATTTTGATTCTGCTGTTTATGCCGCCCTTCTTACGAATCCGCCTGATGCGGCCGCCTCTCTGTATCATATGACGGCACGGTACTGCACGCAAAGGTCATTAAGAAGCGCCATATTAGATGCTATGACTTCTCTTCAATTCATATCGGGTGGAGAAAAAAAATCAACCACTCATTTCTACAGCTGTACCGTTTACGGAAAGCAAATCTTCTATTGAACTTACGTTTGCAGTTTATATAACGTATACAAATCATTCACTTTTAGGAGACCGTATTTTGTGTATGCAGGCGGATATTTCGTATTTGTCATGGAGGGAACGATCAATTATGTTTTTCTGATTTGGAACGGAGTAGGAGCATGGTATGAGAGACGATCTGATGACACAGACGATAGAAGGAGGAAGTATGTTTGCTGGAGATTTCTAATGGAGAATGTGTTTGATTAGAAATACGTCTAGACCAGTGTAGATGAGTCTTGTTCTCCTAAACAGTAATTGAGAGAAAATCTAAAGAAAATATCAGAAGATTAATGTGGGAAAGTGGAGATGTAAAGAAAAGACCATACAAGAAAATAATCATTATTCATGCTTTTTGTTAACGTGAATTTCAAGTTGGAGGTGGCTAAACTGATTATCGATATTCTTTGCTACACTGACTAATATATTACATATGTTAAATAATCGAAAACTGGATACTCTCTCTCTCTCTCTCTCTTTCTCTCGCGATCACCGCCCAGACCGATGTACCAGATTTCCCCATAAATTCTATTCATGTGGAAATCTGATTCCTGCAACTTTAGTACTGGTGTGTTTTACGTCACATCTTCAGCACCATTTGGAGCTCTGGTTTTTATCCTTTGGCGATGTGTCCGGTTTCAGCCAGCGTTTATTCGGTTCGCTCTCCGTCATGTAGCCATCTAGTGTTTTATACGGTGTGGGGTAGCTAGCCCCACCTCTAACCTCCTTAGTCGCCTCTTACGACATGCGGGGCAGGTAACAATGGTTCTATTCTTTACACCCCAATTTGGGCTCCGGTAACCACTCGGGCGAAAAAAACTGGATACGATATTGATTCAACGAACCAGAGGGGTTGAGTTAAACTGGATCATGAGACGTCGTTAAAACTGGACCAGAAGGGACGTCGTTAAAACTGGACCAGAAGGGACGTCGTTAAACTGGACCAGAAGGGACGTCGTTAAACTGGACCAGAAGGGACGTCGTTAAAACTGGACCAGAAGGGACGTCGTTAAACTGGACCAAAGGACGTCGTTAAAACTGGACCAGAAGGACGTCGTTAAACTGGACCAGAAGGGACGTCGTTAAAACTGGACCAGAAGGGACGTCGTTAAAACTGGACCAGAAGGGACGTCGTTAAACTGGACCAGAAGGACGTCGTTAAACTGGACCAGAATGGGTGGGTTAAACGAGACCCGAGGGATTTCACTAAATCTGGATTATCGATATAAGGGAAGACTGCAGTAAAACTATCAAGCAATGGCGAAACACGTACATACAAAGTACTATAGTTTTATAAAATATAAAAACAATAACAATACACAGCAACGTTTCGACCAAAAGGCCTTTATCAATTTAAGGCTACAAGAGAGGTGTAGAATTTTACTTCTCGCACAACACGTAGAGTCAAACAACAAGCTCCTAACGGACTTAAAATTAAAATTTATGACTAAAAACGAATAACGAAATAAATGCAAGAAACTAAATGGTCTTTTCCTCACGTTTTTTTTGGCATTCATTTCGTTATTCGTTTTTAGTCACATATTTTAATTTTATAGCCGTTAGGAACTTGTTTGACTCTACATGTTGTGTGTTGTACTAGCGGTGAAATTCTTCACTTTTCTTGTATCCTTTGCTAAATTGATTAATATATTAAAGATGTTACATTTTCTAAAACTGGATACGATAGTGATTCAACGAACCAGAGGGGTTGAGTTAAAAGTGCATCCATGAGACGTCGTTAAAACTGGACCAGAAGGGACATCGTTAAAACTCTACCAGAATGGGTGGGTTAAACGAAACCAGAGGGACTTACTAAATTTGAATCCTAGGGGCTTCGCTGAAAACTGGATCTGATGGAGTGTGTTAAAACTGGAGCCGAGGGAATGTGGGAAAAGTTGGACCCGAGGGACATTGTTAAAACTGGTCCCGCGGGGCTGAGTTAAAACGGGATAGGAGGGACATTGCTAAAACATAACCTGAAAGGTTTTGTTAACAACTTAACCCGATATGATCACTTAAAAACTTGTCTTCGTGGACAACGTTAAGATCTGATCCAAGGGGCTGTGGTAAGATCTGATTCAAGAGGCTGCGTTAAGATCTGATCCAAGAATCTACGTTAAGATCTGATCCAAGAGGCTGCGTTACGATCTGATCCAAGAGGCTGCGTTAAGATCTGATTCAAGAGGCTGCGTTAAGATCAGATCCAAGAGGCTGCATTAAGATCAGATCCTAGGGGCTGTGTTACGATCTGATCCAAGAGGCTGCCTTAAGATCTAATTCAGATGAGCTGTGTTAAAAACTGAACATAAGGGACTGCGTTAAGATCTGGACCCAAGGAGCTGTGTTAAAAACTGAACCCGATGGGTTTGGTTAAGATTGAACCAATGGGTTGCATTTAAAATGGAAACTAAGTAAAATAGATACGAAATTAAATTCAGTTACAGGTTTATTGAAGTAACGACATTGATTACTGGTTTATTGAAGTAACGACATTGATTACTGGTTTATTGAAGTAACGACATTGATTACTGGTTTATTGAAGTAACGACATTGATTACTGGTTTATGAGTAACGACATTGATTACTGGTTTAGAATAACGACATTGATTACTGGTTTATTGAAGTAACGACATTGATTACTGGTTTATTGAAGTAACGACATTGATTACTGGTTTATTGAAGTAACGACATTGATTACTTTCTTTTCTTGATGATTTATGTATTGATATGACCATCATCATTGCACTTCGGTGAGTAACCATGTGTGCTCCTATCTCTTTCTTACACAGACGGATCTCAGCGTTAGTACACGAACTCAGCAGGTCAGGCGAGGGTCCCCGATTTGATTTTGTAGATTGCAAAAATATTTTGCAGGAACATTTAAAAATAATCTGTCTACGAAATTGTATCCGGGCTGCGGCTTCTCAGACTGATCTTCTCGACTGCCAAGGGTTCTTTTACGTGCTAAACTTACAAAGTATCTTACCAACCAACGTTTTATCCTCCGTCTCCGATAGGACTAGGAATTTGATCTCACCTACATTGAGATAAGGAATCTCTGGAAAAATATTCCGATGGTTCTACGAGGAAACGAACCGAGTACCCGTGAAAAATAGGCGAACACCTAATCTCTACGCCACATACTTCTTAAAATTATTTACTTCCTGTTTTAATTATTATATATATTTCTTCGAAATGTGTCTGTCTGTCTCAGTGTGTCTGTCTGTCTCAGTGTCTATGTCTGTATTACTAAGACTTAAGTGGTGGCAAAATATAACTCAACAAATATGGTGGTCCACAGACAACAACAAGCGCTGACGTAATGCCCTTCTTCATTATGTCAAGCTCTCCCTAGCAACGTGTTTCCCTTGATCTTCAAATTTGAACTTCCGGCAGGTCGACAACCCGGGAAGAAACAAATTCTATGCCTTTCATGTACACTAGTTTTCTAATGCCAATTTGTATTTAAAAAGCCAATTTTCTCTTTCCATAAATATTTTTGAGTTTTCTTTTGGTCGATTCTCTGTACTTTTCAAACTTGATAAATTTTAGTGCCAAAAAGGAAGAAATGAAGCATGAAACACATATTCAAAAATCGACGTTGTTCAGAAAATCACATCAACAATGACAATATTTCTACGTGTAAACTTATACAACACGATCTCCTCACCTTTAGCTCTACCTCCACACCACAAACAGATCCGAAAAAGGCAAGTACAACATCATAC
The DNA here is from genome assembly GCA_020796225.1 of Arion vulgaris. Lineage (NCBI taxonomy): Eukaryota > Metazoa > Mollusca > Gastropoda > Stylommatophora > Arionidae > Arion > Arion vulgaris. The sequence continues at coordinate 9,832,431 of CM036772.1, forward strand.
TAAACTTCATCAAGAAACAACAAATTGAATGGTTGGGCAAATAAAGCAGATTACCGACAGTAATGCAAGGTCATAGAACAAGCGGTCGTCAGCAGTAAACCTCAGAAATAACATAGGCAGTGAAAAACACCATTTATGAAGCGCACACAAAAGTCGAATCTTGGTTCGAATCCTTTATTTTGATCATTTTTTCTGGTCTATTTTGTTCCTCCTATTTATTGATCATATTCATTGGCTTCGGTGCTTCCCCTGGGGTTCTTAAAACTCTTTATTGCCCACCTGCCCAGCGTGTTCGTAGCGCGTTGGACGACGGGTGACAAGCTCCCTGTGAGCGCAGGTTCAATTCCGCGGGCTGGCAGAAAAGTCACAGTTCTCCAGATTTACGGTGTTCGTGGCACCGAACCGAAGGGTTAGATGTCCATGGCACCGAGCCGAAGAGCTGAAAGCTCAAATGCTTCTGGATCGAAAAAATGAAACCAACAAACCCCTTTTTTAAAACTTTCTTCTAACTCTAAGATTGTTTCCTGTTGACGGTATATATATATATATATATATATATATATATATATATATATATATATATATATATATATATTCATTATGCTTCATCCCTCCCTATGTAAAGCCTGCTCCTGTTCATTATTCTTGCCAGATTATTGACCCTTGTTAAAGCGAGTTTCAATTTCAACAGAATGTCAAAATCAATCACAGTAGCGGCCCCTGTTGAACATTGTTTACCATCGCAACGGCTCAGTTAATTGTATTGGAACCCAAGTCAGAATGTATGCAATAGGTAATATAGAAGTGACTGTGAAGAAGAAGTGAAAACAGAGTAATCAGTTCCAGGTTCAGCCTCAAGCTCACCCAGCCTCAACTAAGTACAATAATAACTATGAGTGAGCGGCTGTAGCTTAGGGGTAGTGAGTTCGATCACAACCCAAGAGTAACTGGTTCAAACACCTCGAGGGCATTTGGAAGCAAATTTGTTCCCTTGGATTTTTACAAACGGTGAAAATAGACTTCACCTTTCAAAAAGCAATGGTAAACTACCGAACGTATAAGTGGTGCCTATAAAATCAACGACTCGTTTACTGTGGTTGAAGGCGATATTATGTAAAGAATATGCTAACATTTCCCCCAAAATATGATGAATAGAGACAGTTGGCGTGATGTTGATAATATCATCTCTAATAAACCGTTGCGGGTTATCTGTGGTTAAGTGGCTAAGCAATCGCCTTGCAATCGAAAGGTCACGGGTTCGAATTCGGATTGTATCGTTCTGTTTGCTTTTTTCCGGAGATTCCTAAAATTGTTACCCGAGCTACGTAGTTAATGTTTTGTGCAATACTCTCGGGAGATGGCATTGTCATTTCTGCGGAGAGGGCCGAGGTATATGGGAAAATAAAGTCAATGCTTCATCTTTATATATTTTTCTTAGACCATTGGTTAGTATAATTAGATAATTTGTTCCTTTCGTGACAAAGGCGGCACATAGGGTAGAGGTTTTAGATCTCCATGTGATGCTGTTCGTTGCTAGCAGTTAGAGATCTTGTATGGTTTTACATCCCAATAGCTTACTTTCTTGTTGGATTGTTCTTAAAAGATGGTCTTAGGTCTTCCACGTTTTCTTTTCCCAACTGGTGACCACATAAGAACTTGTTGATTTAGTTTCTTTTCGTCTGATCTAAGAACATGACCTAAATATTTCCACCTTCGTTTCCTTATAATATTTGATACGGGGTTGTTTCTGTGTTTTTTCACTTCTATCTCACTGTGTTATGGAATGGTTAGAATAGTTATGAGTCTAAAGCTGTAATCCCCAATATACCACACGGCATGAAAATATGAACTTTACTTGTTAAAATCCTCAATATTATTATTGATAAACTCTACTGATCTGATTTGATGATTGACAAGTTATTCAAGTTTATGATTGATTGATTGATTGATAGCACCACAATCACTGCACTTCGGTGAGTAACCATATGTGTTTCGATTTCTTTTTTTGTACAGGAAGATCTCGGCGGCAGTGCACGAACTCCGTAGAATCGACGAAGGTCCCCGATGTAATTTTAATATTTGTAGGAATTTTATTTTTAATCTTTTCAAATGAATTTTCGCCGGGTAAAGACATTCTAGTCTGCCATTCTCAATTTCAAACAGCAAATGGTTACTTTACGTGCTCAAATTAAACACGGGACCTATGTTCTATCGTCCGTCTCCGATAGGACTAAACTCCCCGAGTGGTTACCGGGGCCCAAATTTGGGGTGTAAAGAATAGAACTACTGTTACCTGCCATGCATGTCGTAAGAGGCGACTAAGGAGGTTTGGCTGAAATCGGATGCATGTGGCATAAACGTGTAGAAGTCTATGCGTTTAGGGCCTACCAAACCAATGTGCAACGTATACACGTTCTTGGCAAAGATCAAACATATCACAAAGAGTGATTAAAATTGGTCGTAAAGAAAAACGCAAAGAAGAAGAAGAAGACTAAACTCGATCTGACCTACACTGAGATCAGGGGTCTCTGGAAAAATATGCCAATGGCTCAGAACCGAGCACATTAGAAACCAGAGGCGAGCACCTACCTCTACGTCACCGAGAGCTCTATTTTGCTTATGTAATGGCGATAAGGAAGATGAAACTGTTAGGAAAGAAAAGCATTAATGACATCATGTGGGCCTGGTGATATTGAGCACTACCAGTTAATTAATTAAGTGCTGGCATAACTAAAACGATCAGTCGTTATGTTAATGAGACAATCGATCATCGTGCACTTAGACGTGAAGACATGATTCTTCCAATATTAGGATTCGATCTTCGAGCAACTTTGTTGTGTGGTATAACTAATGGACACACAGACAGACATACCGACGGACACGCATTTTTTTTTTTTTTAAAAAAAAAAAAAAAATATATATATATATATATATCAGTGGCGGCCCGTGATCAATCATTTTTGTTGGTGGGGCCAGACATTTTTTCCGGATAAATCATGGTTTTTGGTTGCTATATTTTAATTTATAAAAAATAAATACACGTTATACATTATTTTTGGTGGGTCCAGCCCCACTGGCCCTTAATGATGAGCCGCCACTGATATATATATATGTATATGTGTTACAGTAGAGTTCTCCGTATATCATTGATAGAGGAGAGAACATATCAATCTATCCAGAAAGAACTCAACATTTCAGAAAACTGGCTGATGGTACAAATACGAATGAGAAAACTGGCTGAGGGTACAAATACAAATGAGAAAACTGGCTGATGGTACAAATACGAATGAGAAAACTGGCTGATGGTACAAATACGAATGAGAAAACTGGCTGATGGTACAAATACGAATGAGAAAACTGGCTGATGGTACAAATACGAATGAGAAAACTGGCTAATGGTACAAATACGAATGAGAAAACTGGCTGATGGTACAAATACGAATGAGAAAACTGGCTGATGGTACAAATACGAATGAGAAAACTGGCTGATGGTACAAATACGAATGAGAAAACTGGCTGATGGTACAAATACGAATGAGAAAACTGGCTGATGGTACAAATACAAATGAGAAAACTGGCTGATGGTACAAATACAAATGAGAAAACTGGCTGATGGTACAAATACGAATGAGAAAACTGGCTGATGGTACAAATACGAATGAGAAAACTGGCTGATGGTACAAATACAAATGAGAAAACTGGCTGATGGTACAAATACGAATGAGAAAACATGGCTGATGGTAACAAATACGAATGAGAAAACTGGCTGATGGTACAAATACGAATGAGAAAACTGGCTGAGGGTACAAATACGAATGAGAAAACTGGCTGATGGTACAAATACGAATGAGAAAACTGGCTGATGGTACAAATACGAATGAGAAAACTGGCTGATGGTACAAATACGAATGAGAAAATTGATGCATGTTAGATATATAAAATGGCACGAAGGGCTGGAGAACATTATTTTGGAAGGAGGAATTCCGATAAAAGGAGAATAAGAAGATCCATTAGAAGGTGGTTGGTTCATGATGTAACCGATAATTTTAACATGACGACTGCAGAGGCGGAACATTGTGGCTTACAAGAGAGATATATTTTGAAGGACAACTTTCTGGAAAACATTTGTTTCTTCTTATGTTAGCAGTCACATGCATCAGCGCCATGGATTGTAGTTTTTACCCTATGTCAAACCTGGACGCTGACACCAAATTATAGAAGAACATTAGCCAGGGCAGAGGTGAAGTGTCTACGAAAGAATGTTGGGAGTATCAAGAAGACACCGGTTAAGAAATGAAGACATCAGGAAATAAGTTTGCACAACATCAGTACTAAACTTCATCAAGAAACAACAAATTAAATTGTTCGCTAACATAAACAGATTACCAACAGAGAGTGCGCTTCAAAGAGCAATGCTACTCCGATACTGTGGATACAACAGAGAGTGCGCTTCAAAGAGCAATGCTACTCCGATACTGTGGATACAAAGAGCAATGCTACTCCGATACTGTGGATACAAAGAGCAATGCTACTCCGATACTGTGGATACAAAGAGCAATGCTACTCCGATACTGTGGATACAAAGAGCAATGCTACTCCGATACTGTGGATACAAAGAGCAATGCTACTCCGATACTGTGGATACAAAGAGCAATGCTACTCTGATACTGTGGATACAAAGAGCAATGCTACTCGATACTGTGGATACAAAGAGCAATGCTACTCTGATACAGTGAGATACAAAGAGCAATGCTACTCCGATACTGTGGATACAAAGAGCAATGCTACTCCGATACTGTGGATACAAAGAGCAATGCTACTCCGATACTGTGGATACAAAGAGCAATGCTACTCCGATACTGTGGATACAAAGAGCAATGCTACTCCGATACTGTGGATACAAAGAGCAATGCTACTCCGACACTGTGGATACAAAGAGCAATGCTACTCCGATACTGTGGATACAAAGAGCAATGCTACTCCGATACTGTGGATACAAAGAGCAATGCTACTCCGATACTGTGGATACAAAGAGCAATGCTACTCCGATACTGGGATACAAAGCAATGCTACTGATACTTGGATCAAAGAGCAATGCTACTGTCGTGAGATACAAAAGCAATGCTACTCCGATACTGTGGATACAAAGAGCAATGCTACTCCGATACTGTGGATACAAAGCGAAAGTCGTCCACGTAAAAGGAAGACCAGAAAAAGAAATACATATAGCTTTCTTCTTCTTCCAACGTTCCATATGGACCACTTGTTAACCACTCTGTGTGATTTGTATGTGATCTGAGCCTAAGAGCGATTGTACGTTGTGCAATGTATGTGCCTACAAGTAGGCCAGCACATCCGATTTCTGCAATACTTTTTATTTACTATGGTATCTTCCCTAGGTTCTACATCAGTCGACTCTTACGACATGTCTTGTAGGTCGTAGTGGTACTATTCTTTATTTCCCTTGCGGGCCCCAGGCAACACACGGGCCAATAGATACATTAAAGGACACTTTGTATGCACAAACAAAAGCCCGAGCTGTAAACCTTTTCTTATCCTGGATCTGTGAGACAAAACAGGATTAGTGAAAAGAAAGAAAGAAAACAAAATCCGCTTTGAGAACACATTACAAACCATCATCGCAAAATCATAAAAGTATCAACACAAACTCTAGAACAAACGAACACTATGCAACAACAAATCCTTTACTTGATAAAGTCATATTTGGTCGAAACGTTGCTTTGTATTGTTATTGTTCTTGTATTTGGTAAAACTACAGTATTTTGCTGTTACGTGTTAACTGCAGTCTTCACTTATATTGATGAAACAACAATTGACATTGTCGATAAAATATTGTTTTTCTAAACTCACTTCTGTGTTCCATGTTTGTTCTTGCGAAAGGAGGATGGGGAGGTGGGAGGGGGGATTGAATAGGGGCAGGGCACTTCTTTGGTGGAGCTCCAAATAGATTATGGGCTAAATTTAAATGTAAGTTTTCCTGGCGAGAAGCTAAGCTTAATTCATGGCTGGTCGTGCTCGACTTAGCTGCCTGGATCAAATTAAGATTGTACCTTATTGAAAAGTATAGAGAAACAAAAACAGGATGATTGATTGAAACAGCTACATTCTTCACGTCATCATCATCATCATGTGCCTTTCCGGTCGACGTAAGCAAATGCCTGATTCTTGCAGATAATTTCTTGTCCCCTACATATCGCCCGTGTGTTGTTGTCTGGGCTCGCAAAAGGAGCAAAGAATAGTAACACTGTGTCCTGCAAAGCATGTCGTAACAGGCGACTGAGGTAGGGGCATAAAAACATCGAAAAACTCGGATGTGCTGGCCTACTTGTAGACGCATAACTGACACAACGCACAATCGCTTTTATGTTTGGATCACAAATAAAATCACAATGGGTGTTTAACAAGTGGTCGATAGAGAACATTTGAAGAAGAAGAAGAAGAAGAAGGACTCTCACGGGAAGTCAATAAAATCGTGTGTTGCCGGGGCCCGAAATGGGAGCAAAGAATAGTACGACTGCGACCTACAAGTCGTGTAGTAAGAGGAGACAGAAGTAGGGGCCAAGGAAAGCTACTCTATTAACTAAAAAACGTTGCAGAAATATAATTCTGCTGGCCTACTTGTAGGCACATGACTAGCACAACGTGCAATCGCTTTTAGGCTCAGATTGCATACATATAACAAAGAGTGGTTTAACAAGTGGTCGATATAAAGCGTTCGAAGACAAATATTTTTTTTAAAAACCAACCAGAGACAGGGAAAAGTGGCGAACAACTTGTGATGCCTATGCCTCTCGTGGAGCGAAAAGGAGTCATTAGCTAATAGTAATGTGAATTTATTATGTGCACAAATCACGCGACAACCGAATCTTCCTTTTTTCTCTCAATATAATGTATTTTTTGGTAGGAATAAATTCCAAATTTCATTTCACGTACCAGATAAATTCTCATTCGTTTACTTTTCTTTACCTCTTCAAACGAAGATGATTTCTCAGCTTAAAGTTTTTCGGCACTTTCTCGTCTCTTCGGCCACTCGCACTGTATTCACTCTCGCTGTGTCCTCGTTTTCTACGACCTAAAAAACCTTCACGCTTGACTCTATAAGATGAATAGCTTCCAAATCTTTCTAAAAGTGAACTTGTTGTCCAGCCGAAACATCTAAGAACGGTAATGTGTCTCGTTTCAACCTTGCTTGTCATCTTCACGATACATGCTACATTTTCAAGTTGGCTCGTTCGGCGGATCAGCATATTTTTATTTTTATTTTTGGGGAGGATTTTCTTATTTGAGGTTTCAAAAATAGATTAAAATTTGATAGCTATAAGAGGGTAGTGAGTGTGTATGATATACGTGTGTATGTCTGTGTGTATGTCTGTGTGTATGTCTGTGTGTATGTCTGTGTGTATGTCTGTGTGTATGTCTGTGTGTATGTCTGTGTGTGCTCAATTTCTTTCTCCTTCTTCTCTTCCACTAATTTTTTTAATAGATGGTGTTTTTTTGGGGGCGGGGGCGGGGAGGGCGAGTGATCATGTGTGTGCTTGTTCTAATGAACTTTGTAAGCTATTATTAATTTTCTTAAGGTTGTTCTTGATGCCGTCGCTCCATCTTTTGAGTGATCTTCCTCTCGCTCTGCACTCGTTATACGTTTTCTGTTTGGCTCTCTGTGGTAGGCGATACCATGGCATTTTAGTCAGGTATCCAAACCATTTAATATGTTGTTCTTTTATGAATTGCATAACTGGTTTCACATCCAGTCTTCTGGATTTCTTTATTTCTAATTTTGTCTCTTATTGTCACACCTACAGCTCTTCTAAGACACCTCATCTCCATCGTTATGATTTTCCGCTCATTAGCTGCTGTTATTGGCCATGTTTGACACTGGTAACATAGTGTTGGTAAGAAAATCGTTCTTATAAGATTTGCTTTAGTTTTTAGCGGTTTCTCTTTGTGTGACATCAGTGATGTTAACTGTCCCAGTACCTGGTTAACGTGTGTGCATCGATTGCTGATTTCCTTATCAATACTTCCGTCTGTACTGAAAATTGCTATATTCTGGGGATTTATTGTAAGGTTTTCTGATTGTTTGCTTATCGCCATTGTCTATGTTTTTATTTTAATTATTTTCATGTTGTACTCCTTCCCTTGATGTTAACTAAGCTCAAACTAATCCAAAGCTCAATCTCGTTGCCTTCCTGATGTTAACAGTCAAGCTCATTTTCAACTCAATTCGTTGTACTCTTCCTTGATGATTATTGACTAAGCTCAATAATACCAAAGCTTCAATCTCTTACGTACTTTCCCTGATGTTAACTAAGCTCAAGCTCATCCAAGTACAATCTATTATACTTCTTCCTTGATGTAATAATTAAACTCATCCAAAGCTCAATCTCGTTTACTCTTCCTTGATGTTAACTAAATCAAACTCATCCAAAGCTCAAACTCGTTAGCGTTCTAAATAGTAACATAACAGATCAGATCATTCTCAAACCATTTGTCTTGTTTTTTGATTGATTGATTTATTGATTGATAGGGCCATCGTCATTGTACTTTGGTGAATAACCATGCGTGCTTCGATTTCTTTCTTTACGTTAACTTATCAGGGGCAGAGCACAAGCTTCATAGCATCAGCGTAGGTATTTAATGTAACATATCTAAATTATTACTATTACGTTCCTCTAGTACTGTAATACATTATAAAAGGGCTGCAAGCAATTTCTTAATACCACTCAATCCTGGGGAACTCGTTTAATCTCTTCCATGGAAATGAGTTTGATAAATCTTGCTTCTCACTGTAAAGTTCGTTTCAGCGTTTCTCTTGTGTGTTCTTTCTTTCTGGTACCATTTACCTCTCACTTCAATTCATGCTTTGTGATTTTTAGCATTCTTTCACAATATGCCCAACTTATCTCCATCTTCTCTATTTGTTATTGTTCATTTGAGGATCATCTTCATCACACATCGGACATGTCCATAATTGCTCCGGTCTCCTCATCAAACATGTATTTCAGTGTATTTAGACTAACAGCTCCAGTTCTGTGTTGGTTGATGTATCTAGTGGGTTTATCTCATTGTTTTCCCGTCTTGCCGCAACTATCGGTATGCATAACTCGCGCAACCGAGATTCTAATTATACCTAATGTTATGTATGGTCAACCACTATAACAACTATAAAGTAACAATCTCTGATTTTCCTATATCTCCTGAATTCATCTAATTTTATATTTACTATTTTTCGCAGACATATATTTTCAAATGTATTCAACTTAATTTCTGTATCTTTAGTCATTTTATAACTCTCGCAGGCATATGTTAGGATTGATGCAATATTTGAATTGAATCGTAATTAAGTTTTAAAAGTACATAACTTGGAATCATGAATATAAAGAAAATAGAGGTTATGGTTGTATCCAAAATAACAGGAAACACCAATATGTAATATCAAAATAAATAACACAACACTGAAACAAATCCATCATACTCCATCTGAGATGGTACAACAGGACCACAAACAGAGAACTGTGGGATAGGGCAGGACAACGGCAGGTGGAACAAGAGATAATGAGCAGAAGGTGGAGATGGATAGGACACACACTGAGGAAACCCCTGACAGCATCGTGAGACAGGCTCTCCGATGGAACCCCAGGGCAATAGAAGTAAGGGAAGACCCAGAAACACCTGAAGACGGGAGTTAGAGATGGAATGCAAGAGGACGGGGAGAGAGTGGCGAGATCTGGAAAAGATGGCATTGGATAGGCGGACTTGGAAGGCCTTGGTTGTGGACCTATGCTTCCCTAGGGGCGAAGGGTGAAGAAGAAGAAGAAGAAGAAGAAGAAGAAACAAATCCATCGATTCAAGTATCTAGGAACATTTCTAACATCAGATGGAAGATATACAACAGAGATTAGGAGTAGAATAGCTCAAACGAAAGCAGCTTTTATGAAAATGAAGAACACACTATGTTTGAACTCACTACCAATGACATTGAGAAAACGAGTACTCCAATGCTATATTGAACCAATACTTCTGTATGGCAGCGAATCATGGAAAATGAACAAATAATCAATACGATCTTTGGAAGCCACAGAGATGTGGTTTTACAGAAGAATGCTAAAAATTCCATGGACAGCTAAGAAAACAAATGTGGAGGTTTTAAATCAGACCTGCACAAAAGAAACCTTATCAAAAGAATAAGAATCCGACAATCAAGGTTCTTCGGACATATAATGCAAAGAGAAGGCTTATAACATTTGGTGACTACAGTTACAATTCAGGGAAGGAGAGATCGTGGAAGACAGAAGGAGAAGATATTGGATGCCCTGACATCATTGTTCGACAAAAGATCGACGTCAGAACTGATTACATGCACCAAGCAAAGAGAATTGTGGAGAGACATGATCGCCTACGCCGGCAGGCACGGCACTTGATTGATTGATGAACTTGGAACTACTTTATTTCATTTAGACTTTTGAAAGCTGACACGTTGTTTTGATAATTTCTTCTCAGTAACCATTAACCAATAATCAATAAAAATAACCAATAGTCAATAATACATTACGCCATTTTAATATCTAGATACCTTCTGTCTTTGTCTGGCAATTAACCCTTTCACACTGTAATTTGTGTTTACTTTTGAACGCATTTATATTGCAATCTACTAAACTAGACATTATACTGGCTTTGTATCATCTTTAAAAATGCCACGAGACAGTATATTGGCTTATAAGGCCGAATGGGTTAATACTTTACTTTTTTCAATCTCTTCTTCTTTTTCTTCTTCTTCTTTACCATTAATGCCCTAAGGAGTCATAGATACGCAACCAAGGCCTTCCAATTATGCCTAACCAAGACTATTTTTTCCGGATCTTTCCACTCTCTTCCCATTTTCTTGCGTTCTGTTTCCAACTCCCGTCTCCAGGTGTTCCTGTGTCTTCCCTTACCTCTCTTGCTCTGGAGCATAGATTTCCAAACATTTTCGGCCTACCGCCCGCTTTGCACAACATAAACTTTGTAACGCCCCACCTCCACATTATAACAGTTTGCCAACGCCTCCCTCCCACATATATACGTGCTCTATTTTCTCTTTGACATAGAAAATTGATATATATTTCAGTACAACATGGTCACTTTTCAAATGATTATATGCACGAAATAGAAAATTGATGAAAAAATGGATGGTGTAAGATGGGAATAAGATGAATTAAAATGCAAAATTCAAATTTTAAATGATTATTCAATCGCAAAATGCACGAAAATAATTTTTTTAAATATTTATTATTAATTTCTTCTTTAAGGAGCCAACGACACCTAATCGCCTGAACACCACCCCACCCCCACCCCGCACACTCCCAAATTCTTTTAAATTCACTATCGCCCCCTAGAACGCTTCAGCACCCACTGGGGGGTGGGGTGGTACCGCCCACTTTGGGAAACGCTGCTCTGGAGGTTGTCTCGTGATGCTGTCAGGGGGTTTCCTCAGTGTGTATCCTATCCATCGTCACCTTCTGCTCCTTATCTCTTCTTCCACCTGCCGTTGTCCTGCTCTAACTCCCAAATTCCCTGTTTGTGGTTCTGTCATACCATCGCTGATTTTTCAATATAACCAGATTTGACAATCTCGTTTTATTGAAATAGAATGTGAATTTTTCTTCATTTTTTTCTGCAAGTGTTATTCAAATTGACAGAACCCACTTCTGCACTTTGATCGTTGACTCGTGAAAACATATTACTTGACAAATCTTTACATTTTTCAGTGGAATCAGGAATCACAACACAAGAATTGGGTCAATGACCAATCAATTTTCAGGAATGGATGATCTTGTAACCAATCAGAAAGCCTAAATCGGTGGATATAATACAGACCGGGAATCTGTGCGTTCATCTAGCACCGGAAGTGGATTATTTTCGTGGAAATGAGTGACCATGCGACACCGTGAGAGAGCGCCCGCATGTGTACCAACTCAAACAAGGTCTGTAGTTTATTTCATGTCGCTAAAATTGATTCTATATTGAGAACAAGTCGATGAAAGCGATCAAATATTTATTAATGGGAATATAGTGGAGAAAGAAGTGGTTTGAGTTATCCGTGAAGTAAGGCGGGTGCTTGGCGGTAAACTTGGTAATAATAGAAGTATGTAAGGGCAAATATAGAGCACTTTCATTAGATTTAGTACTAATATAGCCAAAAATAAGAAGTTATAAAGGGGTTTAACGCCGACTGATTGATTTCATCCCACCGGGTATCCCTATATGGCTTGGTCTCTCTCCAAATAATGGCTAGCTTCCTGCCGAGAGTGTTGCACAAATCACTAACTACGTAGCTTCGGCAACAATCCCAGGAGTCCCTGGAGAAAATGCTCTCGTGAACAGGACGGTGCGGTACGGATTCGAACCCCCGATCCTCAGATCGCAAGGCAAGAGCTTAACTACTTAGCCACATAGACCCCGCAGAGAAGAAGTTATAAGGAATCAGATGGATAGATAGGTAATGTAGGAATGCAGATAGAAAGTAGAAAATGTATCAATTTAGAGAACAGTTGATTAATAAATACATACATACATACATATATATATATATATATATATATATATATATATATAAAAAATCAGAACCGTGCGGTATATTTTCTCAGTATGATGCAAGTCTTCGAAATTCCACCCTTAAATGTTTTTTCTTTAAAATAATATTCGATCGGAATTTTAATTTAGCTGCCATGACCGCTGCTTATGGCCCCCCGTGCGGTTCCGCCTGATGCGGCCGCCTCTCTGTATCATAACACGGTACGGCCCAGCATATACATCAATATGTAACAGATAAAAGGAGAGTCGAGATAGCATAGTTACTAGTGCATTTCCTTCATAGACATGTGGTATCAGGTGCAAATTCACTGTAGGTTCGGGAATTTTTGTCCCGATCGTAACTGTTCTAAGCTCGACTCGGTCTCAGGAAGTACATGAGAACCGATTGATTTATTGATTGATTGATAGGGCCATCATCATTGCACTTCCTTGCGTATCCATGTGTGCTCTTATATCTTTCTTACACAGGAAAATCTCAGCGGCAGTCCCCGAACGCGATAGCACCGGCGCGGTTACAGAATGCAATTTAGAAGATTGTGAAAATATTCTGTAGGAATTTTAATTTTTATTCTTTCTAATTAATTTTTCACGGGCAGCGGCTTCCCAGCCTGCTCTTTTCTATTTTGAACTGCCAAAGGTTCTTTTACGCATTCAACGATAACACAGATCTACGTGTTTCGTCGGTCTCCGATAGAACTCCGATTTCCCAGATCCAAGGCCCATAGTCTTCACATACTTTCTATTTTTCTATCCGTTTTTCAAGTTCCTCATAATCTCAACACCGCATATTTCCTTAAATTTGAACAGAAAAAAAAACACAAATAGAATAAGTTCTATTGCTATTTCTTTAGAGTTTCTATACCAACAAACACAAAAATTAGAGAATAGCAGTAGTGCTTCCATCACACGGCTTTCCCATTAGAAGCACATTAACTTCACGATACCTGATACCCTCTCCGTTTGGAATTAATATATTAACCCCCGATCCCCACCACAACCATCATCCAGAGCTAACTATTCTAATCAGTGGCGGCTCGTGATAAGTTTTGTTGATGGGGCCAGACAACAAGTTTTGGGAAAATCATTGTTTTGGGTTAGGTTATACATGATTGTTGGTGAAGTTTGACCCCACTTGCCCCCTAATGACGAGCCGCCACTGATTCTAATCAACAAACGATTCAAATAGCTTTGATCCTAATATATTGTTTTTGTTTTATCCCAGTCAACCATCTTTGCAATCTTCTAACTTTTAAAGTAATGGTCCCAAACAGCTTTAGTTTATGAAATTCTAACTGGGGTATAAATCTGACGGTATGCGGGCACAAAGTGGATGTGGGAAATGACAAACTTGAGTAGAATTAATCGATACCCGATGAATAAAACGCTTTGATTAATCGACCAAATAATTTCCATAACTATTAAACGTGATTGCTCGTTTCTAGCTTGATAGTTTTATTTTATTGATTATACTATATTCGATAATCAATTATGATTTACTGATTCCTATACTATCTGTGGTATGTGATATAATATTATTTTGATGGGGGTTTATGTGGCTAAGTTATTGAGCACTTGCTTTGTCATCTGTTGATCGTGGGTTCGAATTCAGACCTCGACGTTCTGTTCCACTAGTGTGTTTGTTCACGAGAACTTTATGAGTGTTGCTAGAGCTAATGAATTCCTGTTTTGTTCAATAATATCGGCAGGTGGCGTACCATTTCTGAGAAGATTGGCCAAACCATATGGGGTAAAACATGGAGCAGTGAAGTCAATTATTCGACTTTAAACACTTTTACTATTTTGATTTGGGAAAAACCTTTTTAAATTTGTAATTTCGATGTCGGCATTTATCCACATCATCAGCATCATCATCATGAGGTATTTCCCGTGCATGGACGTCGCACTCATCACAGACATCTAGAAAACAACTCGCAGTTTCCAGTAAGTTCGTCCGTCGTTTCCAGCGTCCTGTTGTAAATTTCTTTAATGTTCTGTTGTCCCCATTGTCTTGTTCGTCCCTGCTTTTTATTCCTGAAAACACTTCCACTATTACTGTTCTCTCTAAACCACACTAACATTTTATGTAGCGACAATTTTTCAGTTTCTAGGAGTTGATTTTATTTATAAACCAATGTTCCTCGATGTGCACGTCTTGCATGATGTCTAATTTTTCCTTCTCTGTCCAGGGATTTATAAGTCTGTATATACACTTTGTATCACAAGATTAGATTTTGTCTTAATGTTTGTGTTTCACATCATTCAGAGGTAGGGTTGACTTCAATGATTTATGGGTCATCAGTAGACTACTAATTATTCTTTTCGCTATTTCTAAGACAAACAGCGATCCAAACTACACTGGATACAAAGACTACTCGTAGGACACACCTGGTAGACAAAGTGTACAGATTTGTTGTCTTATTCGAGAATATTTCGTAAGGTTATCAGTTATCAGTTATATGAGGACTATCATCATAGCACTCCGGACATGTCCATAGGTGCTCCGATCTCCGCCTCAGCAAATCCAGCAGCGTCCAGCGACCTAACACGCCAGTTCGATGTTGATTTATCAATCTCTTTGCATATTTAGTATGTCGTTCTTTTCGGCTGCACCAATAACGACACCCATCTCTTTCAATCTGTCAGCGAGTGGGATTCACAGCCCTGAAACTCCTCTGTTCGGAAAGACTCTCTCAATGCGTGAAGAATGTCACTTCGATCCATGGGAGCTCCCTCTGATATTGTAGCTAAGTCAGCCAATCTATCAGCTCGTTCATTACCCCTAACTCCTGCGTGCCCAGGGAAAAAAATAAAGGTGATTTCTCTGATCATTGTCTGTACCAGTACCTCCACCCAGTTGCGTCTCACCATACCTGATTCGACTTTACGAATCATGCTCATGGAGTCACTGAGTATGAAAACACGAGAGTAATTGTGAGATGCCAACCAGTTCACCGCCTCCGTAACCGCCCGAACCTCCATTGTCAAGCTACTTGTGGTTGTTGTGTAGGCCCCACTGGCCTCTCTTATTATTTTTCCTCCTGAGCGTGCTGAAAAGTCCACGCACAGCGTTGTTGACGAATGACTGAACCATCGGTGTAAATAACCACATCTGTATCATTGATGATGTCATTCAAGAGAGCCTCCACCTCCACGTTTAGCAGTGATAGATTATTTTGTTCGCAGTTTTCTTAATAGATTTAATAACGGTGAAAGCAGTCGGAAATTGAGGCGGCACAGCAATCCATTCCTTTCCTGTTTCAATTCCGGAAGGATCACATATTTTCCTAAAGGCGTATCTTCCGCCTGACTCAGCCATGATCTGCCTCTCTTGAGTCTACACCCTTTCTCCTTAATGAGTTCTTCATGGAAAGGATGTTCCTTGTTTGCATTGATTCTTAGATATGATCGAACCCTCCAAGTTTCAATTCTGTTAGCAATAGTTGGGAGATCAAGAAGGAATCGCATTGACACTCCTGGTGTATCTTTGGTGCATCCCTATGAGCCTCATTCTGAATTCTTTCCAGTCTCACTGTTTGCGTAGGACTAATTGTTAGGAGAGCGCATGCATATTCTATACATGACAGAACAATACCTTGGTACAAGAGCACAAGAAGGCGTTGCTCAATGTTAGCAGCCGCCATGATTCCTGCGAGTTGTGATCCGTAAGGTTAAGGGGTTTGACTCTAGAAAGTTTTAATTTGAGTCAAAAACATAGATTTTAAAGTGTTTAGTTCTATAAAGTACAGCATTCGTTCTATCGATTACACATAAAATTATGTTGTTTTGTTTGCGTATTAGCATTACAACATTAATAAGAAACATTCAATTCTATAACTTTTCTTTCAAATTTCAAGTTTAAAATTGAGTTTCTCAAAATATTTTTTAATCCATTTTTATTTGTAAATCCTGAGTTTTAACTAATACTAAAGCTAGCTACAGAAATCCTGAGTGTTTAACTAATACTAAAGCTAGCTACACGAAATCCCTGAGTGTTTAACTAATACTAAAGCTAGCTACACGAAATCCCTGAGTGTTTAACTAATACTAAAGCTAGCTACACGAAATTAGTGTTTAACTATACTAAAGTAGCTACTGAAATCCTAGTTTTAACTAATACTAAAGCTAGTTTCACGAAATCCCTGAGTGTTTAACTAATACTAAAGCTAGCTACACGAAATCCCTGAGTGTTTAACTAATACTAAAGCTAGCTACACGAAATCCCTGAGTGTTTAACTAATACTAAAGCTAGCTACACGAAATCCTAGTGTTTAACTATATAAATACTAACGAAATCTGTGTTTAAAATTAACTTACACAAATCCTAGTGTTTAACTAATACTAAAGCTAGCTACACGAAATCCTAGTGTTTAACTAATACTAAATAGCTACACGAAATCCTGAGTGTTTAACTAATACTAAAGCTAGCTACAAAATCTAGTGTTTAACTAATACTAAACAGCTACACGAAATCCTGAGTGTTAACTAATACTAAAGCTAGCACACGAAATCCTGAGTGTTTAACTAATACTAAAGCTAGCTACACGAAATCCTAGTGTTTAACTAATACTAAAACTAGCTACACGAAATTTGAGTGAATATTCCATATCATTTTATAGCTACTGATGCATTTCAAATTATACTATACTTTTGTGAATATGTGTTTTTAAAATTAATTTTCAATGTGAAATAATTACATATTTTGGGCGGTTTTTTGGCCAGCAATAGTTTAAAAATAAATATAAAATATATTTCTTGAGATTTTACAAAAAATAAATGCATCAGTAGTTGTAAATATGCTTACAGTTTATGAATCATCCCTTTATTTCTCAATATATTTGTTTGTTTTGTAAATTTAAGGATTCAAATAACATGTATTTTTTGTAAATGGTCGCTGTTGTCATGACAACCATGCAACTTTTTTTAAAGATTAAAATAGATCTACATTAATAACTTAACATGCTCATTATAAAATAATTGCTCTAACTTAATTAATAAATTAATTATATTTTTCGGAGCCGAACCTCTTAACGGGTATTGGAGGTGGGTTGATGTTTAGAATAAGTACATATATGTGTTTTATTTCCACACAGAAGCTATGAATTCAAACCAGTTAGAGTGCCTAATATGACACATCTGACTGAGTTTTGCGTGAGATAAGCTATCTTTATCATCAGTAGCAATCACCATTCAGGCGAACCCTACTCTAACTTCAGAGGTAGTTGTAATTTAGATTCCCAAGCAACGGATCAGTAAACATGTAGTCCATCTCATCATCATCAAGGTGCGTATCCTTATGGACTTTTCCTTTGCAGCACATCTGAAATTCACTCTGTCTCTTGCCAGTTCAACCACTTCGTCGATGATCATGTTCATGGTTTCTTTAGTATCTTGTAACCATCTTCTTCTTGGTCTGCCTCTGCGTCCTGGGACCCTGCCCTCTAGTATTGTGCTTTCCAGGCCATCGTGGTAGTCCATCTACGTACCGTATAATAATAATTTCTCTCGTACTGTTATACGTTACATAGGGCCTGTAAGCAATTTTCCCATACCGCTCTATTATGCACAACTCGTGCAACCTCCTCCATGGAATTGAGACCGATATTTCTTGCCTATCAGCAAAATTCGTTTTAGGGTGTCCCGAGGCCGTTTTCTCTTTCTTGAACCCTTTGCATGCTTTGATATTCTTTGATAATTCCTTCTCAATGTGTGTCCTTGCACACTATACGTACCGTATGCATACCAGCAATTTTTGGTCCCACTCTAACCCGGAAATTAGCAAGACACGTAGCTACTATAGTGCGTTTACAAATGTTTGCCCCTGTTTAAAAATCTATAACTCTGCAACCATTTCAACTACGATGATATTTTGCATACAAACTTGAAATATGAATGACCAAACAAAAATATTTTTGTCTTGTAGATTGTACAGCTTATTTCCATGTTTGTTTATATGGGGTATATAAAACTCTTGTCAGTGTAAAAGGACACATTTTTAAAGATTTTACAGCTTCACACCCAAACTTCTGTGGTCAACAACATATTTTCTCGTGCGCACGTTTTTTTTTGCCTTTTAGAAGCTGGTGTCACACTTGAACGGATATGCTCAGAGGTAAAGTCTATACCAATACAGGCAGTGGGTGAGTTTACCAGAAACCATTTACCAGAAACGTTGGATGATTCTTGCTATATTACAGAATGGGATTGAAAGTGAAATTCTGCACACTTCAAAGCATTGCAATGAAGCTGTACTTATATTTTAGTCGAGAAGCTGATCGTGGAAGACTTTATCAATCTATTTTAAACCTCGAAAAGAGAACAGTGCATGCTTTGGGTTTGTGTAAACGGTCAATTCGTCGATGGGTGCATGAATCAAGAATAAACCCTCCAAACAATAAGCAAATAGCCGGTAGAAAGTCAATTGTAGATAGCTTTGACAAGGAGGTTATACGACGAGCAATTGTGTAAATGTTGGATTGCAAAGAAACAGTGACTGTAAGAAAGCTGCAGACTTGTTTAAGGAAGAACAATGACATTGAGTTATCTAAATGTACATTGTGGAAAGTTATAAGGACATTAGGCTTCACCTTTAGAAAGTATACGAGTGGAAGAAATATTATTTGCGAGCAGCCGCATTTAGTAGTCATGAGAAGCAAGTACCTACGTGAAGTAAGAGAAATGCGCAGAGAAAGTTATGATATTGTGTATTTGGATGAAACATGGATCAATGCACATCACGCCAATGCAAAGGAATGGCAGTCAGTAGATGGAAGGATAAAGCGATATGTACCAAGTAGTAAAGGACAACGTTTAAGCATAGCCCACGGTGGTAGTAGACATAATGGGTTATTGCAGAATGCTGAACTCGTTTTCGTTTCAAAGTCTACAGACAATAGGGATTATCACGCAGAGATGAATGGCCAAATATTTAGAAATTGGCTCGAGAAAACAGTTCTTCCATCTTTAGATAGACCATATTGTCTCATAATGGACAATGCATCATATCACAATGTTATATCACAAGAAGACAAAATACCTACGACATCGAGCACAAAAGACGCAATAAAGATGTGGCTCATCAGAGAAAATATTCCGTTCAATGAAACTTACTTCAAACCAGAATTGTTGTCCCTTGTAAAGCAGACACAAAAGTCAAAGAAATTTCAAATTGACAAGTTGATAGAGGAGCATGGTCATAGGTGTTTGAGACTTCCACCGTACCATTCACATTTAAACCCAATAGAACTTGTGTAGGCTAAAATTAAAGGACAAGTGGCAGCTGAAAATACTACATTCAAATTGTCTGACGTCAAGATACTAACCCACGCTGCGCTATCAAATGTTGATAAAGCTTACTGGATAAAATGTGAGGACCATGTCTTGAAAGAAGAAGATGAATATTGTAGAAAGGATTGTTTGCATTTAATTCAACCTAGAACAGTCATCAATCTACTGGACTCGTCCGACACAGAATAAGGTTAGAAATATATTATTGTCATACTCCAGTCATTTTCTATTTTATAATTCATCCATATGTCTATGCTAATTATATGTCTATGTTAATTATATACATGGCACCCATCACTATATGAATAGGGATCCGCCTTTGATGACATCCTTAACCTATATGAAGTGTATCACTGTAAAATTAGTTCTTTTGCATAGCTTTGCTAAAGTTTTCGCAAAACATCAAAGAAATTCGCCGATATGCAAAATCTGAGCTGCATTTTGACCTGTCGCCGACATATTCATTTGGTCATCGTAAATATAAGACTGCATGCAAAATTTCAAATCAATACAATAGATACTTTTTGAGTAAATTGAACTTGACTGAGGGCAAACATTTGTAAACGGTCTATAGCAAAGAGTGTTATCGACTTCGCTATCGACGTCTCACCAAGATATATAACAATGGAATTATTACAGAAACTTCAATGAATTACTGACATCAAGTCAGGAACAATTTCGTGAGAAATACTGAAAAAAAACTTATGTAAATATTAGTGATAAGTAGCAGAATATGTTCCATTGGAAACAAAAATAAATGAAAGTGACAGAGATAAATAGGAGAGGGAGAGAGAGAGAGAGAGAGAGAAGAAAGAAGAGAGAAGAATGAGTATTTAGTATAGACAAAACTGTTTCTAAACACTATCCCTGCACTTAGGCACAGCTAGGCTCTAGCACAGGCCAGACAACTGCCCGGGTATTCCCTGACCTAGATAAGAAAGGGATCTGGAAAATACAGATGTTTGATAGAACACTGCAAGCTTTTTTGAAATTTTACTAAATTCGGTGAGTCTATGGTTATTTTTTGTTGAAAAATATTTATAATATTGATATTCCTTATTGTTAAACTTAACTTGTTGAATAATATAACTTCGAGTTAGCATTTTGTGTTGATTTTAAAATGAATTCGTCTATATACACCAATACTGGAATGCGAGGTCACGTGGTGTAGTTGGGGTCTGATTTCCCACAATTCTTACCTGAGCCGAAGGCCCAGTAGTTTATAGTTGGCTCTGACTTAAGTCATCAATATATCTGCCAAGTCCCTTTCAGCTATCAAGAAGAGCCAGCTTCAAATCACTTACACATTAATTCCAGTGAAGTTACCAATTTTTTTTCCGAATTCCAAAGCTTGATGCAAACATGCATAAGTTATTGATTTTCTTTTTCCTTAATTAATGAAAAAAAAAATGAAAATCGTGGCATATCCTTAACATGACGTAGCCATCAACCAACAGTAAACGAGTCGTTGATTTTCTAGGCACCACTTATACGTTCAGTAGTTTGTCATTGCTTTCTAAACGGTGAACTTTATTTTACATTTTGTAAAAATCCCACGGAAACGAATTTGATTCCAAATTTACCCAACGTGGGGTTTGAACCAGGTACGCTTGTGTTTGTGATAGAGCTCACTACCGCTTGAGCTACAGACGCTCACTTTGAATTAATACTGACCATAATTTCAATAATAAATACATTTAAGACCTTTGACAACACGTCTTCATCATATTCTCAACTGAGATGGAATGACAGAGTTAAAAACAGACCTGTGGACAAGAGCAGGGAAGAAACTCCATGATAACATAGCTTAGAAGATGAAAATACGATGGGTCGGGCATACCCTGCGGAAGACACAGTCCAGTGTCACTAGATAATCACTTGAGTGTGACCCGTAAAGAAAACGGAAAAAGGGGACGTCCTACATCGAACTAGAGATTGAGTTTTATTGAGGAGCTGAAGTATCTGGACAATCCAGGGAAGCCATAAATAAAATATCCAGAGACCGGGAGTGTGGCGAACAACTGTTGATGCCCTGTGTTCCACGAGAAGTGATGAAGAATAACACTACACTCGGTACTGATTCGAACCTACGACCTTTAGATGGCCATGCAAACGTCTTAACCAGTTCACCATAGAGACTCCAGGAAGAAGAATAAGCGATAATATCAATGACGCGAATTTAACTCTTGATTATCCCACAAATTTGATCTCAAGATAAATTTAATTATCATTTTTATTGAAGAAAAAATATATTTTAAATGAGACACAAAAACAAATAATCTGGAAACTGTTTAAAGCAGGGTTTCTCAAACTCGGGTCCGCGAGGTACTCACAGGTGGTACTGCACAGGTGTTACTCACAGGTGGTACTCACAGGTGGTACTCACAGGTGGTACTCACAGGTGGTACTCACAGGTGATACTCACAGGTGGTACTCACAGGTGGTACTCAAGCGTTTGAAGAAATATTATGATCTTTGACATTTCAAACAGAAAAATATATTTTAAAAACATGTATACAACAGTGGTAAACTAGTTCCACTTCGAAATCAAAGGACCCGGACCTGACCGGAGTCTAAATGTCTGACATGGCAACATGAAAGATCATTTGAAGTTGCTCGAGTCTGAGAAACTGTATCCATGTTGACTGTTGGTGTAAAAGAGGTTAAAGGAACTTTTTCATACCTCGTGGTATATAGGTCAATACAGTGTTAGGCCTGTATTTTTCATTGACCGTCGGCACACGATAGGTGATGTGGTCAGCATCACGCCGGCCGCCTTTACTTTCCCAGAGCATGTCTGGTACCCAGTTGAGAGCCGTCATGGTCGGAAAAATTCCACGTGCATTGCGGGAGCTGAACCCAGACCACCAGCCATGCGAAGCGAGTTCACTAACAACTACGCTACAGCGGCTCTTGACTGTTGGTGTGGTGTAATAATAACTCCATCGCTAGATGATTTTCACATATAGAAACTGTTGAGTGTCCGTGACAGCAGAATGTATTTAAAAAGGGAGTCCACGGTAATGCAAATTTTAGGAACCGCCGGTTTAAAGTGTTTCAAATTATGTAGAAACGTTTTGTATATTTTTATTGCTTTGTCAGAGCTCATGTGAAGAATTATAGCACCAGAACATGTTAAATCTTTTTCTTTCTTTTGTTCTCCTCTGTTTTTTACCGGTAGGCGTCGCAGGTTTAACTTGATTGGTTTCCGAAATAGTGCACACTCGGTCGCTTGATATGATGTGATATTGGGGTGTTTTAAGTTACCTGTAACCCCATCGAGGGAGACGAGACAGAGGAAGACACAGAGAGAAAATTTTGGATATACTGACTTCATGGCACGAAAGAGAGTAGGCAGCTGAGATGATAGCAAACACCAGAGACGGATTTGTGGAGATCCATGATCGCCTACGCCAGTCGGGACTGCACCTGATGATAAAGTAACCTAATCAATTCATCTTTTTTCTTTATTTGCTACTTCCTCTTGAAGATTCCATTTTCAGATTGTACTTTCTTGCAACTGGTGTATTCGGGTTCATTCTCACCATGTGGTCCAAGTCATTTGACTCTGGTTTTTTTCAGTGAATCTAACATGTGCTGTTCCGACTGTTCTTTTAAGTTTCCCATTTCTTATATGGTCTCTTCTTATTTTATTTACTACTTTCCTCAATCATCTAGTTTCACAGATGGTGATTCATACCAATCTTCACAAATATCATATCTAAATTACTATTATAATTTTTCATGATATGTATTTACCACATCAAGCTTACGACTTGACTATATGCTTACAAATAGTTAAAACAAACAAGTGCTATGCCTGCCGGCGTAAGCGATCATGTCTCTCCACAACTCTCTCTGCTTGGTACATGTAATCAGTTCTGACGTCGATCTGTGTCAAACCAGGATGTCATGCTTTCCAACATCTTCTCCCTCTGTCTTCCACGATCTCTCCTTCCCTGAATTTTACCTGTTGTCACCAAATGTTCTAAACCTTTTCTTCGCATTATATTCCCGAATAACCCTGATTGCCGGATTCTTATTCTTTTGACAAGGTTTCTTTGCATGCAGACCTGATGTAAAAGAACATCATTTTCTTCGCTGTCCATGGAACTTTCAGCTATGTATGTTATGTGATGTAATTTCATATTCAATTTTGTTCTTTCTAGTTTATCTGCTGACATGTTGGTATATATTTGAAAATATGTGCTTATTTTCTATTGCATTCCACTTGTTTTTCCTTCTGTCAGCCTGTCTGTCTATCTATATATACATTTGTCTCTCACGCCCGCTATGAATACAGTCGTAGTCAGTACGCATATATGACACATCTGACTGAGTTTGGCATACAGGTTAGTTTCAGTTTGAGTTTGGAATATCTTCATTGCACTCCGGACATGTCCATAGGTTCTCCGATCTTCTACGCAATATCTCCAACAGCGTCCAGCGACTGACTCTACCAGTTCGATTTTGAAGGTTAGTTTTCCTTATCAAGAGTGCTACTAATCATTCAGCCGAGACTTACTTCGACATCTGAGGTACTTGTAATTTAGATTCCCATGTAAAGGATCAGGAAATATGTACTTCATTTGTACAGGGATATATGTCAGAAGTATTTATCCATCCATCCATCAATCAATCAATATCCATCAATCTATCTATTCATCTGTCCGTTCGTCCATCTGTCAGCAGAAGTACACTAAGAACACAGCATATATAAGTCGTCCGTATGCTGCCGGGACCTCGAGGGAGCAAATAATAGTACCACTGCGACCGTCAAGGCATGTCGTAAGAGGCGACTGAGATAGGGCCTAAAAAACTACCCTAGTAAATAAATAGCTTCCCAGAAATCGGATGTGCTGGCCTACTTGTAGCCGCATAACTCAAACTCGCTCTTAGGCTCGGATCACATACAAATCACAAAGAGTGGTTAGAAAGTGGTCGATATAGAACGTTAGAAGAAGAAGCATTTAGAAGCGACAAGTAATAGCTCGTAACACAAAGCTACGAAAACAAAAATCATGAACAGTTCAACTTATACATGGCTATTTCCCTTCATATGAATTGCATGAGACAACACAACATAGATCGTAAAATGAAGAAAAAGTCAAGTTTCAAAACAACATACATTATGATTGGTACCATTACATCTGATAAAAGTCCTACTTACCTGAAATCAGTAAAATGTTTAAGAAGGTTCCAATGTTCAATCTCAAGAAATCGGCCACATAACGTGTTTGTCTCCTGCAACTCTGGAACTAGTGACCGACAACTCTCGCTAATTCTGAAGCAAGTTTCGCTCAAATTATTATATTGATTACAGAAGTCGAGAGAGTGCACAATTTTGGAAGCATTATATGTGATAGTTGTGTGTGTGTGTGTGGGTTGGATCGATTAGTGATGGGTGGTGAGGAGGAGGGGGACAGAACCAAACAACGGTTGTTGAAATTTTAAACGATAAAGACCTTAAAAAATTAAGCAGAATGTTTTTTTTTTCCCAGCTAATTTTCTTTTACAAAACTAGAAAACTATACAGAATGTTTCCTTTTTTCCAGCTAGTTTTCTGTTACAAAACTAGGAAACTATACAGAATGTTTCCTTTTTTTCCAGCTAGTTTTCTGTTACAAAACTAGAAAACTATACAGAATGTTTCCTTTTTTCAGCTAGTTTTCTGTTACAAAACTAGGAAACTATAAGAATGTTTCCTTTTTTCCAGCTAGTTTTCTTTACAAACTAGGAAACTATACAGAAATGTTTCTTTTTCCAGCTAGTTTTCTGTTACAAAACTGGAAACATACAGAATGTTTCCTTTTTTTCCAGCTAGTTTTCTGTTACAAAACTAGGAAACTATACAGAATGTTCCCTTTTTTCCAGCTAGTTTTCTTTTACAAAACTAGGAAACTATACAGAATGTTTCTTTTTTTCCAGCTAGTTTTCTTTTACAAAACTAGGAAACTATACAGAATGTTTCCTTTTTTCCAGCTAGTTTTCTTTTACAAAACTAGGAAACTATACAGAATGTTTCCTTTTTTCCAGCTAGTTTTCTGTTACAAAACTAGGAAACTATACAGAATGTTTCCTTTTTTTCCAGCTAGTTTTCTGTTACAAAACTAGGAAACTATACAGAATGTTTCCTTTTTTCCAGCTAGTTTTCTGTTACAAAACTAGGAAACTATACAGAATGTTTCCTTTTTTCCAGCTAGTTTTCTTTTACAAAACTAGGAAACTATACAGAATGTTTCTTTTTTCTAGCTAGTTTTCTGTTACAAAACTAGGAAACTATACAGAATGTTTCTTTTTTCTAGCTAGTTTTCTGTTACAAAACTAGGAAACTATACAGAATGTTTCCTTTTTTCCAGCTAGTTTTCTGTTACAAAACTAGGAAACTATACAGAATGTTTCTTTTTTTCCAGCTAGTTTTCTGTTACAAAACTAGGAAACTATACAGAATGTTTCCTTTTTTTCCAGCTAGTTTTCTGTTACAAAACTAGGAAACTATACAGAATGTTTCCTTTTTTTCCAGCTAGTTTTCTGTTACAAAACTAGGAAACTATACAGAATGTTTCTTTTTTCTAGCTAGTTTTCTGTTACAAAACTAGGAAACTATACAGAATGTTTCCTTTTTTTCCAGCTAGTTTTCTGTTACAAAACTAGGAAACTATACAGAATGTTTCCTTTTTCCCAGCTAGTTTTCTGTTACAAAACTAGGAAACTATACAGAATGTTTCCTTTTTTCCAGCTAGTTTTCTGTTACAAAACTAGGAAACTATACAGAATGTTTCCTTTTTTCCAGCTAGTTTTCTGTTACAAAACTAGGAAACTATACAGAATGTTTCCTTTTTCCCAGCTAGTTTTCTGTTACAAAACTAGGAAACTATACAGAATGTTTCCTTTTTTTCCAGCTAGTTTTCTGTTACAAAACTAGGAAACTATACAGAATGTTTCCTTTTTTTCCAGCTAGTTTTCTGTTACAAAACTAGGAAACTATACAGAATGTTTCCTTTTTTCCAGCTAGTTTTCTTTTACAAAACTAGGAAACTATACAGAATGTTTCCTTTTTTTCCAGCTAGTTTTCTGTTACAAAACTAGGAAACTATACAGAATGTTTCCTTTTTTTCCAGCTAGTTTTCTGTTACAAAACTAGGAAACTATACAGAATATTTCCTTTTTCCCAGCTAGTTTTCTGTTACAAAACTAGGAAACTATACAGAATGTTTCCTTTTTCCCAGCTAGTTTTCTGTTACAAAACTAGAAAACTATACAGAATGTTTCCTTTTTTCCAGCTAGTTTTCTGTTACAAAACTAGGAAACTATACAGAATGTTTCCTTTTTTCCAGCTAGTTTTCTGTTACAAAACTAGGAAACTATACAGAATGTTTCCTTTTTTCTAGGAGCTCGTCTCTCATACCAAATGTACCAGGTTCGCTTCCTCGTAGAGCTATGTGGATATTTTCCAGAGATCCCTGATCTAAATGTAGGTGAGATCGAGTTCCTAGTCTTATCGGAGACGGACGATAAAATGTAGGTACCGTGTTTAATTTGAGCACGTAAAAGAATCCTTGGCAGTTCAAAATCGAGAAGAGCAGGCTGGAAAGCCGCTGCCCGGTAAAATTCATTAGTTAGTTAGTTAGTTTGTTCCTTTCGTGCCAAAGGCAGCACATAGGGCAGAGGTTTTAGATTGCCATGTGATGTGGTTTGTTGCTAACAGTTGGAGATCTTATATGGTTTTACATACCAATAGTTTACTTTCTTGTAGGATTGTTCTTCGAAGAGTGGTCTTAGGTCTTCCACGTTTTCTTTTCCCACCTGGTGACCACATACGGACTTGTTGATTTAGTCTCTTTTTGTCTGATCTAAGAACATGACATAAATATTTTCACCTTCGTTTCCTTATAATATTTGAAACGGGTTGTTGCTGTGTTCTATCGCTCACGGTGTTGTTCGAAACGAAAATGCATTAGAAAAGATAAATAAAATTGCTACAAAAATATTTTCACCATCTTCAAAATTACAACGTGGACCCTCGCCGGTGATACCGATTTCGTGTACTGCAGCTGAGATCTTCATGTGTAAGAAAGAGATCGGAGCACACATGACTACCCACCGAAGTGCAATGATGATGGTCCTATCAATCAATCAACCAATCAACCATTTTTTCCTTAGTTTTCTTTCACAAAACTAGAAAACTATATACTGTTTCTTTTTTCTCATAGTTTTATTTGATAAAGCTAGAAAACTATAGGTGGCGTATGTGGCTTAGGGGACAGTGACGATGGGGATAGGGATAGGGATAGTGATGGGGATAGTGATAGGGATAGGGGATAGTGACGATAAGGACGATGACACCAGACGTTCAGAAAGCAATGGCAAATGTAATAATGCCTAGAACAATCACAAACAGCGTTAAAAGCTGGGGCTGATTCGAAGTCTTAAAGGATAGTTTTTTAGAAAACTATAATGAATGTTTCCTTTTTTCCTTAGTTTTCTTTTACAAAACTAGTAATTTTACTGTACTGACCAGAATGGCGGAGAATGACAGAACAAGATATGCAAAAACTCTCCACCTTTCATACAACTTACCTGTGAACGATCTTACGCCAGATACTATCTCTAATCAAGAACTGCTTGCAAGGTACAAACAAGAGAATATGAGCATCATCAACCACAAGAGACACTGAAAGTGCGTCCGGAAAGTGATAAGTATGGAGAATAACTGCCACGAAAACTGCACTGAGCCGGACATCAGAGGGTAAACGAAAATTTGGAAGACCCCAAAACGACATGAAGGTGAAAGGTATAACAACAACTGAAAGAAGTGAAACACATGTAGAACACAATACAGAGGACGACTAAAAATAGGAAATAATCGTGTGCATTTGTTGCTGCCTTAGGCGCCAATTCAGTCACATTGACTTAAAGAGTAACTAACAACAATAGAGACTGTACTAAAGAATTTAGAAACGATTTCGTTATGATAGTTCAGAGAGTGATCTATATAAAGAAACAAAAATCTAAAGGCAAAGGACCGGTGGCGGCTCGTCATTAAGGGCTAGTGGGGCCGCCCCCTCCCCTCTTAAAGAAAAAAAAATAATGTGTAACATGTATTTATTATTAATAAATTAAAATATAACCTAACCCAAAACCATGATTTTTCTGAAAATTTGTGTCTGGCCCAACCAACAAAAAATATCACGAGCCGCCACTGCAAATGACTAACTCAATTCCATCGGGATTCTGCCTGTATGTTGCCGGGGCTCGCAAGGGAGCAAAGAATAGTAACACTGCGACCTACAAGACATATCGTAAGAGGTGACTGAGGTAGGGGCATAAGGAAGCTACCTATTAAATAAAAACGTCACAGAAATCGGATTTTCTGGCTTACTCGTAGGCATATAATTGGTAAAACGTACAATCGCTCTTAGGCTCAGATCACATACAAATCACAAAGAGTGGTTTAACAAGTGATCGATATGGAACGTTTGAAAAAGAAAGAAGAAGAAAGTTCTGTAATTTTGGATGTCGGGCTTCGCATTTCGTTTATCCGCACTAATTAACAATAAAACTGTGGGATAGGGCAGGACAACGGCAGGTGGAACAAGAGATAATCAGCAGAAGGTGGAGATGGATAGGACACACACTGAGGAAACACCCTGACAGCATCGTGAGACAGGCTCTCCGATGGAACCCCAGGGCAATAGAAGTAAGGGAAGACCCAGAAACACATGGAGACGGGAGTTAGAGATGGAATGTAAGAGGACGGAGAGAGAGTGGCGAGATCCCATATTGGAAAGATGGCATTGGATAGGCGGGCTTAAGGCCTTGTTGGGACCCATGCTTCCTAGGGGCGAAGGTGAAGAAGAAGAAGAATTAACAATAACTTTAATGCAATCACCATATGTACCTATGTTTATTTTGTTTCAATCAAAAACAAAGAATATATACTAACTCTGATCATATTTCAGATAGATTATACTAACCGTGATAAACTTGATTATAATATAGATTATACTATTCTTGTCCATATGTAATATTGTTCATAGTACTGTATATATATATAGATATATATATAGTTATCTATTCTGATCCCATATTTAGATATTGTTATACGTACTGCGTGATATAACTGTATATATAGTATATACATCTGATCATAAATATTGTGTGATATAACTGATAATATACGTAATAATCTCTGATCCCATATTTAGATATTGTTATACGTACTGCGTGATATAACTGATAATATATATATAGATATATACTAATTCTCTGATCCCATATTTAGATATTGTTATACGTACTGCGTGATATAACTGATAATATATATATAGATATATACTAATTCTCTGATCCCATATTTAGATATTGTTATACGTACTGCGTGATATAACTGATAATGAGAGACCGTGAGTTTTTATGTACACTTTTTTTGTCTTCGTTTAGAGTTTGCATATCTTTCTGTCTATTCTCTAATCATGTTTTGCCTTTCAGTGTCAGCTCGAAAAGAAGACACTTTGAGCGAGCCTCTCATGCGACTTGTTTTCTTTTCTCCAGTTCTGATTTGTCTCAAAGCTTCAGGGTAAGAAGAGATTTCCAGAACGGGCTTCTGTGTGCGTTTCATAAACAGTGTCTTTCGTCGACTCTGTTATCTCTGAGGTCCACCTTTTGCGTGACCGACTTTTTGCTTTGTACCCACTGTATCGCAGCAATATTGACCTTCGTGGCGCACTGTCTGTTGATAATCTGTTTATGTGGCCGAACTATTTAATTTGTTGTTTCTTGATGAAGTTCAGTACTGATGTTGTACCCACTTTTTCCTAATGTTTTAATTTCTAAACTGGTCTCTTGTTATTCCCAGCATTCTGCGTAGACACTTCATCTCTGTCATTAGTAGTTTTTTCTGTATTGCATATCAATGTTTCGAAATGGAAATCATGGCATATCCTGTACAGAACGTTGCCATCACCAACAACATACGAGTCGTCAATTTTCTAGGCACTGCTTATACGTTCAGTAGTTTGCCATTGCTTTCTGAACATTGAGGTCTTATTTTATCGGTTGTGAAACATGGGCATTGACAAAGCGGCAGAGAAGATTATTAATGCATTTGAATGCAACTGCTACAGAAGAGTACTTAGAATATCATGAACAGAGAAACGAACAAAGGCTTCTGTTCTGCAACAGCTTGATGTTAAAGAGAGTTAGTTATTAAAGAGCATAAAATCAAGAAAAAATAAAAATTTCGGACATATCAAACGACATGAGTGCATAGAGAAGATAATTTTGGAGGAAATGATGCCTGGAAGAAGAATGAGAGGAAGACTTAGAAGACGATGGGTGCAAGATATCATTGATGATCTGAGAATGACTGCTGCTGACGCTGGTTAACTTGCATAGAACAGAGAGTTTTACAGGACTGCTATCATGGGAGCCATGTTTTTTTTTTTTTCGATCCAGAAGCACTTGAGCTATCAGCTCTTCGGCTCTGTGCCATAAACATCGTAACCCTTCGGTTCGGTGCCACGAACACCGTAATTCTGGAGAGCCTGTGGCTTTTCTGCCAACCCACGGAATTAAATCGCACTCGCACTGTACTTGTCACCCGTCGTACAACGCGCTACGAACGCGCTGGGCAGGCTGGCACTTAAGATGTAAAATGTACGAGAACAAATTTGCTATCAATGTATTAGAACTGATAAATTTAACAGTTCACTGAGGTCGGAACAAAATAAATTGCGTAATTCAGATCTGATTCTGAAAATCAATTTCTTGAAATATGATAAACAAAAAGCAGATTGCTTTCTATGATTCTTCTTCTTCTTCGAGCGCTTCATATTGACCACCTGTCAACCACTTTGTGTGATTTGTATGTGATCTGAGCCTAAGAGCGATTGTACGTTGTGCCAGTTATGCGCCTACAAGTAGGTCAGCACATTCGATTATTCGAAGCTGTTTATTTACTAGGGTAGCATTCCTAGGGTCTACATCAGTCGCCTCTTACGACATGCATTGTAGGTTGCAGTGGTACTATTCTTGCTTCCCTTGCGGGCCCGGCACCACACGGGTGTTTTATGATTAATTTGTTCGAATTCCTTGTGAAATATAGATATACACAAGGGACATAACGACGAACATTTAATAGTGAAATATAGATATACACAAGGGACATAACGACGAACATTTAATAGTAAAATATAATATACCAAGGGACATAACGACGAACATTTAATAGTAAAATATAGATATACACAAGGGACATAACGACGAACATTTAATAGTAAAATATAGATATACACAAGGGACATAACGACGAACATTTAATAGTAAAATATAGATATACACAAGGGACATAACAACGAACATTTAATAGTAAAATATAGATATACACAAGGGACATAACAACGAACATTTAATAGTAAAATATAGATATGCACAAGGGACATAACAACGAACATTTAATAGTAAAATATAGATATACACAAGGGACATAACGACGAACATTTAATAGTAAAATATAGATATACACAAGGGACATAACAACGAACATTTAATAGTAAAATATAGATATACACAAGGGACATAACAACGAACATTTAATAGTAAAATATAGATATACACAAGGGACATAACGACGAACATTTAATAGTAAAATATATATACACAAGGGACATAATAACGAACATTAATAGTAAAATATAGATATACACAAGGGACATAACGACGAACATTTAATAGTAAAATATAGATATACACAAGGGACATAACAACGAACATTTAATAGTAAAATATAGATATACACAAGGGACATAACAACGAACATTTAATAGTAAAATATAGATATACACAAGGGACATAACGACGAACATTTAATAGTAAAATATAGATATACACAAGGGACATAACAACGAACATTTAATAGTAAAATATAGATATACACAAGGGACATAACAACGAACATTTAATAGTAAAATATAGATATACACAAGGGACATAACAACGAACATTTAATAGTAAAATATAGATATACACAAGGGACATAACAACGAACATTTAATAGTAAAATATAGATATACACAAGGGACATAACTACGAACATTTAATAGTAAAATATAGATATACACAAGGGACATAACAACGAACATTTAATAGTAAAATATAGATATACACAAGGGACATAACAACGAACATTTAATAGTAAGAAGTTGAAATTCTCAACGTAATTATTTTAGCTCCTGAACGGAATTATTTTGTAATATAAAAAATTACAGATACCAGTGACGACTCGTCATTAAGGGCCAGTGGAACCGGACCCTTGCCAAAAGTAATGTATAACGTGTATTTATTATTTTATAAATTTAAAATATAGCTACAAAAAACCATGATTTATCCGGAAAATTTGTCTGGCCCCACCAACAAAAATGATCACGAGCCGCCACTGGTAGATATATATGTTAATTAAACTGAAATAGTAATATTTCATTTCGTTAATTAAAATATAGCTTGATGTATATTAAATTGAAGCGATATGGATGAACTTTATAAATATGTTTACTGCACAAGCAAATGTGAAGTGCAGAAATGATAGCTTGTGTTAAGAAGTGCGATCATTCATCGATATTTAAGTCAATACGTCCCTGTTTACACTGATGGATCGTCGTCAATGCTACGGGGTAGTCTGGTCATAACTCGATGTCTAGTTGAATCACTCGAAGTTTAGTCTTTTCTCTCGTGGATCTTCTTTTCAAAATGCCACCGGGTGAATGGCAAACTACTGAATGTAATAATGAACCTAGAAAAATCACAAACAGCGTTTAAAAGTTGGGCTTGATTCGCAAAGTCTTGTAAAGGATATGCAATTAACTTAGCTTACGCTGATGTGATTCTAGCTAATAATATGTCTCTAGTGAATCGAAAGTAAAACCAGTCACAGCTAATTTTAAACTCATACGGCCAGCGGACTCTGGTAAAAATTCTAGGAAATAAGAACACAACCATCGCGTGACCTCGCATTCCAGTATTGTTGTATACCTTCTTCTTCAAACGCTCCATATCGACCACTTATTAACCACTCTGTGGGATTTGTATGGGATCTGAGCCTAAGAGCAATTGTACGTTGTGCCAACATTATGGACCTATAAGTAGGCCAGCACATCCGATTTATTCGATGCTTTTTATTTAATAGGGTAGCTTTCCTAGGTCCTACATCAGTCGCCTCTTACGACATGCCTTGTAGGTCGTGTACTATTCTTTGCTCCCTTGAGGACCAGGCACCATACAGGCGGTATTGTTGTATATAGACGAATTCATATTAAAATCAATACAACATTCTAAATCAAGGTTATATTATGTAACAAGTTAAGTTTAACACTAAAGAATGTCAGTATTATTAATATTTTTCATCAATAAATAACCATAGACTCATAGGATTCAGTAAAATTGCAAAAAGCTGCAGTTCTATCAAAATTATAACAAAACATCTCCTCAACTAAAAACTATGCTAGAGTTTCCCCTGTCAGTTATGTGGCCCAATTTAGAGTTGACTGATCCGCCCGTGTGTTTGCGGGTTCCAAAGGGAGCAAAGAATAGTAACACTGCGACCTCAAGACATGTCATTAGAGACGACAGGTAGGTAGGAGCCTAGGGAAGTTACCCTAGTAAATAAAAACCGTCGCAGAAATCGAAATGATGCTGGCTTACTTGTAGACACATAACTGGCACAATGTAAACCACTCTTAGGCCCGATCACATACAAATCATAACGAGTGGTTAACATGTGGTCGATATGAAGCGTTCAAAGAAGAAGAAGCAGAAGAAGAAGAAAGTAAGACTAACCAACGACAAAATAAACACAATTGTTGTTGAAGAATGATAATTATCTATGTTCACTTTTTCTATATTATTAACACTATTTTGGGAACATTCACTTCTATTTTTGTATTTGACTTCATTGCTATTTGTGTATTTGAACATCACTTGGTATTTGTGAGCATTCATTTTGGTATTTCTATGATATTTTGTGAGCATTCACTTTGGTATTCCTGTGGTATTTTTTGTTCAAACAGAAACCTACAGATCTCTTTGCGGGTTTCAATTTACAAAATACAGAATATTTAAACAAAAATGGAAGGAACTTGTAGCTGTAAAATGCTATTTTTTGTTGCTATGAATGTTTTGATGACGGGAATTTTCTGTTCGGTAAGTTTGACTGATATAAGGAAGACTGCAGTAAAACTGTAAATCTGCAGTAAAACTATGTAGCAATGGGAAGACTGCAGTAAAACTATGTAGCAATGTGAAGACTGCAAATATGTACAATGAGAAGACTGCAGTAAAACTATGTAGCAATGGTGAAACATGTAAAATTGATTGATTGTTTGATAGGACCGTTATCATGCACTTCAGCAGTGACCATATGCGCTTTAATCTCTTTCTTACACAGGAAGAACTCAACTGCAATGTACATATGCGACGGTCACGATGTAATTTTGAAGATGGGAAGATATTTTGAATTAATTTTATTCTTAAACTTTTCTAATGACTTTTTACCGGGCAGTGGATTTCCAGCCTGCTCATCTCGATTTTAAACTGCCAAGAGTTCTTTTACGTTCGAAAATTGAACACAGGACCCCCGTTTTATAGGACTGCCCCGATAAGACTAGGAACTCCACGATCTTACCTAACTACACTGAGATCAGTGATCTCTGGGAAACATCCAGATGTCTCCACGAGGGAACGATCCTGGTAAACTTGGCACGAGAGACGAGTAACTAACTTCTACGCCACAGAAACCCCTGTGTGGAGATGTCCCCCGAATTCCTTGATAGTATCTTCAATCCTATAGTCACTACACTACCTTCATTCTTGAAGGATACTAACCACACTTTGTCTGTTTTTTCTTCTATTAAGTTGTTGCCTGGCAGGACTTATCGCCTCTTCCTCCTTGATGTCTGCTCACTGTATACCTCTATACCTCATTCTGACGGACTTCAAGCTCTCCAGTTTTTCTCGACAGGAGAACTAACCCTCTTGTCTCCACCTCGACTCTCCTTCGTCTTGCTGAACTAGTTCTCACTCTCAACTCCTTTCAGTTCAATGACCAGTTCTTCGAACAGATTAGTGGGGTCGCCATGGGTACTAAAATGGGACCCAGCTATGCTTGTCTATTCATGGGTCATCTTGAACACTTAGTATCGAACACCTATGATGGTCCTCTTCCGTCCGTGTATCATAGATACATCGATGATTGTATTGGAGTTACCGATATGTCTGAAGCCGATTTGTCACGCTTCATCACCTTCATCAATGCCTTCAATCCTGCTATTCGGTTCACCTCTCACATCTCTACCTCCTGTGTCAATTTTCTTGACATCACTATCACCATCAGCCTATCCACTATCACTACATCAGTATACTACAAGTCTACTGATACACATAGCTTTCTTCTGTATACCTCTTCCCATCCCTAGGCCTGTCGTGACTCTTTACCTTTCTCTCAACTCTTACGCCTTCGTCGCCTCTGTAGTGAGGACGACGATTTTCTTGATAGAGCTCACGAGATGCTGGATTTCTTCCGCCAGCGCCTATACCCGGAGAATGTGCTTACATCTGCCATGCATCGGGTTCAGCTAATTGCTCGCCAGAGGCCCTTTCACATACATAGAACCCCCAAGTCTGACAGGGTTAAACTTATCTTAACTTTCCACCCTCATAGTTCCCTGGTGAAAAGGTCTTATTCCATCATCTCCTATTCTTCAGTCTGATCCTGAGACACGTTCAGTCTTCCAACACTATCCTTTGGTGGCTTACAGACGGACAGAAGCCTTTCAAGGATTTGTTGGTACACAGTCGCCTCAAGCCTAATATCCAGAGTCACTTTGGCACCATCCAGTGCGGACGTCGGCGCTGTAATACATGTGCATATGTAATACAGACCCCACTGTCTCTTTTCCAAAAGCTACGTATGCCATTCAAGACAGTTTCACGTGTGAGTTCCGCAATATCATCTATGCCATCACCTGCAAACGATGCAACAAGTCCTATATTGGCGAAACCGGTAAGAGACTCAGTGACCGATTCGCCCAACACTTACGCGATATTCGCCAACGCTCTAGACTCCTGTGGCCACTCATTTCAACGATACTGGCCATTCAGGAGTTGACGATGTCCAGGTCACAGCCATCCGATCATGTTCCTCCGATGATCGCAGTCGATTCGCCCTGGAGAACCGTTTTATTTCATTCTATGGCACTTTGCGACCTCTTGGACTCAACGCATTACATTCCTATGCTTCTTAGTACTGTCTTATCTCGTGCCTTGTTATCTATATGTGTGTTTGCTCCATATATGTGTCATTTATCCACTATATTGTTTATTGTTTCTCTTCTTTTCCACTTTCGGTTTTTGTGTTGCACTCATTTCGTTGTTCGTTTTATTCCCAGATTTTCATTAGATAGGTTTACGTTTCCACATGTAATCGTCCATTTGTAGTGTTCCTCGAAATTCGTCATTCTTGTTGTAATGTTTGCTTGATAAAGGCCTTTTGGTCGAAACGTTGCTGTTTATCGTCACTGTTGATGTATTTTGTAAAACTGTAGTACTTTGTGTTTACGTGTTTAGCTATTTTTCAAAGTTTTACTGCAGCCTCCACCTTTTTTCGATAAATTACCTCCAATTACTAAGTTGGACTGCATACATAACTCCGCCAGTCTTTCTCCATTCTCATTCATTGTGTTTATTCCTTGTTTTCCTATAGCTCTCTCTACCACTACATTATCACTTCCAACCTTGGCATTAAAGTTCCCCATTACTACTAACAGGTCATGTTTTTGGGTCTTGTTAATTTGATCTTGTAGTTGCTCATAAAATGTGTCTTTCTTATCATCGTCGGCCTCGTTTGTTGGTGCATAACACTGCAGTATTGTCATATTGACATGCCTGGTACTGAAGCGGGCTCTAATTATCCGACTCGAGATGGGTTCCCATTCTAACATGCTCTTTGCTACTCTAGGTGTCAGCATTATACCCACTCCTTCAAAATACTTACTATCCTCTCTCCCTGAACATGTGAAGGTTAATCCACTAACTACTGTTCTATCTGTTCCAGGCCATCTCACCTCCTTAACCCAGTATGTCCAGCTCGTATCTCTTCATTTTTTCTGCAATTTGGGCTGATTTTGTAGCCGTGGCCATCGTTCTCACATTCCAAAATCCAATTTTAGTGTGTGTTTTGAGCCAAGTAATGTACGAGTCGGGTTGCTAACTTCCGCAAAGCGGCTTTCATCAGCAACCGTCATTGATGCACTAGGTGCACCGCACACCACCTGGCTGGTCGGTTTACCGGTATGGCGTCCTTTCTTGAAAGTTTCTGTAGCTCTTTCAATTTCTTGTGATGAGGTAGCTGGCCTCACGCACACGTCCTCCTCCTTTTTCATCCGGGCTTGGAACCGGCATTGACAGAGTTCATTCACTGCATATTGCACCACAATTGAATATGGAACACGCTTCGTGCACTTTATTTTTTCAGGTTTGTTCTACATATGAAGTGCTGTGAGACTTTAAAAACACCCTGTATATATATATATATATATGGCCCTTTTCGTCTTTACAGACGGTCAATAGGCAAGTGTTTTACTGTGACAACTTCTGAGTTTTCGCTTTTCTCTCTTGTTCAGCTTGTACATAAGTCTCTTCTCAAAAGACTCTGCGCCTTCCGTCTCTGTAACTGTTGCTTTCCGTGTTGTGCTCGAGCCGAAAGAAAAGATGAAGTGTCGTCTCTCTTTGTGCCTAGCCTGGGCAGCTGATATGGAGAATGTGCCTTGCCCATTTTGCACAAACCCCTCTCTACCCTACTGTTTTTTTCCAAAGGAAAGACAAAGTCTATACGTTTGGAATCCAGCAGGGTTTGCAGGAGATGCCAGAAGATGGCAAGGAATACACACTTAACCATCAACTGCCTTAGGGTCCCTCCTCCGGATTTTTGGTCAAGGTTTACTCCTCTAGCCTCTCATTACCGTGCTGACCCACACGGTCAGCACGGTAATGCAGAGGGCTAGAATATATATATTATATATATATATATATTCCCAACTAGATGAGTGTCTATTTGATTTTCTGTCACTATCTCTTACGTTTACATGTCAATAACCTAAGTTATAATTTTGGTTATTTTTGTAAACTTGAAATGAAACAGGAACCATCATGTATTGAGAGAAAAAAACCATGCAGCATTTTTGGAACACGATGTTGTGGTACATTTTACACATGTCGTATCGTAGGTTGGGGCAGTTACATTTGCCATGCATTGGTAAGTTTGCATGTGCGTTTAAGCGTATTATTTGTTTGTATTTTATTAACCAAAGCGACATCATCAACGCTCTAAGAGAAAACACACTCACTGAAGATTTCAATGAAGAAGATAAAGGTTATTCTCTATCTTGGTTGCGCAAGTTGTGCATACCGATATGTGCACAAGACGGAAAACCACTATAGAAAGCCCAGTAGATACATCAATCAAGACAGAATGGGAGTTGTTAGCCTAAACACACTGAAATACATACTTGGGAGGAGATCGAAGAAATTGTAGACATGTCCGATGTGCGAATGTGCGATGTGCGGATGTGCGATGTGCGGATGTGCGATGTGCGGATGTGCGATGTCCGATGTGCGATGAAGATGATCCTCAAATGAACAATAAACAGCGTTTGTATATTACCATTCCGTGAACAAGAAATACATCACATCAATTGTTGTTGCATTAGATCAGTAAAATGAGAGCCGTGGTAGCGTAGTTGTTAGTGAACTCGCTTCTCAAGGTGGTCGGTTCAACTCCGCAATGTGCGGAAATTTTTCCGACCACGACTGCTCTCAGGTCGACCCAGCCTCAACTGGGTACCAGACATGCTCTGGGAAAGTAAAGGCGGCCGGCGTGATGCTGACCACATCACCCAACGTGTGCCGACGGTCGATGAATAATACAGGTCTAACACTGTATTATGTATGAAAGGGTTCCTTTCTTTTTTTTTAGATCAGTAAATAGAACATTATGACAATAATAACGATAACTTGTTGTGTTGAGTAACAGTATAGTTATAACATATTGATGTGTTATAGTTATAAGTAGCAGATAGGAGATAATGCAAGGGATGATGATGTTGTTGTATATACCGATGGGTCGGTTCAACGTGGTGAGAAGTCAGGCTGGGGTTTCTTGGCTAATGCGCATGGTAGGGTTGTTGCAGAGTGAAGTGGAGCGTACATGACAACTACTTCTAGTATGAGGATGGAGTCTGAGGCCGTTACTGCTGCCCTCCATTGGCTAACTGGAATTTCATTTACTGGGAATGTTGTTGTATCTGACTCTCAGTCGATGCTTCACAAGATCCAGAAGGGCAGGTTTCGGTATGAGTGGATGTCGTCTATAGAAGTTTCTAACCTCCAGAGGCAAGTAGGACTGGATGTCTGATGGGCAGAGTGAGAAGTGTGTTTAATCGGCGAGCAACGGGAACCATCAGTATGCATACTCTTGTCTGCCCGTAGTACAATGACGTCAGTTTAGTAACCATTAACCAATAACTATAACATATGTTATCAGTAAAGTTATATTATGTGTTATCACTAAGGGTGTGTGAG
Source organism: Arion vulgaris (assembly GCA_020796225.1). Classification (NCBI taxonomy): domain Eukaryota; kingdom Metazoa; phylum Mollusca; class Gastropoda; order Stylommatophora; family Arionidae; genus Arion; species Arion vulgaris. Next base: position 9,872,937 of record CM036772.1, read on the forward strand.
ATAAGTTGTGACTATAAACAGAGAACATATATATATCAACATACAAATAAATGATCAAACACTAGGTTTGTGTGGAGGTGCTGAATGAGGTCAAGACACAGATAAAGCTTATCATCAATATAAGAAAGAGGTAATCATCATTTCTCAGGAATGTGATGAGAAAGGGAGGTTTAGAGCACATTGTAACTAGCAACTGGTAAAATCGAAGGTAGACAAGACAGATGAAGATGGAGAGAGAAAATTATGAATAGTCTGACTTCATCGCACGCAAGAGCATCTAAGATGATAGCAAACACCAGAGACAGAGATGCGGGGATCCATGACCCCCTACGCAAGTCGGCACGGTACCTGATGATGATGATCGATAAAACCGCTAAATAGATACCATTTCAATTATTCGAGTACATTATATCTGTAATGGTCTCAATAAATTAACACTCATCTACTTTTGTTCTATTTCAGTATAACCCCAGCTGGCCATTTGTAATTTAGTATGGTTAGATAATCATGACTTGAAACTGAAATTAAATTGTTATAATTGGTGACTTGTCTTTATTAGTGTACATCATTTCGGTTGATTAATTCTTAAAGAAGAGAACAAATTAGATCTATCCAGAAAGAACTCAAAATCAAAGAAACCAGGCTGATGTCACAAATACGAAAAAGAAAATTGAGATATTTTGGGCATACAAAAAAGAAATGAAGGGCTGGAGATGACCATCATGAAAGGAGGCATACCGCAAAGAGAAGAAGAGGAAGACCACGGAGAAGATGGATTCAGGATGTAACTGATTGTCTGAACATGACGGCTGCAGAGGCAGGACATCTGGTCTATGCGAGTGAGAAGTTCCGGAGGACTGTTGGGGTGGAAGTTCTGCTCAAGACAAGCTATTTGATGATGAATTCTTAAATTATTTGTTAGCTACGACATTTAAACTAACATTTGATGAGTATATGTATGAGCAATGCTACAAGTGTTGTATGTGTTCACAAAAATTTATTTGTATTGACTAACTAACTTAGATTTATCCCAGTGTGTGTAGTGCTCCATAAGTAGAAATAATAACATAGATACAAGGCTTGCTGTTTTGTTTTTCCATCAAAGATTGCCAGCTTTAAGCTCTTTGGTGAGTAGCCATGACAATGCTACAGTTTGTGTGTCCATAAATTTGTTTCTGCCATCGTGACATTAAACAACAGAAGGATAGTCATGTAGTCCAAGTGTTGTATGTGTTCACATAAATTATTTGTTAGCTACGACATCTAAACTAACATTTGATGAGTATATGTATGAGCAATGCTACAAGTGTTGTATGTGTTCACATAAATTATTTGTTAGCTACGACATTTAAACTAACATTTGATGAGTATATGTATGAGCAATGCTACAAGTGTTGTATGTGTTCACATAAATTATTTGTTAGCTACGACATTTAAACTAACATTTGATGAGTATATGTATGAGCAATGCTACAAGTGTTGTATGTGTTCACATAAATATTTGTATTACCAACGTTACATCCCCGTGTGTTGTCAGTGCTTGAAAGGGGGTCAGAAAATAGTAACACTACGACCTACAAGGCTTGCTGTTTTGTTTTTTTCCCGATCCAGAAGCACTTGAGCTTTTCAGCTCTTCGGCTCGGTGCCATGGACATCGTAACCCTTCGGTTCGGTGCCACGAATCTGTGGCTTTTTCTGCCATCCCGCGGAATTGAACCCGCACACACAGAAGGATAGTCACCCGTAGTCCAACGCGCTACGAACACTCTGGGCAGACGGGCCAAGGCTTGATGTAAGAATCGATTGAGGTAGAGCCTAGGGAAGCTACTCTGGAATTGAAAATCATGGCGGTAACTAAGGCGGTGGTATGACTGAAATCATAGACCTTTATCCATGCTTGTTTTCTCAGTGACTCAATGAGTATGATCAGGAAGATTGAAACAGGATGGGCTAGGAGAAAATGGATGGAGTCGCTGAGGAGGTCTAAGCTGACAAAAATTAATTTGATTTTTGTGCCAGGACATGCAGGTGTAAGTGGGAAATGAACTCGCCGATATGCTTGCAGGTATGGTTGCTGTACAAAGTAGGCGATCAATGGCCCTAGGCTGATGTTTTAAATTCCTAAGGGAGAAGACGTATACATGATTCAAGTGATAGTGGTGAATTTACAACACTATCAAGACTGCAAGAATTCCAAGTCAAATAGTTAGACAAGAACGCTATTCTGGTAGCCAAAGAAGAATAGTAAACCAACAAAGAACCGAGGTCGTTAGTCGCCACTCGATGAGAGACATACTGTAGGGGAGATCGGAACACTTATGGACTAATTGGTTCGACGTGCAGTTATGATGATCCGACGACTAAACTAAAACTAAACTTTTAGGCGCATAACTGGCACAACGTACAATCGCTCTTAGATCACATACAAATAATAAGAGTGATTAAACAAATAGTTGATATGTAGCGTTCGAAGAAGAAGAAGAAGAAGAAGAAGATCAATGTTACATTTGTTGGGTGAGTTCACATAAAGAGACAACTTGTTCATGATCAGTTGTTCTGTGATGAAGATTTCAAAACTTTTGTTTGAGAAAAATAAATCTTCTAGCTATGATCCTCAAATTGTCAAAGAAAATGTTATCAAACACATAGCTAAAAGAATATTTCATTCACTTGATCTCTGTAACGTAGAGGCTAGGTGCTCGCCTTTCGTGTCAAAGGTATCCGACTCGCTCCCTCGTGGAGCCATCTGAATATCTTTTCATAAATCCCTGATCTCAGTGTAGGTCAGATCGAGTTCCAAGCAACTGACGATAAAACGTAGCTCCTGTGTTCAATTTGAGCACGTAAAAGAACCCTTGGCAGTTCAAAAACGAGAAGAGCAGGCTGGAAAAACACTGGCTGAAAAAAAATTAATTAGAAAAAATTGAAAATAAACTTCTTATCAAATATCTTCACCATCTTCAAAATTGAGATTTTGAGATGAGTCCCTGCAGCTGAGATTTGTCTGCATAAGAAATAGATCGGAACACACATGGTTATTCACCGAAGTGCAATTATGATGGTCGTATCAATCAATCAATCAATCAATCAATCAATTAACTCGCTAGACAAAGTGAAGAATGAAAACAAAGCTCTTCTCAACTGGAAAATGATCCAGACAAAGATTGTTTAGATAACAAAGACTTCCGCAATAAATTTGAAAATGTGCTCCTGATTCTCAAAAGAATGTTCATAAAATCTTGAAAGTTCTATGGACAGCTATAAAGACACCTGAAGAGATCTTGTCGGAGACAGATTCATATCGAAATCTAATCAATCGATTAAGAAGCAGACAATCAAGATTTTTCGGACATATAATTAGAAGGGGCAGTTTAGAATATTTAGTTACAACAGGTATAATACAGGGGAAGCGGGAAAGAGGGAGACAAAGGGACCAAATTCGGGACGGATGAAATCGTGGTTAGGCAATGGTTTGGTGACGGAGTAGATGGATTGTGCGAGAGACAAACCAATGTGGAGAGACATGATTGCATACGCCAACCCTCAAGGCACTGGAATGAATGAATGCTCCTGATACTGGTAAAATGAATGCAAGGGTTCTAGGAAAGAAGGCAAGAGGAAGACCACGAAAAATCATGGTTAGATGGTATAGCAGAATCCTGTCAAAAGAGCAAAAATAACAATCACCCAAGCCACTAGAGCAGCGCAACACAAAATTCAGAAAACCACGACACTGGGCAACAACACGGTAACAGTGTGACGACACTGGGCAACAACCCGGTAACAGTGTGACGACACTAAGCAACAACCCGGTAACAGTGTGACGACACTGGGCAACAACCCGGTAGCAGTGTTACGACACTGGGCAACAACCCGGTAGCAATGTGACGACACTGGGCAACAACCCGGTAACAGTGTGACGACACTGGGCAACAACCCGGTAGCAATGTGACGACACTGGATAACAACCCGGTAACAGTGTGACGACACTGGGCAACAACACGGTAACAGTGTGATGACACTGGGCAACAACACGGTAACAGTGTGATGACACTGGGCAACAACACGGTAACAGTGTGATGATACTGGGCAACAACCCGGTAACAGTGTGACGACACTGGGCAACAACCCGCTAACAGTGTGACGACACTGGGCAACAACCGGTAACAGTGTGACGACACTGGGCAACAACACGGTAACAGTGGACGACACTGGGCAACAAACGGTACAGTGTAACGACACTGGGCAACAACCGGTAACATGTGACGACACTGGGCAACAATACGGTAACAGTGTGACGACACTGGGATACAACCCGGTAACAGTGTGACGACACTGGGCAACAACCCGGTAACAGTGTGACGACACTGGCAACAACCAGGTAACAGTGTGACGACAAGAGAGAAAAGAACATATACATCAAGTCAACATCTGTCCAGTTGATGCAGGAAAGTCCTGGTGACATTACCAGCGATCGCTTGCCCTGTATCTCGTATCTAGTATGTCCTGCGCGGAGAAAAATGCACTAACTTTAGAGCAGAGGCAACAGTCCTCTTTGCAGCCATACAGATTCTCAACAACCAGCAGGTGCCTGCAAAAAATATTGCAGTCATTAGCGACTCAAGATCCGTTCTCCAGGCTATCTCATGTCCCAAACAAGACAAACTCATTCAGGATGTGAGGCAAAGAATCAGCTTGCTGTCACACAAATTTGAACTAGTCTTACAGTGGATACCAACACACTGTGGCATACCAGGAAATGAAACGTCTGACAAACTCGCAAAGGCTAGAGGGAGCCTAAGACAACATCACCCAAGACAAAACTTTACAGAAACAAAGTCTTTCCTGAAACAATCCAGAAAAATGATCTGGAGAAAAACAAACGGAGATACAACCCAGAGCACGACAGTATAAATACGCTAAACAGAAAAGCACAGACCACAGTCAGTCTTCAGCCTTAGAACGGGACACTGCAGTCTCAGAGCACACCTCCATGGAATGGATTTCAGGGACTCGGTTGCTTGCATCTGTGGAGCACCAAATCAGTCCCCAGAGCACATCCTGCAAGACTGCTCTGGCCTGAGCAATGTGAGAATGGAGATCTGGCCGACAGAAACAACCCTACAAGACAAACTATGGGGGACCATTGAAGACCTCAAGTGCACCGTCCTGTTTATGACATATACCGGAGTAGTCGCATGGCTGAAGAAGTATGTCCTGTGCACAACGACGATCTCATCTGATGGACTCGATCTTCAAACAATTTTCCCGTAAAAATACGGATTTTGTGAGCGTATACGGTGGACGAAGGCCAAAGCAGCGTTCCAGAAAATGAGAAGCATTATATGGAACAAGTCATTGTCAATTGATATCAGAATGAAAGTCATTCAGTGCTACATAGAATGACTGACATACGGATTCGAGTCATGAACAATAAACACACAGAGCGAAAAATCCCGGAGGGCCACAGAGATGTGGTTTTATAGAAGAATGATGAGAATCCCATACACTGCTAAAATGACTACTGTTGAAGTGTTGAATGAGGTCAAGACACAGAGAAAGTTTTTCATCAATAGAAGAAAGAGGCAGACATACTTTTTCGGGCATGTGATGAGAAAGGAAGATTTAGAACACATAGTAACAACCGGTAAAATCGAGGTTAGATGAGACAGAGGAAGACAGAGAGAGACAAATGTGGATAGCCTAACTTCATGGCACGGCAGAGCGTCAACATCTGAGATGATAGCACACAACAAAGACAGTTGTGGAGATTCATGATCGCCTACGCCAGCTGGCGTGGCACCTGATCATGATGATGATACAGTGGGCGTCTGTAGCTTAAACAGTAGGGAACTCGATCACAACCCAAGAGTACCTGGTTCAAATGCCGCGGTGTGTAGTTTGGAAGAAAATGAGTTCCCTAGGTAACGAACAGTAAAACTAGACCCCGCCGTTCAGAAACAATGGCAATCTACTGAACGTATAAGTGGTGCCTAGAAAATTAATGACTTCTTTTCTGTGGTTGATGGTAAAGTTATGTAAAGGATATGCCAGCCCGTCTTCCCAGCGTGTTCGTAGCGCGTTGGACTACGGGTGACTATCCTCTGTGTGTGCGGGTTCAATTCCGCGAGATGGCACAAAAAGCCACAGATTTCCCAGATTTACGGTCTTCGTGGCACCGAACCGAAGGGTTACGATGTCCATGGCAACGAGCCGAAGAGCTGAAAAGCTCAAGTGCTTCTGGATCGGAAAAAAGGATATGCCACGATTTTCATTTCATACTAAGGTTAGGTTTACAGAAAAGTTCTTAGAACATCCTGGACAGAGAGAGAAAAACAAAAACATCCTACAAGACCAGCATATGAAGGAGCATTGACTCGTAAACAACATCATGTCTCAGAAGATAAACTATTTTGGTCACGTTAAACGTCACAGTGGTTTGAAGAGAACGGTAATGGAAGCCATGGTTTTTGGAGTACGAGGCAAACCTGCTGTCTTGCAGGTTGACTGGGGACAGTCAAAGTCTGTCGGAGAGCGAATCCAGTAAACGCTGACTGAAACTGGACACGTCGCCGAAGGATAAGCACCAGAGCTCGAAATGGCGCTGAATGAATGATTTGTAAATGAATTCGACTATATATAACAATACTGGAAGGCGAGGACACGAGACGGTTATTTCCTATAATTTTTACCTGAGTCCGATGGCCGTATTTATAGTTGACTGTGGCTGACTAAAGACCGAAAGTTTATCAGGCGAATCAGACGATATAATGTAATAATAACGACATTTTGCAAACTACATGTTGGATGATGAGAGATATGAGGCTCTTGTCGCTAAGAATCGTCCTGTTTATTAGCTTCAGTACTTCCTCTGATTTGATTGATTGATTGATTGATTGATTGATAGGACCATCATCATAGCACTTCGGTGAGTAATCATGTATATGTGCTCTGATCTCTTTCTTACACAGTAACAAATCAGTGGCAGTGATAGAACTCCGTAGCACCGGCAAGAATCCCCAATGTAATTTAGAAGATAATGAAAATATTTTGTAAGAATTTTATTTTAAAATATTTTTTCTGAATTTTCCCTGGGCAGCGGCTTTCCAGCCTGATCTTCTCGATTTTGAGCTTCCAGTGGTTCTTCGACGTGCTTAACTTGAACACGGGATCTATGTTTAATCGCTGGTCTACGATATGAGGACTAGGAACTTGATCTCAACTACACTAGGGTCAGGGATCTCCGGTAAAATATCCCGATGACTCAATCGACGAGGATCGAGTCCTGGGATTGAAGTACTTTGGAACAGGAGACGAGCACGTAGCCTCTACGCCAGAGAGACTCGCTAATTCTCTTCCTTTGAATTTCTAAAACCCTATCTAGTTACCTCAAACAACAATCACGATTTTCATTTAAAGCAATCCTCATCAATTACTAGATTGCAAGAGCTGGGATTGAAGATTGGAGTGACCAGAAGCAATCCTCGTCAATTACTAGATTGCAAGAGCTGGGATTGAAGATTGGAGTGACCAGAAGCAATCCTCATCAATTACTAGATTGCAAGAGCTGGGATTGAAGATGGTGAGTGACCAGAAGCAATCCTCATCAATTACTAGATTGCAAGAGCTGGAATTGAAGATTGAAGTGGCCAGAAAAGAACAGCTCAACAGGTATATGGGTGGGCTCATCAATCAAAATCGAACTGGTACCGTCAGTCGCTGTACGCTCATGGATATATTACGAAAGAGATCTGATCACTTAATGGACATGTCCGGAGTGCAATGAGGATATTCCAAACTGAAACTGAAACAACAATGAACTAACTTTAAAAATGAAAAACTCTTGAAACACAATGGTAACTATTATTTTAATATAACTGTTTCTTCTTCGCCTTCTTCTCGTACCCACTATGAATTCGGACGTAGTCAGTTCGTCCAGTATAGAGCTTCTGGCCGATTTGTACGTGAAGGCTTTCTTTCCCTATCACCAGTGTCCTTCGTCATTCAGGCGCGCCTACTCCGACTTCAGATATATATAACGGTTTAGTAATGTCAGTTTAATTTAGCAGGCATGTTTATACAAGACACAAGTAAATGTATTTTATTGCATGTACATAATCGCCTGTTTAGTGCCGGGGTCACAATGAAAGAAAAGAATAGTACCACCGCGACCTACAAGGCATGTCGTAAGAGGCGTCTGAAGTAGGAGCCTAGGGACGCTATCCTAGTAAATAAAAAGCATCGTAGAAATCAGATGTGCTGGCCTACTAGTAGGCGCATAACTGGCACAACATACAATCGCTCTTAGGTTCAGATCACATACAGATCACAGAGTGGTTAACAAGTGATCGATATGGAGTGTTTGAAGAAGAAAGAAGAAGAAGCATGGACAGAAAAAAAAAAAAAAAAAAAAGAATTTATAGAAAAACAAGTAATGAAGAAAGATTTACTACAGGAAATTTAAATCAAAGAAATAAAATATTTCAGACACATAAAGAGATATGTCAAATTGATCAAAACCTTATCTGAAAGGATTACTGGTTATTGGTTACAGAAGCGGTGTCATTACACTCCGGGAATACCCATAGGCGCTCAATCTCCTCCAATAGATATAGAAGAAGATGTATGCTGATGATTCCTGTGGCTATGACCCCATGAAAAGGGTTGGAATATATGTCATGTTATATATATCTTAGACAACAAATGCAGTGGGGCTTGGACATTTAATGAGAATGGAATACAATCAACTTTCAATAAAGTATACAATAAAATGAGAGCAGGTACTAGAGCCAAATGAAGACCTAGAAAAAGAAGGATAGACTACACAAAATAAATACGGGTTTAACACAATAGAGGCTCATCTGGCCCTGTGACGCAAATTAACTCTTAGTGAACCAGAGCAAAATTCATGTTATTACCAGCCATTTAATTTTATAATAAAAAACGCCATTTAGTGAGGCTCCTGGAAAAATTCGTCTAAACCAAAGACATGTAGTGTGGCTTTTGATCCACAAGAGTTAAATCTCCCACCCCTAAGTTTAACGGCAAGAGTGGACAACCCATTCCATCATCCATCTGGGGAAAGACAATAGACAAAGACAATAGACAAAGACAAGATACATATAATAGCAGAAGAGGTAGATGGGAAAAGTAACAATTTAGAAGTGAATAGAATAAGTCAAGAACTTATTTAACAACACGAGAAATTTATTACAACTCAAACAAATACACACACGTTAAGACTTGTTAATTGCTGCATATTTTCATCATTTTTGTATGAAGGGAACACGTAGACAAGGAACAAACAGATAAAGAGAAGGAACTTGACGATGATGATACAAGCAATAGGTACTAGCAATAATTAACCGTTTCGCTGCTACATACTTTTCGAAGGCTGAGCTAAAAATAGCTACTCTTTGTTTCTAGGTCGCAAACGTAAATGTACGCCTATAGCAGTGACAGTAGCAGTGTATAACGTGTTAACACGTATTTAGCCCACAGAGGAGAGATAATAACAGACGTGTTAATGTGTCTTTAGAAGTGAATGGTAAAAACGTATATATACGTCCTTAGCAGCTAAAGGGTTAAAGGAGGAGGTCTGTGGCGTAAAGGTTTGGTGCTCGTATCACGTGCCAAAGGTAATCGGTTCGCTTTTTCGTTGAGCAATCTGGATATTTTTCCAGAGATCCCACTGTAGGTGAGATCGAGTTCCAAGTCCTATCAGAGACGAACGATAAAACATAGGTCCCGTGTTAAACTTGAGCATGTAAAAGAACACTTGCCAGTTCAAAATCGAACATAGCAGGCTGGAAAGCTGCTGCCGGAGCAAAATTCATTTTTTAGAAAAGATTAAAATTAAATTCCCGACAAAATATCTTCAAAATCTTCAAATTACACCAAGGACTCTCGTCAGTTTTACAAAGCTCGTGCATTGTTGCTGAGATCTTCATGTGTAAGAAAGAGATCGAAGCACACATGGTTACTCACGAAAGTGCAATGGCCCTATCAATCAAGCTCTGAACGGAACAATACAATAAAAATATTTTACAATCATTTCAATATTTTTGTCAGCTCTTTCATTTGTTTTGTGCTTCATGTTGAGATAATCACTTTCTGTTCAGAATAAGCTACTCCAATACAAGCGCCCACTGAAACATAAGAAAAAAAAACATTGTCCGTTAATTCATCATCATCAAGTTGCGTATCCTTTATAGGACGTTGCTCTCTTTGCAGCGTCTGTTAATTCATCATCATCAAGTTGCGTATCCTTTATAGGACGTTGCACTCTTTGCAGCGTCTGTTAATTGATCATCATCAAGGTGCGTATCCTTTATAGGACGTTGCACTCTTTGCAGCGTCTGTTAATTCATCATCATCAAGGTGCGTATCCTTTATAGAACGTTGCTCTCTTTGCAGCGTCTGTTAATTCATGATCAAGGTGCGTATCCTTTATAGAACGTTGCTCTCTTTGCAGCGTCCGTTAATTCATCATCAAGGTGCGTATCCTTTATAGAACGTTGCTCTCTTTGCAGCGTCTGTTGATTCATCATCAAGGTGCGTATCCTTTATAGGACGTTCCTCTCTTTGCAGCGTCCGTTAATTCATCATCAAGTTGCGTATCCTTTATAGAACGTTGCTCTCTTTGCAGCGTCTGTTAATTCATCATCAAGGTGCGTATCCTTTATAGAACGTTGCTCTCTTTGCAGCGTCCGTTAATTCATCATCAAGTTGCGTATCCTTTATAGAACGTTGCTCTCTTTGCAGCGTCTGTTAATTCATCATCAAGGTGCGTATCCTTTATAGGACGTTGCTCTCTTTGCAGCGTCTGTTAATTCATCATCAAGGTGCGTATCCTTTATAGAACGTTGCTCTCTTTGCAGCGTCCGTTAATTCATCATCAAGTTGCGTATCCTTTATAGAACGTTGCTCTCTTTGCAGCGTCCGTTGAATTCATCATCAAGTTGCGTATCCTTTATAGGAACGTTGCTCTCTTTGAGCGTCTGTTAATTCATCATCAAGTGCGTATCCTTTATAGGAAACGTTGCTCTTTGCAGCGTCTCGTTAATTCATCATCAAGGTGTGTATCCTTTATAGGACGTTGCTCTCTTTGCAGCGTCCGTTAATTCATCATCAAGGTGCGTATCCTATTATCTTATGAACGCTAATTATATCAGGTTATCTTTAAGTTGCTTTTAGAGCTCCTAATTATATCAAGTGTACATATAACTTGATCTAGTATGTAATATATATCTAAAGTAATGAACTAATATATATCTAAAGTAATGAACTAATATATATCTAAAGTAATGAACTAATATATATCTAAAGTAATGAACTAATATATATCTAAAGTAATGAACTAATATATATCAAAGTTGCTAAATATAAATATGAACTAATATATATCTAAAGTAATGAACTAATATATATCTAAAGTAATGAACTAATATATATCTAAAGTAATGAACTAATATATATCTAAAGTAATGAACTAATATATATCTAAAGTAATGAACTAATATATATCTAAAGTAATGAACTAATATATATCTAAAGTAATGAACTAATATAGATCTAATAATGAACTAATATATCTAAAGTAATGAACTAAAAGTCAATGAACTAAAGTAATGAACTAAAGTAATGAACTAATATATATCTAAAGTAATGAACTAATATATATCTAAAGTAATGAACTAATATATCTAAAGTAATGAACTAAATGAGGGGTAATTGAAATGTGAACTATCTCTTCTTTTCTCTAATCCTGTTTTGTCTAGCAGATTTTTTGTGTTCGCTTCATAAACAGCTATGTCTATCGTCGCCTACGTTATCTCTGAGGTCCCCCTTTTTGCGTGGCAGACCTTTTGCATTGTACCCATTGTCTCTGAGTAACATTGCTCTTTGAGGAGCACTGTCTGTTGGTAATCTGCTTATATCGCTGAACTATTTAATTTGTTGTTTCTTAATGAAGTTCAGTACTGATGTTGTACCCACTTTTTTCCTGATGTTTTCATTTCTCAACCGGTCTCTTCGTGTAACTCCCAGCATTCTGAGTAGACACTTCATCTCTGTCGTGACTAGTTTTCTTCTATCATTCTATCATCTATATTAATTATTTAAAGTTGCAAGAATGAGAAACTATTGTTTTTCCATTGCTTATTCCCAGTTAAATTCCCAAATAAGAAAAATACTATAAAAGATGGAGGATGTATCAAAAACAACAACCAACTTTTGTTTGATCCATCCTTCCATGATGGTCTTCTCCTGTCCTTCGTGTCTTTTTATATGTCTAAAATACCTCAATTTTTTATTTCTTATTTGTAGCATCAGCCAGTTTCTCTTCTCTGTCCAAGATAGACGAAGGACTCTTCTGTGACACTTATATTCAAAAGCAAATATATGTTTTCCTACTGCCTTATCAAATGTCCATGATTCACACCCATACTGCAAGTTATATAGTATTAATACTAAATTACGAATTTTCAATTCAAATGTTGTATCAATTCTAACATATGCCAGCGAGAGTTGGAAAATGACTAAAGATATAGAAAGCAAGTTGAATGCATTTGAAAATAGATGTCTGGGAAAAATAATGAATATAAAATGGAAATAATTCAGGGGAAGTGATGAAATCAGAGAAATGTCTGGTCAACCACTAGTAACAACTGTTATAAGAAAGAGAAGATGGAAATATGTTGGGCACACCTTGAGAAGAAATGATCAACGAATATCAAAGCAGGCATTGAACTGGATGCAAAAGGTTCAAGAAAGAGAGGACAACCTAAGGAGACCCTGAAACGAACATTGTTGAGAGAGGCAAGAAATATTGGTCTCAGTTCCATGGAATAGATTGAGCGAGTTGCGCAGGATAGAGCGGTATGGAGAAATTACTTGTAGGCTCTTTGTAACGTATAACACTACGAGAGGAATTATTATTATCTATATCGACTTCAACAGAAAATTACACGTGACTTATTAATATTTCCATATTGTTTATCTTATCTTATCATGTTCATGTTGTCACCATTATGTTCATTATGTCACCATTATGTTCATTATGTCACCATTATGTTCATTATGTCACCATGAATACAAAAGAGCAATGCTCAAAACAATATTTCTCCCCACATTATGCTTTCAGTACCAAACCTGGACGCTCACAACAAACGATAGAAGAAAACTAGTCACAACAGAGATGAAGTGTCTACGCAGAATGCTAGAGGTAACAAGAAGAGACCGGTTGAGGAATGAAGACATCAGGAAAAAGTGGGTACAACATCAGTATTGAACTTCATCAAGAAACAACAAATTAAATAGTTCTATCATATAAGCAAATTACCAATATACAGTGCACCTCAAAGCGCAATGTTGCTCCCATACAATGGATACAAAGCAAAAGACAGGCACGCAAAAGGTGAACCTTAGAGATAACAGAAGCGACGAAAGACACTATTTATCAAGCGCACGAAAGGGCTCGTTCTATAAATCTCTTCTTATCCTGACACTGTAAGGCAAAACAGGACTGGAGAAAAGAAAGATAAGAAGTTCATCGTGTACCTTTGCAGTGTCGAGGGGAAATAAGTAGTAGCGTTGCCATATGCCCTCATTTTTGTGGACACGTTCTCATTTCTCGAGTAACTCTAATCGTCTGCAAACTATGGTTATGTTGGTCATGTATGTCATATGCGTCTCCTCCTATAACATATGGCTGGTGAAAAAAAAAAAAGTAAGGGAACCCTTTCATACCTCGTGGTATATAGGTCAATACAGTGTTAGGCCTGTATTTTTCATTGACCGTCGGCACACAATGGTGATGTGGTCAGCATCACGCCGGCCGCCTTTACTTTCCCAGAGCATGTCTGGTACCCAGTTGAGGCTGGGTCGACCTGAGAGCCGTCGTGGTCGGGAAAAATTCCACGCGCATTGCGGGAGCTGAACCCAGACCACCAACCTTGCGAAGCGAGTTCACTAACAGCTACGCTACTGCGGCTCTCATGGCTGGTGAGCTCAGGTATAAATTCTTGACAATAAAACTACAACTGTTGCGTAATCCTGGCATTCCAGTATTGTTATATATAGCCAAATTAATTGTAAAAATAATACAACATTCTAAATCAAGGTTATTTTATGTAACAAATTCAGTTTAACAATAATAAATATCAGTACTGTATTAATATCGAAATAGGGGAAGACTGCAGTAAAACTTGGTAAATAGTGAAACACGTACAAACAAAGTACTATAGTTTTACAAAATACATAAACAGTGACGATAAACAGCAACGTTTCGATTGTGACGTAGTAGGTAAGATTTAATATTCCAGATTTTCCTTAGCTACGTTGGTATTTGGTCGTCCATTTGTGTTTCATTTTAATTTGTCACTCCTGTTTGTTCGTTTGCTTGATAAAGACCTTGTTGGTCGAAACGTTGCTGTTTATCGTCACTGTTTATGTATTTTGTAAAACTATAGTACTTTGTTTGTACGTGTTTCACTACTGTATTAATAACAATTTTCCATCACTAAATAACCATGAAGGTTTATAACTGAGTCAAATTGCATAAAAGTGTACAATATTCTATCAAATGTATACAAAAACCATCCACATTAAACACGAATATTCGATTTCTCGTCTCAGCTAGTCGGCCTTATGTTGCACGGAGGCCACGGTCGTATGCTAGTGGTGTCATTGACTAGGACATCTGTGCTGACAGGATGAGTAAATAGAGCGTGGGTGTTCAAGATAAACGTGGGTGTTCAAGATAAACTTGGGTGTTCAAGATAAACGTGGGTGTTCAAGATAAACGTGGGTGTTCAAGATAAACGTGGGTGTTCAAGATAAACGTGGGTGTTCAAGATAAACGTGGGTGTTCAAGATAAACGTGGGTGTTCAAGATAAACGTGGGTGTTCAAGATAAACGTGGGTGTTCAAGATAAACGTGGGTGTTCAAGATAAACGTGGGTGTTCAAGATAAACATTGGTGTTCAAGATAAACATGAGTGTTCAAGATAAACGTGGTGTTCAAGATAAACATGGAAAAGAAATGTCGAGAGAGAGAGCTAGAAGATTTTGATCTGGTATGAAAAGAAATTTAGTAGAAAGGCGGCAGAACGACAACTATGGAAATCTCTTGCGGAAGCCTTATATGCCAAACCGAAGTGGAAGAGGATAGAGATATAGTCATTGATTACGTGCAAGAAATAGGACATAATTTTTACTTTTTTTCCCCATTGTTGTACTTCAGCTGTTTTCGTGTGAAGAAATAATTATATGTGCTCTAAACTTTCTCTAAATAAGTACAAACAACTCACGCAAACACATACAAACGAACACAGATACACATAGTGGCGGCTCGTCATTAAGTGTCAGTGGAGCCGGGCCCCACCAAATATAATGTGTAACGTGTATTTATTATTTAATAAATTAAAATATACCCTAACCAAAAACCATGATTTTTTTGAAAATGTCTGGCCCCACCAACAAAAAGGATCACACGCCGCCATTGGATACACACAAGTGTATAATAGCGGTCCATCGAAAGCGATGATGACAACAGTCTCAGACGTGTGCTGCTGCACCTCTCTGGTTTGTACGGTGGTGACTGAAGAGTCTAATCCTTGAACATAAACCCTACCGCAAGTGAGGCATATATAATCCAGGTTTGATATGTGGGTGTTGTATGTTCTATTTTGTCGCGCAGCTCGTTTTCTCTGTACCTCAAGGGCACGATAATTATCAGCTATGCGAGCTCCTCTTATTTTGTTACGGCGCCACATTTAGCGATCTTGCGCTAGGGATTCCGGGAGAGTATCGTTAAAACGTTTTTTTCTGTCCATCATATGAGTGGCTGCACCCCTTCAAGCACGCCGTACATCAACTGTTTTGGGATGCGTTTATCAGGCGTTTGAACAACGAACGACACATTGGTATAGAAAAGAACACACAATCCTACATACACAAACTGACCTCTTTAGGTATGCAAAATAAACGACGACCACGCTGAGTACACTTCATTGGTGAATTACAACATTTTGTGTTGGTTGGAGTACACCGATGACCGTCAAAAATACAATTCTGCAATATTTAAAACTGCAATTATAAAAATTATAATTCTATGATATTTAAAAACTATAATTCTATGATATTTAAAAACTATTATTCTATGATATTTAAAAACTATAATTCTTTGATATTTAAAAACTATAATTCTATGATATTTAAAAACTATAATTCTATGATATTTAAAAACTATAATTCTTTGATATTTAAAAACTATTATTCTATGATATTTAAAAAATATAATTCTATGATATAGAAAACTATAATTCTTTGATATTTCTTCTTCTTCTTCAGCGATCTCTGGTCATGCGCTTAATTTACTGTGGACCACAAACTGGGCAGACAGCTTCAGGTCTGTCAGGTTTCCCAAAGCTTAGTTTTCAGGTCGACTGGGTGTGGCCACATGTTGCTTCTCAGCTCACACAGAAGAGGACAGTCTTGCAGGATATGCTCTGGTGTCTGTTCTGCCTGCTGACACTGGCAGAGAGCTGTTTGACTTATTCCTAGCCTGTATAAGTGTTTGTTGAGTCTGCAGTGTCCGGTGCGTAGTCGAAATATAATGACCTGGTCTGTTCTGCTTAGGTTTTTGAGGGAGTCTTTTCCATAATCATATCCAGTGTTTGTCTTCCAGTCTACTGCAGATTTTCTCTGTATGAGGAAAAGGTATGACGATGTGAGAAATAAATGAAAACATGATTACGATGTGAGAAATTAATGAATGCTTTGATATTTAAAAACTATAATTCTATGATATAGAAAACTATAATTCTTTGATATTTAAAAACTATAATTCTATGATATAGAAAACTATAATTCTTTGATATTTAAAAACTATAATTCTTTGATATTTAAAAACTATAATTCTATGATATTTAAAACTATAATTCTTGGATATCAAAAGTAAATACAATTATGAGATTTATAGATAGATAGATTGCAAGATAAGTAGGTAAAACATACCACAGAAAGCTCACCACGTGTGAAATGAAATGCTTGAGGAAGGCAGTGGGAGTCAACAGGAAAGACAGACTACGAAATGAGGACATCAGGAACAGAGTGGGCATAACTTCATGCACTGAATATATCGAAAGACAACAAATGCAGTGGTTTGGACATTTAATGAGAATGAAATACAACACATCACCTATAACAACATACAATAAAAAGAGATCGGGTACTATAGCTAAAGGAAGACCAAGAAAAAGATGGATAGACATTATCAAGACCACACTACATAAACACGGATACAACACAACAAGGGCGACTCATCTGGCTCTAGAACGCAAATTAAAGCTCCCATCCCTACGCTTAACGGAAAGAATAGACAGCTAATTACATCTTCCACCTGGGAATAGACAATAGACAGTAGGTAAAAGTTAGGAAGGCAGACATACATATACAGAAAGGTCAATAAACATATGGCTTGAGTAGATTTGCAATCGATACACTAGATATATTGATTGATTGCTTGTTAGGACTATCATCATTGCACTTTGGTGAGTAACCATATCTTCTTAGATAACTTTCTAACACAGGAAGATCTCATCGAAAGTGCACGAACTCCGTAGCACCGGCGAGGGTTACAGCTGTAATTTTGAAGATGGTGAAGATATTTAGTAGGAAATGTATTTTTAATCTTTTTTTCTAATGAAAGTTGTCAGGGTAGCGGCTATCCAGCCTGTTCTTCTCGATTTGGAACTGCTAATGGTTCTTTTTTGCGTGCTCAAATTGAATATGGGATCAACGTTTTATCGTCCGTCTCCGATAGGACTAGGAACTCGATCTCACCTACACTGAGATCAGATTTCTCTGTAAAATTATCCCGATGTCTCCACGAGGAAACGAACCGAGTATCTTTGTAACGAGAGGCGAGCACATAGCCTCTACGCCACAACAGATACCCCTACTAGAGTTATTACCACAGAGAAGGGACAACAGAGAAGGGACAACAGAGAAGGGACAGCAGAGAAGGAAGAAACAGACACAGGGAACAACAAAGTAAGAAGCTAGATCGCCCGAGTGGTTACCGGGGCCCAAATTTGGGTGTAAAGAATAGAACCACTGTTACCTGCCACGCATGTCGTAAGAGGCGACTAAGGAGGTGTGACTGAAATCGGATGCATGTGTCCTAAACATGTAGAAGTCTATGCGTTTAGGGGCCTACCAAACCAATGTGCAACGTATACACGTTCTTGGTAAAGATCAAACTTATCACAAAGTGTGATTAAAATTGGTCGTAAAGAACGAACGCAAAGAAGAAGAAGAAGAAGCTAGATTAACTTGGAAAAATGAAACAACAAAAATCAGAAATAACATAAGCAAAGAAAACTCGTCCTCCGAAACAGGGCCGTGCCGTACAATGATACAAAGAGGCGGCCGCATCAGTCGGGGACCGTAAGGGTGGCGGCATAAGCAGCAAAATCAAAATTACAATTGAAGGTTATTTTAAGGAAAACTTACTTAGAAATAACATAAGAGAAAACTCTTCCAGAAATAACATAAGAGAAAACTCTTCACTGAAATAACATAAGAAAAACTCTTCCACTGAAATAGCATAAGAAAACTCTTCACTGAAATAACATAAGAGAAAACTCTTACTTAGAAATAACATAAGAGAAAACTCTTATTGAATAATAAGGAGAAATTTCCGAAATTTTAAACATAGAAAAATATATACACTTAGAAATAACATAAGAAAACTCTTCCACTGAAATAACATAAGAGAAACATCTTAGAAATAACATAAGAAAACTCTACTTAGAAATAACATAAGAAAACTCTTCCACTGAAATAACATAAGAGAAAATCTTCCACTGAAATAACATAAGAGAAAACTCTTATTGGAAATAACATAAGAAAACTATTCCACTGAAATAACATAAGAAAACTCTTATTTGAAATAACATAAGAAAACTCTTCCACGAAATAACATAAGAAAACTCTTCCACTGAAATATATAAGAGAAAACTCTTCCACAGAAATAACATAAGAGAAAACTCTTACTAGAAATAACATAAAGAAAACTCTTCCCAGAAATAACATAAGAGAAAACTCTTACTAGAAATAACATAAGAAAACTCTTCTCTGAAATAACATAAGAAAACTCTTCCACTGAAATAACATAAGAAAACTCTTACAGAAATAACATAAGAGAAACTCTTCCACAGAAATAACATAAGAAGAAAACTCTTGACTAGAAATAACATAAGAAAACTCTTCACTGAAATAACATAAGAAGAAAACTGTTCACTGAAATAACATAAAAGAAAATTCTTCCACAGAAATAACATAAGAAGAGAAAACTCTTCCACTGAAATAACATAAGAACAGAAAACTCTTGCACAGAAATAACATAAGAGAAAACTCTTCCACTGAAATAACATAAAAGAAAACTCTTCCACTGAAATAACATAAGAGAAAACTCTTCCACAGAAATAACATAAGAGAAAACTCTTCCACTGAAATAACATAAGAGAAAACTCTTCCACAGAAATAACATAAGAGAAAACTCTTCCCCTAGAAATAACATAGAAAGAAAACTCTTCCACTAAATAACATAGAGAAAACTCTATCACTGAAATAACATAAGAAAACTTTTACTAGAAATAACAAAAGAAAACTCTTCCACAGAAATAACATAAGAGAAAACTCTTCCACAGAAATAACATAGAGAAAACTCTCCACAGAAATAACATAAGAAAACTCTCCACAGAAATAACATAAGAGAAACTCTTCACAGAAATAACATAGAGAAAATCTTACACTGAAATAACATAAGAAGAGAAAACTCTATTTACAAAAATAACACAATAAGAGAAAACTTTACACTGAAACAACATAAGAAGAAACTCTAAAACAGAAATAACTAACAGAAAACTTTCACAGGAAATATGAATATGAAGAACAAAACTATAATTAGCAAGAATTAACAAGAGAGAGAAACTCCTGGGTTAATGAATAAAAAATGAAGACGGAAAACCAGGATGTGATATTTCAGCAGAGTTTATTAAATAACGAGGAAAATCATAAAATATATCATCAATAGAAAAGTATTGAAACATGATAATGCAAAATAAAAAAAATATAATATTTTCCCAATACATACAAAATACTCAAAATTCTTCATCGTTTCCGTTATTGTGCAAGTCATCTTACCGTTCTTTAAAAAAAGCTTCTTTACCGTTAATATTAAAATTAGGCTACGATTCTTTAAATCGTCCTTCTGGGCTGATGACTGGCAGTTTATTTCTAAATAACTATACGCCAGCGTACTGGATAATTTAGTATACATCGAAAAGCAAATGCGTCGAGAAGTAACCAACAAAAAAACTAATGAGACAACTGGCCAATTTTTCCCCGTGGATTGGACAGCAACAGTGGTGACTGTATTCTTTGGATATATTACAAGAAGATAAAACCTTGGATACACTGTGACAACAGGAAATATACGGGGCAAATAAGATATAGGTCAACAGATGGAGAACTTTAATACATTGTGACAACTGGCAAGATACAGGAAACAAGAGATAGAGATAAATGGAAGAAATACTAGAATACATTGTGACAACTGGTAAGATACAGGAAACAAGAGATAGAGATAAATGGAAGGAATACTAAAATACATTGTGACAACTGACAAGATACGGAATAAAAGATATAGGTCAACAGAAGACAAACTAAAAGACATCGTGACAATAGGAACGATACTGAACGCAAAAGATAGTGGTCGACAGGTGGAAAATATTCTAAACTGCTCAACATCAAGGCACGGAACGAAAACAATATTATAACTCATGACTATAGCAAAATGCAATTGTTACAAAATCATGATAACATAGCCTGTTTTGCATTGCTCTTGATAATGATAATTATAAAATAACTTTTCTATTTACTCCTCATGGAATAGAATTGTTTCCTATTAACACCAGTACGATTGCAAAGCATCAATCTACAAACAAAATCTCTGCCATGTTTGTTTATTTTGTTGCTGATGTCGCCGCTTCCAACTTAGACACAATGGAAATTTTGTTGTATGCTGTCACAGTTTCAACTTAGACACAATGGAAATTTTGTTGTTCTCTGAAGATACAATAGAAATATGTAAATGAGCGTGCATGATAATGTTTTCAATCAACCTTTTTAAATTATGTCATAGATTTTCTTCTTTTTCTTCTACTTTCCAATCTTGTTCTGCATCAGGATAAAGTGATTTAGAACAGGGTTTTGTTTGCGATTAATAGAGTGTTTTTCCCTTTGTTATCTCTATATTAAAAGTTGTAATTGGCCTTCAATCAACTATATTAAAAGTTGTAATTGGCCTTCAATCAACTATATTATAAGTTGTAATTGGTCTTCAATCAACTATATTATAAGTTGTAATTGTCCTTCAATCAACTATATTAAAAGTTGTAATTGGCTTTCAATCAACTATATTAAAAGTTGTAATTGGCCTTCAATCAACTATACTAAAAGTTGTAATTGGCCATCAATCAACTATACTAAAAGTTGTAATTGGCTTTCAATCAACTATATTAAAAGTTGCAATATACATTCAATCAACCATATTAAAAGTTGCAATAAACATTCAGTCAACCATATTAAAAGTTGCAATAGACATTCAGTCAACCATATTAAAAGTTGCAATAAACATTCAGTCAACCATATTAAAAGTTGCAATAAACATTCAGTCAACCATATTAAAAGTTGCAATAAACATTCAGTCAACCATATTAAAAGTTGCAATAAACATTCAGTCAACCATATTAAAAGTTGCAATAAACATTCAGTCAACCATATTAAAAGTTGCAATAAACATTCAGTCAACCATATTAAAAGTTGCAATAGACATTCAGTCAACCATATTAAAAGTTGCAATAAACATTCAGTCAACCATATTAAAAGTTGCAATAAACATTCAGTCAACCATATTAAAAGTTGCAATAAACATTCAGTCAACCATATTAAAAGTTGCAATAAACATTCAGTCAACCATATTAAAAGTTGCAATAAACATTCAGTCAACCATATTAAAAGTTGCAATAAACATTCAGTCAACCATATTAAAAGTTGCAATAAACATTCAGTCAACCATATTAAAAGTTGCAATAAACATTCAGTCAACCATATTAAAAGTTGCAATAAACATTCAGTCAACCATATTAAAAGTTGCAATAAACATTCAGTCAACCATATTAAAAGTTGCAATAAACATTCAGTCAACCATATTAAAAGTTGCAATAGACATTCAGTCAACCATATTAAAAGTTGTTATTGACTTTCCAATTTACATTAAACAACGCTGAAGTGTGCGGCAGTTAAATTACTTTAATAACAATCTTGGCGCACAGTGTAGCAGTTAGTACAGAATGAGTTAACAAACAGAATTATACAAAAGACGATGTAAAAATGAAGCAAAAAACACTCACCTCCTGTCTACAGAAATGGGTAAAATCTAAACGTGGTGCTGACAAGTAGAAGATTAAATGATGTGTAAATTACAAGATGAGATCAATTGTGGCTTATATAATACCAAATCATTTTTATGGCTATTGATGTTTAGAGACATCGTGTTAAGTAATTAATTCTTTTCTAACAAAATATTGATTATTAAATTGTCATTTAACCCAGTCCGTACAATTGTCCACTATATTGGGGTATAAATGTGCACCAAACACGCCTTCAGCCTCTATAGCAGCTTTTACATTGAGCACTTCTTTTTGATTTCCTAAAAAGTATATTTTTAAAGTGATACAATATGCCACATATCAAATATTGATCGGATAGGAACAGACCATCAACATGAAATAAGTTGTTATGTGCAGACATTTGTCACACTAACATTCCTTCTGTAATTTTCTCTCTCAGCGGCCATATGTCCAGCTTCTCCAACCATCATGTTCGAATCATTAGTTATATCCTGAATCCATCTTTTCGGTAGTCTTCCTCTTCTCCTCTTTGCCGGTATGCTTCCTTCCATGATGGTCTTCTCCAACCCTTACTGTTTCTTTATATGTTCAAAATATTTCAATTTTCTTATTTTTAGCATCAGCCTATTTTATCATGATAGTTTTATTGTTATGAATGGGTCCCTTCACTTTGTCCTGACATTCAACATATTTAGACCCATTTCACCGTTAGTTATAACTTAATAATGTTCATGGTATGTAAGGAGTTAAAACACGAGTCATAAATGTGTGAGACTGATGAGGTAGAATATCACTAGCAAATTGTAAATCACAGGTTGGCAGTTAAACGACAAGGCAATATATCTTTCTTTTCTCTTCAATTTAATGACTGCAAATTTAGTATTACATTGCTCAACAAGATTGTTTATTTGTTAAATGGTTTAGAAATAGTTAACAAAAATGTCCAGGGGTAGTGGAACTGCCATTTGTTTTTAGAATAAAAACGGCCTTCAGTGTGGTTCCTGATAAAAAGGCAACCAACCCAATGTCACATAGTGTGACGTTTAGTCCACACGGAGTTAAGTCTGATTTTTATTAATATTGTAAAACTAGGCAACTATTTTGTGTACACTTTTTTTTTAATGGTGTCATAAAGTATATAAAAGTTAATGTAAAAGGAGTTTGTTTACGTCTCACAGGGTATATTAACTCCAAGAATACGACAAGATACATGAAAAACCCTTGAGTAATACCAGATTTTCGGCAAGTTACATCATGTGCCAAAGTTATTTAAGATAAACAATGTCCACAAGATCAATTTGATGCTTCTTTTCTTTCCATTCTTTTCTTTAATCCTGTTTCGCCTCACAGAGTCAGGATAAGAAGAAATTTCTAGAACGAGTCCTTGTGTGCGCTTCATAAATAGTGTCTTTCGTCGCCTCTGTTATCTCTGAGGTCCACCTTTTGCGTGGTCGGCCTTTTGCTTTGTATCCGTTGTATTGGTGCAACATTGCGCTTTTAGGTGCAATGTCTATTGGTAATCTGCTTATATGGCCGACAAATTTAATTTGTTGTTTCTTGATGAAGTTCAGTACTGATGTTGTATCCACTCTTTTCATGATGTCTTCATTTCTCAACCGGTCTTTTCTTGTTACCTCCAGCATTCTGCGTAGACACTTTATCTCTGTTGTGACTAGTTTTCTTCTATAATTTGCTGTCAGCGTCCAGGCTAGGCACTAAAAGCATAATGTAGGGAGAAAGATTGTGTTGAACAGTGCCCTTTTTGTGTTCATGGTGACATGTTTGCATTTAAAAATTAGCGCCATTTGTCCTATTATTTGATTTGCTTTGTTGCATCGGCGTTGGATTTCATTAGTTATTATTTCGTTTGCTGAAAAAAATGCTCCCTAGTTATGTAAAGTCTTTGATTTGTTTTAGGAAGCGATTGTCGTTAGAGATATTGGTAGAGTTTTCCTCTCGAGGGAATATCATTACTTCAGTTTTGTTGATGTTTATTCTCATATTGTATTCATTGCATGTTAACTGGAGTCTGTTAATGTGTTGCTTTAGCTGTTGCTCTGTTGTTGATATTATTGCCTCAATGTCAGCAAAAAAAAATTATTTTCAGAGTTTTCCAAGGTTGTTTCCTTCGCTGATGTTAGCTGTTTTACAGATTTCTTCTTCTTCTTTGCGTTCGTTCTTTACGACCAATTTTAATCCCTCTTTGTGATATGTTTGATCTTTGCCAAGAACGTGTATACGTTGCAAATTGGTTTGGTAGGCCCCTAAACATATAGACTTCTACATGTTTAGGACACGTGCATCCGATTTCAGCCAAACATCCTTAGTCGCCTCTTACGACATGCGTGGTAGGTAACAGTGGTTCTATTCTTTAAAATCCCAAATTTGGGCCCCGGTAGCCACTCGGGCGAGATTTGATCGATATATGTGATGAACAGCAGTGTTTGCAGTACGCATCCTTGTCTTACTGCTGACCCTATGTGGAACGTTTTTGATAGTCAAGTATTAGTTCAAATCGCACACTGGCTGTTTATATAAAGACGCTTGCATAGATTGATTAGGTGGTCATTAGCCCCATAGATTGATAATTTTTTCCACAGTTTGTGCCTGTCTACGCGGTCGAACGCTTTTTTTTCTTGGTCTACAAATGCAACGTGCAGATGTTTGTCGGATTTGACAGTCCTTTCGGCTAACTTCCTGAAGGCGAATATCGCGTCTGTACAGATTCTATTCTTCCGGAATCCCATTTGTGAGTCGTTAAGCTGTGGCTCGATGATACGACGCAGCCTTTTTTCGAGTACTTTACAGTACTTAATTTGATGCGATCTGTGTATAATTATGTGTAGAATACAACAGCTATATGTATAAATCAGATCGGTCAACTATGTCCATTGTAACATATGAAATAGTATATTGATCTTTCTCACTCTCCCTCTCTCTCTCTCTCTTTCTCTCAAGCCTGTGACGCCGCTTGCTTCAGTACAGCAACAAGATGAAACCCATTCTTCGCTTTTTTTGGTCGTCCTCTGCGTTGTGTTCCAGCTATGATTTATTTATTATTTTACTGTTCTCTTCCATGTCGTTTTGGATCTTCCGCGTTTTCATGCATCCTCTGGTGTCCATATCTGTGCAGTTTTCGTGACAAAGTTAGTCCCCATGACTATCCCATACCCGATCTATCCACAGCATTTCTTTTAGATGATAATGCTCCTATTCTCTTGTTAACACTGTGCAAGCATTTCTTTTGTTAGAGATAGTGTTTAACTAAAATAAACCAAGTGAAAGAATTCAAATACTTAGGAAGCATATTCACAGAAGACGGAAAACTAGATAGAGAGATAGAGGCTAGAGTACAAAAGCAAATGCTGTAACCTACCAGCTAGCCCCATTGTTAAGGCACCCAAAAATTTCACAGGCAGCTAAGAAACAAATGATCAACAGCATTTTTATACCTACTTTGTGTTACCAGAGCCAAACATGGACATTGAGCAAAGCGCAGTCACAAAAATAACTACATGTGAAATGCGTTGCCTGAGAAAAGTTACCAACAACACAAGAAAAGACAGAATCACCAACATCAGCATAAGAAAGAAAGTTGGCACAAAACCGTGCTTGAATTATATAGATAAACAAAGAATGAGGTGGTTTGGCCACTTAATAAGAATGCATCCAAACTCCACAGTATACAGAGTCTTCTACAACAGAACATCGGGAAAGAAGGCAAGAGGAAGACCACGGAAAAGATGGTTAGATGGCGTGGCAGCATCCTGTGAAAGAGCAAAGATAACAATCACACAAGCCACCAGAACAGCGCAAGACAAAACAGAAAACCACGACACTGGGCAACAACCCGGTAGCAGTGTGACGACAAAAGAAGAAGAAGAAGAAGTGTTTAACCAGAACATATGTAAGATCTTTTGCAGACAACATGTATGGAAGATAAATAGTTTGAACATATCTTGTTCCGTCATTAGTGAACTAGTACTCCAGGGATATACAACTTCTACACAAGCTGTATATGCAGAATTATATTAGAAGTAAATTTGTACGGTGTTAGTTGGTGGTAAGATGATCGCCTTTCGTTTCAAAAGTTCGTTCCGAGCAGGGAGTGATCGGCCTATTTTTTCATAGATCGTTGATCTCAATGTAGGTGGGATCAAGTTCCTAGTCCTATCGGATACAGATGATAAAATGTTGGTCCCGTGTTCAAGTTGAACGCGTAAAAGAACTATTCATCATCATCATCATCATCATCCATCATCATCATCATCATCATCATCATCATCATCATCATCATCATCATCATCATCATCATCATCATCATCATCATCATCATCATCATCATCATCATCATCATCATCATCATCATCATCATCATCATCATCATCATCATCATCATCATCATCATCATCATCATCATCATCATCATCATCATCATCATCATCATCATCAAGTAGCTTGTCCCGTCCGGAACTTGGCTCACATGACAGCATTCCTGAAAAACTCTCTGTTCTGAGCAAATTGGCCGGCGTCAGCAGCAGTCATTCTCAGATTGTCAATGCCATCCTGCACCCATTGTCCTTTAGGTCTTCCTCTCGTTCTTCTTCTAGGCACCATTCCTTCTAATGTAATAGTCTTTCCTGGGTGTTCGAATTCTGGTTCACAGGCGCCAAATATGTAACCGTCAAACTTCTAACTGATATCCTGTGTTCTATCCTGTTAACACGACAACCAAAATGTAACCGTCAAAGCTTGGCTACTGATAACTATTTAATATTATTCTTCTATCCTCTCCATTGGCACTAATATGTAACAGTCTATCCTTGTAATCTCTACTAATATTACCCTCAACATGTATTTACAACTACTATCAACACCATCCACAACTACGTACATAGACTACAAATAAATAAAATGGCCGTCAAGTACATCGTACATCTATGTGAGAATCAAACCCGATTCTCAACTTTTATTTATTTATATTTACTTATTTAAATATCTCATCTATGTTCAAAATAATAGCACATACATCAAATTATCAAAATAAAGAAAGTCCTGAAAAGAAAATCAACAATTCAAAACACATACCAATGCACATAGCTGGAAAAATATACCTACTAACTAATATTGATTTGTCTCCCTAAGTGATATCTAATACCCTGACATCCTATCTCTAAAAATGTTCACAGTTCAACTCTACCTTGCTTGCGATGTCCTTAGAATAAATACTTGTTCAGTCAAAATACGTTATACCGCTTCTAGCTAGAGTTGCTGTCCTAATAGTATACACGAAATGTCTCTGCTACTGGTTAAAATAATGCATCCTGAAAAATGGCTGACATCTCTCTCTCTCATATACTGTTATAGCTTCTCTGTCGGGTCTGGACCTACCCCTTTAGTTTAGCTCTACCGCCTAGTTTTCCAACTCTGACAACTAGTCCTCCGGTTCTAATGTAACCGGTTCACCAATTCTGAACAGGAACTCTCTCTGATTTGGACGAAAATCTCCGTGGAGGTCTACATCTACTTCTTAGTTGGGTTCTCTCTCTGTCTGCAACTCAGTTCAATTCTACTTTCTAAAAGTGTCTCTGCCAACTGTCCCTCTGCCAAGTGTGTGTGAAGATGTGTCTTCACTCTTTCTAACTGGCCAATATTAACTGTTGAAGTCTGTCTCAGGACTACCTACACTGCCTGTTCCTGAGTACCTCTCTGTCCCTCTGTCTCTATCCGAATGCGTGGGAAGATCCCTGTGAAGATGTGTCTGAAGTGTCTCTTATTCTAGACAACACTTCTGGACAAGTCAATTCTTTCTGTCTGTAACTGTCTCAGACTACCCTCACTGCCTGTTCATGGGTACCTCTCTGCCCCTCTGTCTCTGTGAAGTGTGTGTGAATCTACCATATGTATTCTATTTATCCACTGGCAATTTTCTTTGTTTCCAAATCAGTCATTCTCCTGTTAGTGTATTTCTCACGGTCAAATCTATTTTGTTGGCCTGGAAAAACCCAGCTAATTTGACAATCGTGACCGGACAATCACCCAGACGTTCAAAAAAGAATACAATTAACCCCTCTGGCTCCAGGAAAGAAAAAACAGGGCATAAATTTACCTCTAGTTAAGAAAAAGTCTCCTTGCTAACATATCTGGTCTGTAATTATACATTCCCAGATCAGGTATATGGTTACTCCTTTTTAATTGAAAAATACGTGCCTAGTTGCAGCTTGGGACTAGGGAAAAACCTGGTGTCATATTCCCTGCTACACTAAAACTAATTTCTCTAGGCACTCATGTTGTTTGATGTGTCCGAAATATTTAATTTTCCTTGTTCTTATGCTTTGAATAGCCAACTCTCTTTAATATCAAGCTGTTGCAGAACAGAAGCGTTTGTTCTTTTCTCTGTCCATGATATTCTAAGTACTCTTCTGTAGCATTTGGATTTAAAGGCTTTAATGATCTTCTATGCCGCATTGTCAATGTTCCATGTCTCACAACCATATGTTGCCAAGGAAAAACTCAGGCTCTTAAACATGTGATTTTTGTTCTTATTTTTGTTCTTATTTTTGTTCCCTTCCATAGGTTATTTAGTTCTTTTAGTTTTTGCAAAGCAATGCTCAGTCTTCTTTTCATTTCTTTTACAGCATTCCCGTCATTTGACAGCAATGCCCCAAGGTATTCAAAGTTGTCGACTCTTTCTATTTTGTGGCCGTTGACATACAAATTATCCATCAATTCTGTTTTATCTGTTGTAAATTAAATAGTTTCGTTTTCATCAACGAACTATTGACAGTTGAAAATATATCAGAGTAAACTGTAAATCCGTTCAGTTCAGTTTCAGTTTGGAATATCTTCATTGCACTCCGGACATGTCCATAAATGCTCCGATCTCCTTCGCAATATCTTCAACAGCGTCCGGCGACTGACCGTACTAGTTCGATTTTGATTGATGAGCCTACTCATATACCTGTTATGCTGTTCTTTTCTTGCTACTCCAATCTTCAAACCCAGCTCCTACAATCTAGTAGTTGACTTGGATTGGTTTCAATGAAAATCTTCTTTGCGGCCACACTCTATAAATCATTCAAAATATCAGCTCTATCTGGCCTTCTGATATGGTGGCAGAGCCAGCCAGCCTGTCTGCTCTCTCATTACCAACGACACCCCTGTGCTCCGGAACGAAGATAAGTGTGATTCTGCACATTGTTGACGCTTGCAGTGATTCAGTCCATTGCCTGCGCATCGAACCAGACTCTACCTTGCGGATCATACTCAATGAATCACTCAGCCCGTTGGGCTGGATAAATTCATTAAAAAATAGTAAAACAAAATTCCTACAAGAATTTTCATTGTGCGTTTATAACAAACACAGAATTAGTCATGATCACTACCGTCCCATACATCCAGTGTTTTTGTTGTATTGCCATGTTTTTGATACAAGATGATTTTGATTTAAACCAATCCACGTCAGCTGCTAGATTGCAAGAGCTGGGATTGAAGATTAAAGCGTCCAGAAAAGAGCATCACGACAGGTATATCTGAGTTGTTTGCTAATGACTGCGGCCTCGCTACCAACTATGAGGAAGAAATGCAGACTTACATGCACAAGTTCTCAATGTCATGCGATACGTTTGGCCGTACCATTAACACCAAGAAAACAGAGGTCATGTTCCAACCCGCCCCTAAGGAGCAGTACTACGATCCAGTCATCAACATTAAACACCAGCGTCTCCTGCCAGCGGACAACTTTGCCTATCTTGGCAGCATTCTGTCCAGATCGGCAGACATAGGCTCTGAGGTCAACAATAGGATATCCAAAGCCAGTGCTGCGTTCAGAAGGCTACGTGTCACTGTGTCGAAGCGGAAGGGATAAGCGTAGCCACAAAGCTGAAAGTTTAGCAGGCCATAGTGCTAACCACGATGCTGTACGCAAGCGAGATATGGACAATGTATAGCAGACACGCAAGAAAACTAAACCACTTCCACACAAGCTGTCTACGCAGAATACTCAAACTAAACTAGCAGAACAAAATTCCAGACAGCGAAGTCCTCATAAGATGAAAGATTCCAAGCGTCAAGAAAGCCCAAGTGAGATGGGCTGGCCACGTTGCTCAGATGCCTGATAAACGCATCCCAAAACAGTTGATGTGTGGCGAACTTGAAGGGGCAGACGTTCTGCTGGTGGACAGAAAAAAAACCCGCATCAAATACACTCTTAAAGTGTCTCTGAAATGCTTCGATATGGACAACACGTGCTGGGAATCCCTTGCGCAAGACCGCCAAATATAGTGCTGTAACAACACAAGCGGAACCCGCATAACTGAGAATCAGCGTGTCGTTGAGGCACGAGAAAACGAGCAGCGCGAAAGACAGACGAAGCGCGAAAGACAGAACATACAACACGCACATGTCTGACCTTGATCATGTATGCCCCACCTGTGGTAGGAGAGACAGAACACACAACACCCACATGTCTAACCTTGATCATGTATGCCCAACCTGTGGTAGGGGATTGTGTTCTAGGATTGGACTCTACATTCACCTCAGCACACACCAGTAAGGTGCAGCAGCATACGTCTGAGGCAGTAGTCATCATCGCTTGCGATGGACGGCTATTATAGATGGAATAAAGAGGTTCAGGGATGAGCTCCTACTCCCTCTGATAAGGTGCAAAGTCATCGATACTAGGCTAGAAGGCGCATCAGAAACCATAGCATCACGCATCTAACGCTTATATATGATGATTATAACTTTCGAAAGAAACGTGTCGTTGATCGACCTACAGAGTCGCGCATAGTAATTTCGCTAAATTCAAAACTACACTGCAACCGTGATTCGCTCCAGACAACAGTTGACTTCATCACAATAACATCTTACGGTATAATGATCAAAACAGAAGAGTTTCAGGGTTGCGAGTGTCACTAGCTGACCAGATTGAGAGAGATGGGTGTCAATATTGGTAAAACCGTAAAGAACGATATACTAAATATGCAAAGAGACTGATTAATCAACATCGAACTGGCGTGTTAGGCTGCTGCATTTGTTGAGACGGAGATCAGAGCACCTATGGACATGTCCGGAGTGCTATGATGACAGTCCTCTGATAACTGATCCAAACAGCGATCACACACAGTAATGAGAATAATAAAAACACTCAGACAAACAACAAGAAAACAAACTTTTCGTTTAAATGTCATTAATTTATTTTGGAGTTGTTTTATCATATCCAAACAAAATGTACAGTAAATACCACCACAGCTGCAGTAACAATGTACAAAACTGATCTGTACACAAAATAATGTGATAATAAACACACAAATAACATAAGAAAGTAATGAGTAATGCGCAACAAAAAAAAGTTCAATTCACAGCAACACACAGTTTTGTAATGTATACACAGTGAAGGCAACAACAGAGCATCATGTTCATTAAACAAGTTATTAAAAATCATTTGTGTTTGTTTTTTTACAACAATACAGAATACAAATATTTTGTTTGTGATTTGTACATCTTAGATTTTCACAAAGTGTAAACAAGATAATTTTTGATATAAAGACATATTGCTACAATTTTTTAATTTAGCATCATAACAAGATACTGACTTATTTCTATGCTTACTAACGGAGGCAAGCTGGAGTTCTTTCCAACTCTAGATACTACAAGAGATTTGACGATATTGTAAGCAGAGAAAAACGAAAGTTAAAGAATGCTATGGTGAAATGTTTAGAGAAGAGAGATGGTGAAATGTTTAGAGAAGAGAGATGGTGAAATGTTTAGAGAAGGGAGATGGTGAAATGTTTAGAGAATGGAGATGGTGAAATGTTTAGAGAAGAGAGATGGTGAAATGTTTAGAGAAGAGAGATGGTGAAATGTTAAGAGAAGGGAGATGGTGAAGTATTTAGAGAAGGAAGATGTTGAGATATTTAGAGAAGGGAGATGTTGAAATATTTAGAGAAGGGAGATGGTGAAAGGTTTAGAGAATGGAGATGGTGAAATGTTTAGAGAAGAGAGATGGTGAAATGTTAAGAGAAGGGAGATGGTGAAATATTTAGAGAAGGGAGATGGTGAAATGTTTAGAGATGGGAGATGGTGAAATGTTTAGAGAATGGAGATGGTGAAATATTTAGAGAAGGGAGATGGTGAAATGTTTAGAGATGGGAGATGGTGAAAGGTTTAGAGAAAGGAGATGGTTTGTAAACAATAAGAATGAAGAGTAAATGACTATACCGGTAGCTGTAAATGGTACAAGAGAAGACATCATTAAGTTAAGATTTCACTTTATAGGATAAGTTACCAGAGAAAACAACGTTAAGTGAAACATTAACTTAACTTTAGATGGTACCAGAGAATACATCATTAAGTGAGATATTCACTTGAATCTAAAAAAAACCCTGTTACTGGGAATTATTTATCTTCAATTATAAACAATCAAATGAGGAGTGTCTGGCCAAAAGGATTAGAGTGTGGCTCTCATACGAGAAACAAGTGTTCAATCCACAGTAAGACCAAGGATTTTTTTTCTGCCAGAGCATAAAAGAAAAATCCTAACCTGAATAGCCAGCGATGACTGCAATAGCCATGCGGCAATTAAATTCCTCAGGCTCTCGTTCCCCCCGTCCTGCATCGCTCTAAAAAGCGGTACTACAGGCAGTAACGACACTCAAAAAAATAAAGATAGTAAACATTGATACATGCATGAACAACACCTAGTATGTGTTACCAGTATCCTGTACAGAATTTATATGTATTCACATTTATATGGGCGGCTCTACGTACATACCTTCGGCAATGTATTTTTGTGTTAATCAGTTTTGTACGACCAGATCTACGGACATAATATCTGTACAAGTCTTTGAGTCTTCTTCTTGAACGTTCCATATCGTCCACTTGTTAACCACTCTGTGTGAGTTGTATGTGATATGAGCCTAAGAGAGAGTGTACGTTGTGCCAGTTATGCGCCTATAAGTAAGTAAGCCAGATATCCGATTTCTGAGACACTTTTTATTTACTAAGGTAGCTTTCATATATTCCTACCTCATTCGTCTCTTACGATACTGTAGGTCACAACCTTGTAGGTCACAGCGGTACTATTCTTTGCTTCTCTTGCGGGCCCCGGCACCACACGGTGTGTCTTTGAGTAATCAGATTTGTACAACCAGCTCTATGTACATAATGTCTGTACATACCTCATGTGTACTCCTATTTGTAGGAACAGTTCTACATACACACTATCCGTACAGGTCTTTCGTGTACTCATATTTGTATGACAAGCTCTATATACACACTATCCGTACACATCTCTTGTGTACTCAGATTTGTACGAAAAGTTTTACATCCATACTATCTGTACAGGCCTTTAGTTTTCATCAGATTTATAAAACCAGCTCTACGCAAATACTTTTTTGTACAAAATTTTCACACAAATTTTAAAACAAAAATATATGCAATGTTTGTAGAAATAGTACAAAAATCACACACACACACACACACACACACACACAGATATCATTTTTACAAAATCATACAACTAAAATCAGACATATCTTTCGTTCATGTTTTAATAATTAGACAAATGTTGTTCATGTTTTGTTGTTTGTTTGCGTTTACTTTTGTTCAATCACGTTAAATGCTCTTTGTGAGAGGCTTGTACTGAGAATGTGAGTACGTTGCGCCCCCATTAGGCCCCAAGGGAATGTAGGACAAGCAGATCTGAGTTTCTGCTAAAGTGTATGCATATGATCGATATCTATGAATAATATCGTCTACATGAATTGCTTAGCCGATGTCCTAGACCGAATTCCTGAAGAAATGGCAGAGCATCCCTACAGATACCTCTGTAGTCGGAGAAGCGCCTTTATGGCAAGGAAACCAATAAAACGGAAAGCAGGCTTTCACACAAAAATTGCTACACCTGGCGACATGGCTACGCTTGAATTCATAGCAGATGAACGCAGAAAAAGAAGAAGAAGCTGGCTACCACATGTGGGTGTCGAAATAAATAAGAGTTTGTGGTTCGAATCCTGTGTTTGGTAATTTGGTTTTTTCGAAGCCACTAATACTTGTTCACAATCTATTTATTTATCATATTCATTGGCTCCGTTGCTCCCTCGGTGTTCTTAAAAAAACCTCCTTATTCTCATAATAACTATGGAAGATCTTTTAAAATGAACAAACTGTGCATTATTGGAAAGTAAAGAAAAAAAGTAAAGGAACCCTTTCATACCTTGGGGTATAAGGACAATACAGTGTTAG
The DNA here is from genome assembly GCA_020796225.1 of Arion vulgaris. NCBI lineage: Eukaryota > Metazoa > Mollusca > Gastropoda > Stylommatophora > Arionidae > Arion > Arion vulgaris. The sequence goes on from CM036772.1 coordinate 9,907,667, forward strand.
GCCTGTATTTTTCATTGACTGTCGGCACACAATGGGTGATGTGGTCAGTATCACGCCGGCCGCCTTTACTTTCCCAGAGCATGTCTGGTACCCAGTTGAGGCTGGGTCGACCTGAGAGCCGTCGGGTCGGGAAAAATTCCACCGCACCGCGGAGTTGAACCCAGACCACCAGCCTTGAGAAGCGAGTTCACTAACAACTTCGCTACCGCGGCTCTCGTGCATCATTGGAAACCATCATTAAAAGATAAAGATGGATTGGTTATATTTGTTGTATACCAGTAGGGGCATTGGCTAGCACAGTTCTCTGATGGATAGTAAATGGGAAAAGATGGTATGGACAACCAAAGGAAACATGGAGGAAAAACTGTGGAAAGATAGTCTTTTGTGGAAATCTTATGTGTCAAACAGGACACAAAGAGATTATAGGTAGATACGTAAAGAAACAGTTTTTTTATTCCATGTGGTCTATAGGGCAATACTGTCTTAGGACTGTACTTTTTATTGACCACCAGCAGCACGATGGGTAATGTGGTCAACATCACACCAACCCCCCTTTACTTCCCAGTGCTTTTCCTGGTACCAAATTGAGGCTGGGTTGACCTGAGAGCCGTTACGGCCGGAAATAAATTCCGTGCCCACTGTGGAATTGAACTCGGACCACTAGTCTAAGAAGCGACTTCAATAACAACTATGCTACTGCAGCTCTCGTATAGGTAGATCTATCTATTCTATATTCATTTTTCGTGTGTATTGACACGTAAGACTTCCACAAGACTTCCACTGTTGCTGTTCTGCTGCCTTTCTACCAACTGTCTCCCACGTCAGGCCACACTCCTTCAACTCTCTCTCCACCATTATTCTCCATGTTTACTTTGGATGTCCAGGACTTCTCTTCCCATCTGCTGTCCATCTGAGAGCTGTCCTAGCCAATGCCCCCACTGGCATACAACATACATGTCCAAACCACCTCCATCTTCATCTCTTAATGATGGTCTCCAAGGATGCACAGTCTGTTCGTTTCAAAAGCTCCTCATTTATTATGGTATTTGGCTAGATAATTTGCAGGATTCTTCTTAAACATTTATTCTGAAATGTCTCCAACATATCTCTCTATCAACAAAATGTCTCTTGTATAGGTAGATAGAAAAATTTAATTCAGAAAAATTTAATTCATCTTTGAAATCATTTAATGCAAGTTTTACAGCTTGCTCTGATATCTATTTAAGACAGGCAATTTTCATAATTTTTCAATATGTTTTTATCATGAAAACACATCAAACATAAACATTTCAACAGCAAAATTGTACAAGTATGTGTCATCCATCTTGCTAAACCAAAATTAACATATGGGTTGTGTTTGTCGGCACATTTGTACACAATTTATCTTTGGTTGCCGACAAATAACAACGGAGTCTGATCAGAACTATAAAGCGGAACGTTAAGATGGCATATGCTTACAGTTCAGACCTTTATGTCAATATCTAGAGGTCAACAAACACAATCACATACACACATATTAATGAAGAATTATAACATTCTATGAAAGGAATCACATGAGTAACACATTAATAACAGATATATATCTTGATCACCGCTTAGACTGATGTACCAGATTTCCTCATAAATTCTGCTGTTGTCTTCAGGGACTCCGCCCTCCGTACAGCTTCTCGTTTAGCTCTGTATTTTCCGGCCAGATTTCATTTCTTAGGCCTGCTAGCAGTGGGCAGTCATGCAGTAGGTGCTCTACCGTCATGTCCGCCTTCTCGCAGCGACACAGGCTAGTTCTACCAATTTAAAATTTGTTGTAAACATGGGACCGGAGACAGATATATCAATAACCACACAAACCAAAATGAATATAACTATCCAGCAAACAGAATCTATTTTCTGCAAAGTTGTCACAAAACTAATCTGAAAATACATAGTAGTTTCAATTAACATCCGATATCATTAGAAGAACTCTTCTGGAAGTGTAAACATTTATGATGCAATCACAAGAAGATGTTGAATTTCTCTGTCAAATATTAAATGATAAACCATCTTCCTTTCTTACTTCTTTTCTCCAATCTTGTTTTATCTCATGGAAAAAAAACATGAATTTTCGGTAGATCAAAATATTAACATTGAAAAAGCAAGGACATTCAGAAGATGAAAAGATGACCTTCCTTTTCCAGAAAAATTCTTGACTTAAGAAATTAAAATGTCAAAGTTGGTATTACCGATAAAGCAATATATGTCTTGTTTGCAAACAAGTCAACTTTGATTTCTATTTCAACTCCTTTCTCCCCTTATTCTTTATTTTCTTTCTCTCTCTTTCTCGTTATCTTTACTATCTCTCTATATTGCTCCTTCTAATGAATTTCTATATGGAATCTTTCATAAGTGCATATAAATATATTATTTCTTTCATACTGTTTTCTTTCACTTTTCTCTTCATCTCGCACTAGTATATGCATATACATTCTCCCCTCTCTCGCTAGCACAAACATATCAATTCTCCTCTCTCACTAGAACATGCATATAAATTTTCCCTCTCTCACTAGAACATGCATATAAATTGTCCCTCTCTCACTAGAACATGCATATAAATTCTGCTCTCTCCTCACTAGAACATGCATATAAATTCTCCCTCTCTCACTAGAACATGCAAATAAATTCTCCCTCTCTCACTAGAACATGCATATAAATTTTCCCTCTCTCACTAGAACATGCATATAAATTCTCCCTCTCTCACTAGAACATGCATATAAATTCTCCCCTCTCTCTCACTAGAACATGCATATAAATTCTCCCTTCTCTCACTAGAACATGCATATAAATTCGTCCTCTCTCACTAGAACATGCATATAAATTCTCCCCTCTCTCTCACTAGAACATGCATATAAATTCTCCCTCTCTCACTAGAACATGCATATAAATTTCCCTCTCTCTCACTAGAACATGCATATAAATTCTCCCTCTCTCACTAAAACATGCATATAAATTCTCCCTCTCTCACTAGAACATGCATATAAATTCTCCCCTCTCTCTCACTAGAACATGCATATAAATTCTCCCTCTCTCACTAAAACATGCATATAAATTCTCCCTCTCTCACTAGAACATGCATATAAATTCTTCCTCTCTCTCACTAGAACATGTATATAAATTCTCTCCTCTCTCTCACTAGACATTGTATAAATCTCCCTTCTCTCACTAGACTTGTTCATAAAGTCTCCTCTCTCTCACTAGACTTGTTCATAAAGTCTCCTTCTCTCTCTCACTAGTACTTGTTCATAAATTCTCCCTCTCTCACTAGTACTTGTTCATAAAGTCTCCTCTCTCTCTCTCTCACTAGTACTTGTTCATAAAGTCTCTCTCTCTCTCTCACTAGTACTTGTTCATAAAGTCTCCTCTCTCTCTCTCACTAGTACTTGTTCATAAAGTCTCCTCTCTCTCTCACTAGTACTTGTTCATAAAGTCTCCTCTCTCTCTCACTAGTACTTGTTCATAAAGTCTCCTCCTCTCTCTCACTAGTACTTGTTCATAAAGTTCTCCTCTCTCTCACTAGTACTTGTTCTATAAAGTCTCCCTCTCTCTCTCTACTAGACTGTATCTTTCATCAAAGTCTTCTCTCTCTCTCTCACTAGTACTTGTTCATAAAGTTCCCTCTCTCTCTCTCACTAGTACTTGTTCATAAAGTCTCCTCTCTCTCTCTCTCACTAGTACTTGTTCATAAAGTCTCCTCTCTCTCTCTCACTAGTACTTGTTCATAAAGTCTCCTCTCTCTCTCTCACTAGTACTTGTTCATAAAGTCTCCCCTCTCTCTCACTAGTACTTGTTCATAAAGTCTCCTCTCTCTCTCACTAGTACTTGTTCTAAGTCTCCTCTCTCTCTCTCACTAGTACTTGTTCATAAAGTCTCCTCTCTCTCTCTCACTAGTACTTGTTCATAAAGTCTCCTCTCTCTCTCTCACTAGTACTTGTTCATAAAGTCTCCTCTCTCTCTCACTAGTACTTGTTCATAAAGTCTCCCCTCTCTCTCTCTCTAGTACTTGTTCATAAAGTCTCCCCTCTCTCTCTCACTAGTACTTGTTCATAAAGTCTCCCTCTCTCATAGTCTTCTGTCTCCCCTCTACTTGTTCATAAAGTCTCCCCCCTCTCTCTCTCACTAGTACTTGTTCATAAAGTCTCCCCTCTCTCTCTCACTAGTACTTGTTCATAAAGTCTCCCTCTCTCTCTCTCTAGTACTTGTTCATAAGTCTCCCTCTCTCTCTCTACTAGTACTTGTTCATAAAGTCTCCCTTCTCTCTCTCACTAAATGTTCTGTACAATGAAGAAAAGAAGCACAACAACTAAATAAACAAAAGAAAACCAATTTTCACATATCCCAAAACTATACAACAATAAAATTCACAATTTTGAACTCCCAATATAGTACATAGTTATTCAAATATTAACTCATAAAATACACATATGGTTTATGAAGTTCAAAGAAATATCATAGGGTGTGGGTGGCCGAGTGGTAAAAAAACAAAAACCGGTGGGGTTTCCTGATAAAGACATCCTATGTTCAACTTCTAGGTAAGGTCGAAAGCTGTTTCTGTTTGGTTATTGGTTACTGAACTGATGTCACAGCACTCGGAGTAGACCCATAGGTGCTCAGTCTCCTCCAACAGATGTTGAAGGGTATGCATACTGATGGTTCCTATGGCTCATTGGTTAAAATCCCTTCTCTCGCTGCCCCTCAAGCATTCAGCTCTACTTGTTCAACGTGAAATTCCAAACTCCTTAAATTGTTGCATGTAATTTCTGTTTAGGAGAACATAAAAACAGATGACCTGCATTGGGACAACCTCGAACAATCAGTCTTAATCCCTCTGCCCTAAAGAATCTCCAATATACTATAGCCCGAGTGGTCACCGGGCCCAAATTTGGGGTGTAAAGAATAGAACCACTGTTACATTTCATGCATGTTGTAAGAGGCGACTAAGGAGGTTTGGCTGAAATCAGATGCACGTGTCCTAAATGTGTAGAAGTCAACCTGCTGCCTTGCAGGACGGCTGGGGACAGTCAAAGGCTAACAGAAAGCGAACCCAGTAAACGCTGGCTGAATCCGGACACATCGCCAAGGATAAGCACCAGAGCTCCAAATGGTGCTGAAGATGTGAAAAAACCCACCCATGCTAAGGCTGCATGAATCAGATTTCCACATGAATGAATTTATGGAGAGATCTGGTACATCGATCTTTTAGGTGATCGCAAAAGAGAAACAACATATTATCATGAATAAGAATAGACCGCTGTATAAAAAAAACATACGGATGCGAGTCATGGACAATGAACACACAGATCGAAAAATCTCTGAGGGCCACAGAAATGTGATTTTATAGAAGAATGATGAGAATCCATGGACTGCTAAAATGACTAATGTTGAGGTGTTGAATGAGATCAAGACACAGAGAAAGCTTATCATCAATATAAGAAAGAGGAAGTCATCATTTTTCGGGCATGTGATGAGGACGGGAGGTTTAGAACACATCGTGACATCCGGAAAATTTAGGATAGACGAGACAGGGAAGACAGAGAGAGAAAATGTTGGATGGCCTGACTTCATGGCACAGTAGAGCGTCAACATCTGAGTTGATAGCAAACACCAACGACAGAGATTTGTGGAGATCCATGATCGCCTACGCCAGCCGGCACAGCACCTGATGATGATGATAAATAAAACCAATACTATTCACTGGAACCTGAAAGTCTGAAGTTCATCAATCTTGCCCAATGGTACATGAGACAAAACAAAACCCCCAATCAATTTGATCTTGTGCTTTTCTTTCGACCTCAAACCTTGTATTTGAACTCTGCTACAGAAGTTCACTTTTCTGTAGCCCTAGTCCTCCCTTTTCTTCTCTGTCCCTGATAATGTTCCCTCCGTTAAATGTCTTGGTCATCTTTTATATCCCATTCTGAAGACATTTCTAATTTTCTCTTTTGTACCTCTTTATTTATATCTTTTAGATACCAATTCATTGAAATAAAATTTCTACAAAATATCTTTACCATCTTCTAAATTACATCAGGGATCCTCACCGTTGCTACAGGGTTCTCTCTGTCTCTCTCTCGATCATTGTTAGGCCGCTTTTATCATTCTATTGTGATATATAAGCAGCCAAACATCAAGAACGGAATGTACGTGCACAGCCTTCAGTACCTATTGGGGCTCAGGTGCTTATCCTTCGGTGGTGTGTTCGATTTCAACCAGCGTCGCTCTCCGTTAGCCTTTTGCTGTCCCCAGTCAAAACCTACAAGGCATCAGGTTGTACAGTGTTCATGCACTGCCACTGAGATCTTCCTATGTAAGAAAGAGATTGGAGCATATAAGATAATTCAGCGAAGTGCAATACTGATGGTCTTATCAATCAATCAAGCAATCAATTTGTGATTTGTGTCAGGTGCAACACAGCTGGCACAAGATAGAAAACTAAATCTCCCCACGACGCTTCATGGCAAATATGGTTAAGATAAGATAAGTCAGGTGTCACTAATTCTATCTTCCCAGGTATAACTAAGTAGTGTCTCTAGGGGGTCTATGTGGCTAAGTAGTTGAGCCATTGCCTTGCATTTTGAAGGTCACATGTTCAAACCCGGACTGTGCTGTTTTGTTCACAGGTGCATTTTTTCAGAGACCCCTAGAATTGTTGGCGGAACTATATCTAAAGCTAGGGGATCTCTGTGACTAAGTGGTTCAGCCGTTGCCTAGACCGTCTGCCCAGCGTATTCGTAGCGCGTTGGACTACGGGTGACTTTCCCTCTGTGTGTGCGGGTTCAATTCGCGGATGGCAGAAAAGCCACAGATTCCCCAGATTTACGGTGTTTGTGGCACCGAACCGAAGGTTTACGATGTCCATGGCACCGAGCCTAGGAGCTGAAAAGCTCAAGTGCTTCTGGATCGGAAAAAAAAAAAGCCGTTGCCTTGTGTTCCAAAGATCATAGGTTTGAATGCAGACTACATTCTTCTGTTTACAAGTGCACTTTTTCCCCTGAAGATTTCTAGAACTGTTGCTAGAGCTACGGAGTTCATTCTAGACAGGTGGTGAGCCATTTCTGTGGAGAAGGACTGAGCCATATGGGGTAAAACCTGATGCAGTCAAGTCAACCCTTCACCTTTAGATCCCTTATATCTCAAGCTTTGCAGTGTTCAAGAAACCTAGAAGTAGACGAAAGAGTCACTAGATGAATGTTCAGTCTCCACTGTCTGACACTGTGAGCAAGGTTTCAGGTTCATATTCCCTCATTCAAATTACACAGCAGAGGTTCGAGCACTATTACAGGCTGCAATCCCGGTCGTTTTGCAAGCCTTTCATCCCTGAGAAAAAAGCTCAGCAGGATGTCTGCCAACAAGAGAGGTAAACTCCAGTGGGTACCATCACACTGTTGGAGTAAAAGGAATTGAGAAGGCAGACAAACGTGCAAAAATAGGAAGCAGAATGTGAACAAGTATAAAACAAAATCTCATACATTGAAAGCAATAGCTATCTTGAACTTAGAAAAGAACCTAAATTATCCAACAATGACTACCACACACTCGACAGACAAGAACAGATCATCATCTTCCGACTCAAGACATAATAAACTGAACAAATACCTACAGAGGATATGATTGTCCCCATTCCCTTTGTGTCCCTGTGTCACGATCAAACCACAGAACATATCCTGCAAGACTGTCCCCTGTATGCCCCTAGAAAGGAATACTGGCCCTACAACACTACATTCAAAACTACATGGAACCATATATGAGCTCCAGACAACAGTCAACTTCATCATAAAAACGCGTCTGACTGTCTCAAGTAGTAGCAAGTCGCTTTCACAAATTACCACAGCGCACCTGAAAAACTCTCTGTCTCTAGCAAGTTCTTTTACCTCTTCCAACATCCTGTTCAAGGCTTCTTTGATGTCCAGCTGCCACCTTCAACTTGGTCGTCCCTGTCTAGTACTCCAGAATCCTTCCATTACCGTTCTTTCCAAACCACTGTGACATTTAACGTGGCCAAAATATTGAATCTTCCGGGACATGGCGTTACTTATAAGCCAATGTTCCTCAATATGCAGGTCTTGTAGGATATCTTTGTTTTATCTCTTCTCTGTCCAGGATGTTCTAAATATAATCATCTGACGATATAATCATCTGACGGCACAATCGTCAAAATAGCGATCGCAAAGAAGAAGAAATTCCCTCAGAACTCTACCAGTAATATAAGAGCGGTGCATTATGAACACATCAACCCATCACTCAATATCAATACTTTATAACAACAACATCAAATAACAAAAAATAAAACAAGCTGTAGTGTAGTGAATCAATAATGAACCATTATACAAAGCACAGGAAGTCCCTGATGTAAACACATTATGTCCTTCAGAAAAGGTTATAGTTCAAAGTTTATAAATAGCAACTGATGAAACTGTTAGCGTGCTGTGATGTCACTTGGAAATATGATCTTTGTTTTTTGGTATATGGTATGACGGAACGTGCAAGCATCTGCAGTTTTCAGATATGGATACGTATAAGGCAGACGTATAAATCATACATAAACTGTTCCCACATAAAAAAAAGCATACAAATTTCAGCTCTTCTGTGAAAAGAAAGTAAACAAAAAATATTATATTAAAATCACTGCTGAGTCAGTCTATCTGTCTATCTATTCTCTAATCCTGTTTTGACGTTGGCGTCAGGTCGTAAAAGGAGACACTTGGAGCGAACCTCCCTATCTGCCTTGTCTCTCTTTCTTTTCTCCAGTCCTGATTTCCTTCACAGCTTCAGGATAAGAAGAGATTTCTACAATAGGCTTTTGTGTGCACTTCATAAAGTGTCTTTTGTCACCTCTGTTATCTCTGAGGTCCACCTTTTGCATAGCCAGTCTTTTGCTTTGTATCCACTGTTGAGTGAGTACATTGTGTAATTCTGCAGATTTTCCGGCCACATATCTTAGCAAATGGAGAGCTTTTAAAATGAACAAATTGCACATTATTGGAGAGCATCATTCAATATCTTATTGTTTTTATCTTATATTTTAGAGAAGTGTAGGACATAAGCCTGAGGAATTTAGTGTCTGCATGGCTAGAGCAGTCGTTGGGAAACTGTTCAGGTTATGATTTTTTTCTTTATGCCATGACAGAAAAAACTCATTGGCCTTACAGGGATTGAATCCAGGTATCTCAAATGGGAGCCCCGCTTTAATTCATTTAGCCAACTCCTTTTATACATACAGCACAGTAAACACATAAACTAAATTGTGGTCAGATTATGTGGCTGAGTGGTTAAGACCTTTGCCTTGCGAGTCGAAGGTCGTGGGTTTGAATCCAGACCGCCCCGTTCTGTTCACGAGTGCAGTTTTTTCCAGAGACCCTAGGATTGTTGCTGGAGCTACAGAGTTCGTGCTTTGTGCAATACTCTCGGCAGGTGGTGTGCCATTTCTGCGGAGAGAGACCGAGCCATATGGGGTAAAACCTGGTGCAATGAAGTCAATCCTTCGGCTTTAAAACAAGAGGGCAGATCATAGACTGCACCAATGGCACAATATGAACTGTACATTATACACCTCATAAAAGGCCCAACATGGACTGCATATGACACAACATGGACCACATATGACACAATATAGACATCATACATGGCATTCGCTACCTAGAGAGCATAAACTATCTAGAGAGCAGAACATGGGTTATATATTTACTACATCATCATTATCATCATCATATAGCTTGTCTTAAGCAGAGCTTTGCCACCCCAACAGTCCTCTGAATTTCTCTCTCTCATAGGCCAGATGTTCTGCCTCTGAAGCCGTCCTGTTCAAACCATCAGTTACATCCTGAATCTATCTTCTCCATGGTCTTCCTCTTCTTCTTCTCTTTGCCGGTATGCCTCCTTCCATGATGGTCTTCTTCAGTCCTTCATGTCTTTTTATATGTCCAAAGTATCTCAATTTTCTTTCTATTTGTAGCATCAGCTAGTTTTCATTGATTTTGAGTTCTTTTCTGTATAGATCTATTTGTTCTTTTCTCTATCCATAATATACGGAGGACTTTTCTGTAACACTTATATTCAAAAGCACATGTTTTTAAACTGCCACATATATATACTGCATACAGGGTACAATATACACTGTACAAATCATGCATTTTTTTCCCGATCCAGAAGCACTTGAGCTTTCAGCTCTTCGCTCGGTGCCATGGACATCGTAACCCTTCGGTTCGGTGCCACGAACACCGTCAATCTGGGGAACCTGTGGCTTTTCTGCCAGCCCACGGAATTGAACCCGTACTCACAGAGGGCTAGTCACCCATAGTCCAACGCTCTACAAACACGCTGGGCAGGCGGGCCATATCATGCATTATAAACTTAATAAAGGGCACAACATAGACTGTGCAAGAAACAAATTATAGGTTCTATATAAAGGACACAATATAAACTGTACAAAAGGCGTACATCGATAGACTACGCTGACAAGAAATTATACACTTCCTAAAGCACACAACATAAACTTACAAGCGGCACATTCCAGATTGTATTAAAGGCACTTTATTAACTGTAACATAGACCACAGATACAATATAGAAATAAAAATACAAGAACAACTCTGTTAGTACAAACAAATGTACAGAAGTTCAAAGCAATCAATCAAATGTTTACATAGCAGATTACGTTGTAGTTTACTTTTTTTAGCAAATGAAATCTAAACAATGAAACCTAATTAATGAAACCTAAATAATGAAACCTAAATAATGAAAACTAAACAATGAAACCTAAATAATGAAACCTAAATAATGAAACCTAAATAATGAAAATTAAACAATGAAACCTAAACAATGAAACCTAACTAATGAAGCCGAAAGAATGAGCAGAATGAAACTTAAACAAATGAGCTACAATTAAACCTAAATAAACGAGCAACAATAAAACCTAAACAATAAAACCTAAACAATGAAACCAAAACAATGAAACCAAAACAACGAGCAACAATTTATCTTACACAAAAGAAAATACTTTACCAACAGAAGAAACTATGAGCAATGACCTTAAATATGCATCTCCTGTGACATGAGTCAGCTACGATGGCCTCCTTATTATCAATCATATCTAATACCATGCTACAGTATAATATCAAATGTGGTACTTTTAAAATATGGTTTTTCTGTTTGCAAAATCATATAGCTACCAATCTTTACAGATTTGTATCCTGTTAGATAATATGTGTACACTTTGGCAGAAATTTGGATGTGCATATCTTAGTTACCAAAGACCACTCTTCAAGAACAATCCTACAAGAAAGTAAACTATTGGGATGTAAAACTATACAAGATCTCCAACTACTAGCAACGAACCGCATTACATGGAGATCTAAAACCTCTGCCCTATGTGCCGCCTTTGACACGGAAGGAACAAACTAACTAACTAACTATTTTAGGTACCATAGGGGCCTAAATGTGGGTGCAATGCCCTAAGGTTATCTGTACGAACCCTACATATCACAGAGAGTGGTTGACTAGGTAGATAAGAACAAACGCAAACAATCAACAAACTGCCCGTATGTTGCCAGAGCCCACTAGAGGAGCAAAGAATAGTAACACTGTGACCTACAAGGCATATAGTAAGACACAACTAAGGAAGGGGCCTAGGGAAGCTACCCTAGTAAATAAAAAGCGTTTAAGAAATCAAAGGTGCTGGCCTACTTGTAGGCGCATAACTGGCACAATGCACCATTGCTTTTAGGCTTAGATCACATACAAATCACAAAGAGTGGTTTAACAAGTGGTCGGTATGGAGTGGTAGAAGAAGAAGAACCAACAAATATGTAATTGCAATAATAGCTGCTTCATTTGAAGATAGCATTTAATTTACCTGTATGAGTTTCTATACAGCACTTGTCAATACATACTAGACAAATCACAGGATCATGCAGCACTTGCAGTATCTCTGTCGGCCACCACCCACTGAAGGGGCGGGTTACTGGAGCAAAGTAAGCATGGACCAAAATATCAGGCAGGTGACTCTGAAAGATTTTACAGCCATTAAATTTCTAGCATTGAACCAGAAACTTGACACAAACAGTCTGAAATGTATTTGCCATTCTTCTTCTTCTACTTCGAATGCTCCATATCGACCAATTGTTAACCACTCTTTGTGATTTGTATGTGATCCACGTCTAAGAGCGATTGTATGTTGCGCAAGTTATGCGCCTACAGGTAGGCCAGCACATCCGATTTCTACAACCCTTTTTATTAACTATGGTGGCTTCAATAGACCACTACCTCAGTCGCCTCTTATGAAATGTCTTGTAGGTCACAGAGTTACTATTCTTTGCTCCCTTGCAACCCCGGCAACATACAAGCGTATTTGCCATTAAAATGCATTACACAATAAAACAATAACGCTACTGCTGCTAGCTACTACTACTAAACCTTCTAAGAGGTCTGAGTGGCTAAGTCGTTGAGCCGTTGCTTTGCGTTCCATATGTTATAGGTTTGAATCCGGACCATACCTTTCTGTTCACTAGTGCCATTTCTAGTGCCTGAATCAATCTTCTCTGTGGTCTTCCTCTTCTCCTCTTTGCCAGGTTGCCTCCTTCCATGATTGTCTTCTGCAACCTTTCGTGTCTCTTGCTTTATAGGTCCAAAATACTTCAGTTTTCATATACTTATTTGTAGCATCAGCCAGTTTTCTTTGATTTTGAGTTTTTTCTTGATAGATCCATTTGCTTTATTATCTGTCCATGAGATACGGAGGACTCTTCTGTCTAATGTCTTTCCCCCGGTGGATGATGGATTTGGTTTTCCACTATTGCCGTTAAGCGTAGGGGTGGGAGCTTTAATTTGCGTTCCATTGCTAGATGAGTCGCATTTGTTGTGTTATATCAGTGTTTATTTAGAGTGGTTTTGATATTGTCTATCCATCTCTTTCTTGGTCTTCTCTTGGCTCTAGTACTTAATCTGTTTGTATTATACGCTGTTATTGGTGGTTGGTTGTATTCCATTCTCATTAAATGTTGGAACCACTGCATTTGTTATCTTTCAATCAATGTATTTGGTGCATGAAGTTATGCCCACTCTGCTTCTGTTGTTCTCATTTTGTAGTCTATCTTTCCTGGTGACACCCACAGCCTTCCTCACGCATTTCATTTCACTCTTCTGTAACTGTCCCATATATATAAAAGAAACAAGATTCCTTTTACAAAATTAATAACAGCTGTCTGTATAAAAATGGTGAAATACGTAAAAACAAAGTACTGTAGTCTTACAAAATACAGAAACAATAAACAGCAACATTTTGATCAAAAGACCTTTATCAAGTAAAGGATACAACAGAAGTGAATTTCTTCACTTCTTACACAGCACAAAACATAGGTTAGGAATTCTTTGACATTTTGTATATGTTCTGTGCCATGTAAGAAGTGAAGAAATTCATGAAGAAATTCACTTCAGTTCTATCCTTTGCTTGATAAAGTCCTTTTGATCGAAACGTCGCTGTGCATCGTTATTGTTTTTTTAAATATTTTATAAAACTACAGTACTTGGTTTTTATGTATTTCACCATTGCTACATAGTTTTACTGCAATCTTTCCTTATATGTATAAAAATGTATGATTTAACAGTGGTTTGTAAAATATATGATTTTCCCTAGTCCACAAAGAGTTAAAGAGCATCTCTATCGTTCATTTTCCATCAAGAACTTACCCTTAAACGTCTAATACCAGCTCGGGTGATCAACTGACAATCATAGATCTCAATCCTCTGTAAGGATTGACAGGCCATCAAGTGTTCCAATGCTGCATCAGTGATAAGTGGGCAGTTGTCCAGTTCTAAAACTTGAAGATGTTCTGCGGCACAGACACTAGAGCCAACTTGGTGTATTCCTTCATCGGTGATCAGTTCACAATGTGACAGAGACTAGCAGTATAAAATTGAAATAAGACATTACAAAGTCATGGACATGCTAAAGAAGTAACCATTCCTACATATATTGCTCTCGTATCTTTATATGTTACATAGGGTCTGTAAGTAATTTCTCCTTACCGCTCTGTCTTGGGAAACTTGCTCAATCTCTTCCATGGAATTGAGTCTGATATTTCTCGATTCTTTGTCAGTAAAGTTCATCTCATTGTTTCCCTAGAGCATCCTCTTTTTCTTGAACCATTTGCTTCCCAGTTCAATGCCTGCTTTTTGATTCTTTTATCATTTCTTCTCAAGGTGTGTCCAACATATCTCCATCTTCTCTTTCTTATAACAGTTGTTACTAGTGGCTGACCAGACATTTCTCTGACTTCATCACTTCTTAATTCGTCCCATTTTATATTCAGGATTTTTCACAGACATCTATTTTCCAATATGCATAAACCATGAGTTAATACCATCTTTATCCAAAACAAATGTTCTCATTAATGACATTAACCCAACAAACCAGCCTGTTCTTTACTGCAATTAAAAGAATCATCATCATTATCATCAAATAGCTTGTCCTGAGTAGACCTTTGCCACCCCAACAGTCCTCCTCCAGAATTTATTTATCTCTCTCATAGGTCAGAGGTCAGGCCTCTGAGCCATCATGTTCAAACCACTAGTTACATCCTGAATCTATCTTCTCCATGGTCTTGTTCTTCTTCTCTTTGCTGGTATGCCTCCTTCCATGATGTTCTTCTCCAGCCCTTCATGTCTTTTTTATATGTCGAAAATATCTCAATTTTCTCTTTCCTATTTTAGCATTACAAGAATGGGATTATTAATTTACTAGCTTTACTAACAACCCCTTCATAACAATTAAAAGAAAAACTAGTCACGACAAAAATAAAGTGGCTATGCAGAATGCTGTGAGTATTAAGAAGAGACTGGTTTAGAAATGAAGCTGTGCCTACGCAGAATGCTGCGAGTAGCAGTATCAAAACATACCAGTTTAGAAAGGAAGACATCAGGGAAAAAGTGGGTACAACATCAGTACTGAACTTCATCAAGAAACAACAAATTAAATTGTTCGGCCACATAAGCAGATTGAGAGCCGCGGTATAGTAGTTGTTAGTGAACTCGCTTCTCAAGGCTGGTGGTCTGGGTTCAACTCCGCAGTGCGTGTGGAATTTTTCCCGACCGCGACGGCTCTCAGATCGACCCAGCCTCAACTGGGTACCAGACATGCTCTGGGAAAGTAAAGGCGGCCGCGTGATGCTGACCACATCACCCATCGTGTGCCGACAGTCAATGAAAATACAGGCCTAACACTGTATTGCCCTATATACCACGAGGTATGAAAGGGTTCCTTTACTTTTTTACTTTACATAAGCAGATTACCAACAGATTACCTCAAAGAGCGATGCTATTCTAATACAGTGAATACAAAGCAAAAGGCTGTCCATGCAAAAGGTGGATCTCAGAAACAAGAAAGGCAGTAAAAAACACTTATTATGAAGCACACACAAAAATCCGTTCTAGAAATATCTTCTTATCCTGACACTGTGAGACAAAACAGGATTAGAGAAAAGGAGAAAAGACTACCTACCTTTGCATGGGATTTAGGTGTGGAATTATTTCCTAACATAACAGTTCTCAGGTTTACCTAGTTTTAAATGGGCACCAGAGAAACGCTGGGAAGTAAAGGTAGCATCTGTCTTGTTTACATCTCCCACCATGTTCCGCAGGTCACAGGAAAAATATAGGCCTAATACTGTATTCACTAATATCATAATGGTATGAAAATATGCTCCCTTAATGTTTTTTATTTATAAAATCTATTTTACATTATATTTTACTGAAAAGAATCTGATAGTAAAATACAGAAAACTAAATTGTCTTAATTGTTTTGATCAGTAAAATTTAGATCCAATTTTTAAATTGCTATTCCTTGTTCACAAATTGTGCAACTACATTTCCCCCCATGTATCGCTACGATGCTCATTGGTCTAGTTAATAGCTGATTGAACACAATATAAAATGTATGCATTTTTTAACCAACAACTCATAGCTCGTTAGCGGTAAAGAACTCAGGTAAAGACTTCTTCTTCTTCTTCTTGCGTTCGTGTGCTATGAATTTAGACATAGTCAGGGTGACTAGTATTTCGCTTCTGACTGATTTTTGATTGCAAACAAAGTTTAAAATCTGAACGTTGACATACAGTTCTGCATGAATAAAACTTAAAGTTTTAAGATTCTCGAACTTGGCATTTTCAAGTTTTTTTATAACACACAAACAGACAATTAGATTTATAATTAATATAGCTTTAATTTTGTAACATACGTACAAGAGCATTCAGATTATGGCAGTTGGCAGCAATATGACCTAATGTTGCATCAGTTATCTGGGAATAAATTTCAGACAATCATAAGTGTAGTGTAAATAAATTTCAAACAATCATAAGTGTAGTGTAAATAAATTTCAGACAATCTTAAGTTTAGTGTAAATAAATTTCAGACAATCATAAGTTTAATGTAAATACATTTCAGACAATCATAAGTGTAGTGTAAATAAACTTCAGACAATCATAAGTTTAGTGTTCATAAATTTCAGACAATTATCAGTTATATATATTTACATATTTCCACAGAATGGACATTTAATAAGGCAGTGGAAAAACATATATGTGCTTTGGAATATAAGTGTTACAGAAGAGTCCTCCGTATATCATGGACAGAGAAGATAACAAATAGATCTATCTAGGAAATAACTTGCGGACCTTAGACTCTCATGGTTAGAATAATGAGATCTTGGAAAACAATTTTGAGTAAAAGTTATTGGTTATTGATTACTAAACTGACGTCATTGTACTTCGGGCAGACCCAAATGTGTTCAGTCTCCCCAACAGATATCAAAGAGTATGCATACTGATGGTTCTTGTGGCTCGCTGATTAAACACACCTCTCACTCTTTGAGTAAAGGAAAATATTGTAAAACAGTCATGATAGTAGAACATTTTGGAAAATAGCCTTGGATAAACTAAAGTGTTGGAAATGATTATAAGAAAATGGCGGAAAACAGACCCAATTAGAATATTGGAAGAAAAATTCAGTGAAAACAATACGATAAAATTCAATTAAAAAGAAAAAAGAATATATAATACCAAACAAAGAAAAAGTCACAAATTATGGAAATATTCTCAAAATTCTCAGAATATTTTGGTCAAACAAGATCTGCAACCAAAAACTGTATAAGTTCAACCAGGATAAAAATACTAATATTGATAAATGGTGGATTCTAGAAGTGGAGAGGACATGTACTCAGAAGGGATCAAGGGACCACCACAAGAACTGTCATGCAGTGAACTTTGATAAGAGGAAAAAATAAAAACAAATCTTCCAGAGAACAGTGGCTGCAGAAACTCATAGTTTGGACCAGACTTGGGATACCTTGCAAAGCATGACCACAGACCAAATATGATCAAAAGATTTTCTCTTTCTTTCTTTGTCTATTGTCTTTCCCCAGGTGTATGTCCACTCTTGCCGCTAAGCATAGAGGTTGGAGCCTTAATTTGCCAGATGAGTCGCCCTTGTTGTGTTATATATGTGTTTATTTAGTGTGGTCTTCATATTGTCTATCCATCTTTTCTTGGTCTTCCCTTGGCTCTAATATCTAATCTCTTTTCATTGTATGCTGTTATTGTTTGTGGTTGTTGATTGTATTCCATTCTCATTAAATATCCCACCCGAGTGGTTACCAGGGCCCAAATTTGGGGTGCAAAGAATAGAACCACTGCTACCTGCCACACATGTCATAAGAGGCGACTAATGAGGTTTGGCTGAAATCAGATGCATGTGTCCTAAGCATGTAGAAGTCTATGCATTTAGGGGCCTACCAAACCAATGTGCAACGTATACACGTTCTTGGCAAAGATCAAACATATCACAAAGTGTGATTAAAATTGGTCGTAAAGAACAAACGCAAAGAAGAAGATTAAATGTCCAAACCACTGCATTTGTTGTCTTTCAAAGTATTCAGTGCATGAAGTTATGTCCACTCTGCTTATCTTTCTTTCTTTTCTCTAATCCTGATTTGCCTCACAGCGTCGGCATAAGAAGAGATTTCTAGAACCGGCTTTCATAAACAGTATTTTTCGTTACCTCTGTTAATAATAACTAGAAGAGATTTTGTTCTTGCCGTAAGAAGATGCCTAAAGGTACATTAGCTAGTGACTGCTTTGTTAGTATATTTTCAACGAAAAAACAATATGTTGCACAAATTACCTGCAGACAGTCTTCCAAGTCCATTTTCTCTAAATTGTGACAGCTCTGTAAATAGAAATTATTGCAAAGTAAATAGGAGAACTAAAATAACTGTTCTTAATGGACAGCATTTGTTGCTCTAGACTAGTGGTTCTCAAAGGGTGTGCCCAGGTGCATCAGTGTGCTCGGTGGCATTCCTAGGTGCGCCCTAGGAAATTCCAGATCAGGGGTCGGTAATGCGGTGCCAGCAGGTACCAAGGTCAAAAGTATCCAAGACACATCAGGCCATGCTTCTAATAGGCAGAAATTAAATGATGAACAAATGTGTGCAGCATTTTACAAATATTTCTGTATTTCTTTGCTTTTTGCATATTTTTTATTATTAAGTTTTTGTGCATAGTGTGCATACAATTTATTTGTAGGACTTCACGTGTGCCATGACTTCAAAAAGTTGCAGAACCACTGCTCTAGGCAATAGAATGACCCAACAATGTCAACGGAGACTCTCTCTGCGTCTCTCTCTCTCTATAACCTGTGATGTCCGTGGTGTTTATAGCAGCAACAAAAGTCTGCCATTCTTCTCTGTCCTTGGTCATCCTATCTGTGTTTCAGTTTTTGGTTCCTGCTATCAATTCATGCACAGTCATAGCGTCTCTGATTTTTGTGTGAAGGCTTCTTTGCCTTATCCCCTGTGTCCCTCACCATTCAGGGAAGCCTCCCTCTGACTTTAAGAGGTATTTATAATTTAGATCCCTAAGTAAAGGTTCAGGGTTTTCTTTAGTCCAACTGTACATACAGTGTGAACACCA
Organism: Arion vulgaris; assembly: GCA_020796225.1. Taxonomy (NCBI): domain Eukaryota; kingdom Metazoa; phylum Mollusca; class Gastropoda; order Stylommatophora; family Arionidae; genus Arion; species Arion vulgaris. The sequence continues at coordinate 9,926,652 of CM036772.1, forward strand.
AAACGTTTGGCCCAAGTTGGCCTCAAAACCCTGGAATTTCCACTACAAGCGGTCACTAGTACAACTTTGCAATCAGCAACCGCTTGTTTCAGTTGTAATTCATTTCTTTCCGTTTATTTTCTACTGTTCTCCTTCAGGTAGGATTGGGTCTTCAATATTTTCATTTACCCTCCGCTGTCTACATCAGTGCAGTTTTCATGACAGCATCCATGCGTAACACAAGCCCATTTTATCTCTAGAGCATCTTCAGGATGATGGTATTCATATCCTGCTGCTGACACTATGTAAGCAGTTCTTATTTAGAGATAGTGTAGATACTGATACACGATTTCTTTTTCTTTAGACAAGGTGCATACAAGATGGCCCCTGATGTAATAAGATGACGAAAATATTTTGTAAGAATTTTATTGTAATATTTTTAATGAAATTTGCCCGGGCAGTGGCTTTGCAGCCTACTTTTATTGATTTTCAACTGCCACGTATTCTTTTATGTGCTCAATGTTAAAACACGACCTAAGTTTTATCGTTGTCACTGATAGGACTAAGAACTTGATCTCACCTAGATTGATATCAGAAATCTCTTGAAAAATATACTAATCATTGCACATAGGGAATGAATCAGGTACGTTTGAAGCGAGAAATGATCACCTTACCTTACTCCATGCCACATAGACCCTAAGTAGAAAAAGTAAAGAAACCCTTTTTTATACAGGGTGTTCAAGATAAAAGTAGCCTGATTGACAAATGAAAACTTGCCAATCGGGCTACTTTTATCTAGAACACCCTGTACCATGTGGTATATAGGGTAATACGGTCTTATGCTCGTATTATTCATTGACCATTAGCACACAATGCGTATGTGGTCAACATCACACCGCCCACCTTTACTTCCCAGTGTTTTTCCTGGTACCCAATTGAGGCTAGGTCGACCTGAGAGCTGTTACGATCAGAGAAAAATTCTACACCCACTGTGGAATTGAACTCGGACCACTAGTCTAAGAAGCGAGTCCACTAACAACTAAGATACTGCAAATCTCAACAAGGACCCCATCTCTCTTTCTCTCTGTGCCTTTTTAACCTGGATTGGGGCATAGGCCATCAACCAACTCATGCCACATCATTCTATCTCTGGCTATCTCAAGCAACTCCTCCAGCTTTTCTTTATATTGTTGATCTCTACCTCCAAATCTCGTCTCCATGTATTTCTAGGCTTTAATTTTGTTTCTCTGTCCCTGTGGGTTCCAGGAAAGGACTCTTCTTGTTATATTCCCTCTGGTTTTCTCAAAGTGTGTCCTATATAGCTCAGCGTATTTTTTAACCTCTTGGTCCACTGGAATCTGTCTTGTTCTTCCATAAGTTCCTCCTTGTACCCTATCATACTATCTCAGTCCCTCTATTCTGCGCAGACACCAGTTGATGAATGTTTGCAATTTATGCGTTATTATTTTAGTTGTTCTCCATGTTTCTGACCCATACAGCAGAACTACTTTAACATTAGAGTTAGACCCCCATATAAAACTATATTTGATATTCTTCTCATTTTAACCAAAAAATGGATTAAGAAGTAGAAAATTCTTACTCGTGTGAGAGCTTGAAATCCACTGTCACTCAGCAGGTTGCAACCAGACACCTCCAAAGTCCTAAAATAATTATTTCAAAATTATTTTGCAGGCACTAAATGTAATTAACCACTCAGTTAAAAAGTAGCAATGAATATAGAATTATTGAACGAAATTGGAAACAGGCATATCAAATATTTTGAACATTTAAATGTGCTAGAGCGTAACATCACGGAAAATTAAATATTTCGGACACATCAAACGACATGAGTGCCTAGATATGGTAATTTTGGAGGAAATGGCGTTGGAAGAAGAATGAGAGGAAAACTTAGAAGACGATAGGTGCAAGATGTCATTGACGATCTGAGAATGACCGCTGCTGCGCGGTCAACTTGCACAGAACAGAGAGATTTTCAGGACTGCTGTCATGGGAGCCAAGTTCCGGAAGGGACAAGCTACTTGATGATGATAACAATTTTATTACCAAGCCACTCTATGCAATATTTTTCTTCAGGGAGAGGAAAAGGGTGCTATGACTAACTGCCGTTAATTTTTTCCGTTTGCGCTATGACTTCAGGCGCAGTCATGGTTCCTAATATGACGCCTCTGACTGATTTTTGTGTGAAGGCTTACTTTCCTTATTCCCGTATCAGTGCCCCTCGTTATTCTGACGAGCCTTACCCCAACTTTACAGGTATTTGTAATTTAGATCCCCAAGTAAATTATTACGGTCTTGTGTATTCAAAATGCGTACTGTGTGTACAGGAAAAGCACAGTCTTGTGTATTCAAAATGCGTACTGTGTGTACAGGAAAAGCGCAGTCTTGTGTATTCAAAACTACTGTGTACAGAAAGCAGTTTGTGTATTCAATGTACTGTACAGCAAAGCGCAGTGATGTAAAAAGCTGGCTACAATATGAGACTATTTCTTTTGTTAGTGACAAAAAAAAAGAGAATAAGACAACCACTATAATGGAAAACCTTACAGCAAAAGTTGCATTTATATACACATAAAGTATTTTTAATCTTTATACTGGGCACTACTCGGACGTGCCACATGAATGGACCCAGTAAGAGTGAAACGTGGGAAAGTGTAAAACTCTTGAGCGTCAACATTCCTTCGAATTCTTCTTCTTCTTCTTACGCTCCATATCTACCACTTGTTAACCACTTTGTGTGACTTGGATGTGATCTGAGCCTAAGAGCGATTGTACATTGTGCCAGTTATGCGCCTACAAGTAGGCAAGCACCTCCGATTTCTGTTATGCTTTTTATTTACTAGGGTAGCTTCCTAGTCCTACATTAGCTGCCTCTTACAACATGCTTTGTAGGTGGCAGTGGTACTATTCTGTGCTTCCCTTGCGGGCTTCAGCACCACACAGGCGATTCCTTCGAATGAGAGCGCTCAGAGTTTGTTTAAGTGGTTTTATTTTGCCATTTGGCATCTAATGAAGGCTCCCAGACTTTGGCCATGGTCAAGTGGACACTACACTTTAATTTTAGCCAAAAGGCAGAGAAAGGATGTACACACAAAGAGCTGGTTTCTGGAGCAACATTTTTCACATAATAGAGTTGCAAACACACTTCGCATCCCTAATTTTCTCTCAATGGCGAGTCTAGTGTGGTTGCTAACACAATCCTCATTATCTCCCATTGACAAGGCTAGTATAGTTGTCAATATAACATACATCTCTCATTATCTCCCATTGACAACCCCAGTATTCTTGCCAATATAATGTACAGCCCTAATTACCTCCCATTTACAAGCTTAGTATGGCTGAGTTCCCTCTATCCCTTATGATCCACATAATAATTGCTACAACACAGCACAATGTATCTACCTGAGTTCCGGACACCCATGTCCTAACGCCACAAGACTAGCATCTGTCAGACGAGTACACATAGAGGCACACAGCAAAGTCAGACCTGGGCACTTGAGACCAATTGTTTCAATAGCTTCGTCTGTGATATTCTAAGAATTGAAACCTCATTTTCAAGAGCCATTACAAAAAATGTATGTAAAAATTAAAGTGGCAGATGCAACTTAAATTTAGTTTTAGTTAGTCAACAGATCATTTTTTCTCTGCCTTTTGGCTATGATGAAAGTGTAGTATCTGTTCTTACAGTGCTTGTGCCTACTTGATTGAGATCAAAGGGTGGGAGATCACTAAATTGAAAATGACAAAATACTACTCCTTAACCAACTCCAAACGCTCTTGATTGAAGGATTGATGACGATCAGAGTTTAAAAACATTTTCATATTCACTAGTACTGCGTCCACCCGGTGTGGCACTTCCGGAGCGGGCCCAATTAAACAAACAAAAACAGATCATCTTTTCTCTTCATGTTTTCTGATCGCTTCTCATCCTTTTGGTTAACATTAAAATGTAGTACCAAGTGATTGCGGCCAAAGGTTGGGAGTCTTCATAAAATGTCAAATGGCACAATAAGCACTTTAAACAAACCCAGAGCAGCTCTCAGTCATAAGAATAATGCCACTTCAGATTTACACGTTCAACCGTGCTGCATCCACTAGTTGTGGCACTTCCAATGCGAACCCAATATAAATTTTACAAAACAAACGATCATCTTTTGCTAAAAATATCTATCACTCAAGCTACTAGAGCAGAGCAAGAGAAAAACTGAAAACCATGACACTGGGCAACAACCCGGTAACAGTGTGATCTATCACTCAAGCTACTAGAGCAGTGCAAGAGAAAAACTGAAAACCATGACACTGGGCAACAACCTGGTAACAGTATGATGACAAAAGAAACAAGAAGAAAAGATTATAGTCGCTGCAAATCAAACCAATTAGTTCATAATTGCTTCGAACTCTTCCTTATTATGTTCCCTTAGCATAAAGCAATTAACAACACCAGTTCTACAATGATCCACCATTCCTCTCTGATTTCCAGAACAGTGCTCTCGTCCAGCTACACTACACCTGATTTGACATTCTTGCAATCTGGCCAGGGTCGCAGACTCAGTTCATTCACATGACCTCTTTCCACCAGGGCATCTATAACTCAAGCTGGGTCTATTGCTTTTCCGTGTTCTACAGAAACCATACTCACAAGTCTATCAGTATGTTCTTCTTCTTTGCGTTCATTCTTACTGACCAATTTTAATCACTCTTTGTGATATGTTTGATCTTTGCCAAGAACGTGTATACGTTGCACATTGTTTTGGTAGGCCCCTAAACACATAGACTTCTACATGTTTAGGACATGCGCATCCGATTTCAGCCAAACCTCCTTAGTCGCCTCTTACGACATGCGTGGCAGGTAACAGTGGTTCTATTCTTTACACCCCAAATTTGGGCCCGGTAACCACTCGGGCGCCTATCAGTATGTTCATTCTTCTCTACACCTGGTGTCCTAGCACAACATTATAACTGACCCTTGTCAGCCCAAATGACAGTAAAGATGCATAAAGGTTTGACTGACTCAAATAGAAGATATAGATGGAAATATTATTTGAACTTACCGCACAATGCTGGATGTTGAGCTTCATCAGGTGTTCTGCAGAAGTGGCCAGGTTTTCTATACCTTCATTGCCAATCTGAAATATTTTTAATATTCTGGATTACTAGATATGTCAACTGTTTGCTACAAAGTAAAGCTGAAATTTATGGAGCTCAATACTGATCAGAAATAAAACTATGATAATGATATTTAACTCAAATTTAAAGGCTGTCCTTCTATATAAAGCATAGACATGGAGAACAACTAAGGGAAAAACCAAAAAGTTGTAGACATTCATCAACAGATGTCTGCGCAGGATGCTCATAAACAGGGAACTGTGGGATAGAGTGGGACAACAGCAAGAGGAACAAGAAATAAGGAGCAGAAGGTGAAGATGGATATGACACACACTGATGAGACTCCTAGACAGCACCACCTGACAGGCCCTCAGATGGAACATCAGGGTAATAGAGATAAGGGAAGACTGAAGAACACCTGGAGATGGGAGTTGAGAGACGGAATGCAAGAAAATGCGGAGAGAGTGGAGAGATCTGGAAAAGATGGCCTTGGATAGGAGGGCTTGGAAGACTTTGGTTGCGGACCTACGATTCCTTAAGAGCAAAGGGTGAAGAAGAAAGCTGAAATACTTGAAAGAGTAAATGTCTCTCTACTTAAGGAGCCTCTATATGTATTCAATTTCTTTCAAGTTAATATCTCTAACCAAGAACTGCTTGCACAGTGTCAGCAAGAGAATATGAATACCATCATCCATAAAAGACTCTAGGGAGTTTCTGTGTCGTAAGGTTAGGAGATTACCTCTTGTTCAAAAGGTACTCAGTTCGCTTCTTCATGTAGCCATCAGGATATTTTCAAAGATCCCTAATCACAGCGTAGGTGAGATCGAGTTCCTAGTCTTATCGGAAACGGATGATAAAACATACATCCCGTGTTCAATTTGAGCATGTAACAAAACCCATGGTAATTCAAAATTGACAAGATCGGGCTGCAAAGCAGATGCCCTGGTATAATTCATTAGATAGATTTTTTCAAAATTCCTACAACATATTTTCACCATTTTCAAAATTATATCGGGGACCCTCGCCGGTACTACAGAGTTCGTGCACTGCCGCTGAGATCTTCCTGAATAAGCAAGAGATTGGATCATTAGAGGATGAGATTCATCATCATCAAGTAGCTTGTCCCTTCCAGAACTTGGCTTACATGACAACAGCCCTGAAAAACTATCTGTTCTGTGCATATTGACCAGTGTCAGCAGCAGTCATTCTCAGATCGTCAATGTCATCGTGCACCCATCGTCTTCTAGGTCTTCCTCTCCTTCTTTTCCCAGGTACCATTCCCTCCAAAATTATCTTCTCAAGGCACTCATGTCATTTGATATGTCTGAAGTATTTAATTTTCCTTGACTTTATGTTCTTTGATAGCCAACTATGTTTAATATCAAGCTGTTGCAGAACAGAAGCATTTGTTCTTGTCTCTGTCCATGATATTCTAAGTTCTGTAGCATTTGCATTCAAAGGCATTAATGAGGATGAGGTTACCATGAATTAAACAAATGTGAGGAGTCTTTGTGGTGAAGTGGTTAAGCAGTTTTCCTTGGATTCTGAAAGTCATGGGTTCAAATTCAGACCGGGTTTGTTTAGTTTACAAGTGTACATTTTGTTAACAAAGGTTCCTGTAAGACTGCTGCCAAAGTGGTTACCTCTGATGTCAGAGTAAAGCTTGTCTGAATAGTGAAGGACTGGTGATAAGGAAATAAAATCTTCAAGCAAAAATCGGACAGAGTTGCCATATTAGGCACTCTGAATATGCCTGAATTCAAAGAGCATGAACGAAAGAAAAATGAAGCCAATATAATGCCTAGGTTTTTACAGGCGACACAGAATTTCATTTTATATGTAGAAAAACATATCCTCCTTCCTTCCTTTCATTCGCTTAAAATATTGTCTATATATTCAACATTGTCGCTTGTATAAACTTCACTGTCTTTTGTAGCTCACACAGAGGACCTTGTAGTTTTTTTGTCGAGTGTTGTTTCATTAGGCCAGTGAGTTTGCCTCAGTATATCATATTCGGGCAGTCTTGAAGTATGTGCTCTGTAGTCTGATGTGCCTGTCCACGTGGCTGAATTGTCAAATCTTGAATTTTACGAACATATGATTCACTCACCTGCGTGCAGCCTCGACAGAAAAAAGTATTTATTTTTGGACAACCCATTGCCAGTGCTATAACGCCCTCATTTGTGATGCTTTTGCACCAGGAAATATCCAGGTAAGATAGTTGAGGGCATCCCTGACTATGAGCTGCATTACTGTGGAACAAAATAATGAAGCAGCTTTACGAGAATATCATCACTGTATGCAATAAAAGCTGAATTTGGTGATTACAGACATTCACAATGCGTACAACTTACCCCAATCTTGAAACACCATGCCGCCTGTGTGTTGCAGGACCAAGAGGAACAAAGAATAGTAGTACTGCAACCTACAAGGGATGTCGTAAGAGGCAACTGAGGTAAGAGTCTAGGGAGCTACCCTAGTTAATAAAAAGTGTTGCAGAAATCAGATGTGCTGGTCTACCTGTAGGCACATAACTGGCACAATCTACTATTCAAATTCCACAATATTAGAGCATATCAAGAGACCAAACCTGCACTATCATGGAAACCAACCATTAGTTAAACATGTCACGCCTAACGCCAAAAAGCAGAGAAAGACAAAATAAAAAAGACAGATGGACGTAGGTTTTTTTGTGGTCATAGACCATAACAAGTAGATGAGAATTATAGACCATTATATAAAAAAACTAAAGAAAAAATGGAATTCTTCCTTTCTGTCATTTGCTTGAAATATTGCCTATATGTTCAATGTTCTCTCTTGTATAAACTTCACTGTCTTTTGTAGCTCACACAAAGGTCCGTGCAGGTTTCTTACCAGTGTTGATTCACTAGGACAGGGAGTTTGCCTCAATATATCATATTCGGGGCGGTCTTGAAGTATGTGCTCTGCAGTCTGGAGATATTGCGAAGGAGATCGGTGCACCTATGGACAAGTTCAGAGTGCAATGAAGATATTCCATACTGAAAATGAAATATTTCCTGTTGTCACGATGTACTATCCACCTCCACTTCTCATAGCTGTCTTTATTTATCATTAATATTTCCTGGTGTTACATAGTACAGTAAATCTCCACTTTTCATTAGTTGTCCAAAACAAAACTATGATTGATAAAAAAAAGAAAAATATATCAAAATACACAATGTTATTTTACCTTAAATATTTTAATGATAGATCTGTTATTTTAGGACAAGACGAAAGGTCAAGTTTCCTCAATTTGCTGCTGTATTTGCCTAAACTGTCACAAGTTCTGAAAAAAAAAATTGGAAATAAATTAGACAGTAGTAAAACTGGTATCACTTCAAAACAAATAACAATAGTAATGAATGATATATTGATTGATAGGACCATTATCATTGAACTTTGGTTAGTTCCGATGTGTGATCCAAACTCTTTCTTTCACATGAAGATCTCAGCGGCAGTGCACAAATTCCATAGCATCTGCGAGGGTACCCAATATAATTTAAAAGATGGTGAAAATATTTTATAAGAATTTTTATTTTTTATCTTTCTGATGAATTTTGCCAGAGCAGCGGCTTTCCAGCCTGCTCTTCTCGATTTTGAACTGCCAAGGGTTCTTTTACGTGCTCAATTTTAACATAGGATCTAGGTTTTATCATCCGTCTCCGATCGGACTAAAAACTTAATTTCACTTACACTGAGATCAGGGATCTCTAGAAAAATATCCAGATGGCTCCACAAGGAAGCAAACCTTAAATGATATATATATATATTACAAGTTCAAAGAAGAAGAAAGAAAGAGAACAAAAAAGGCTGCAAGATATCGTATAAAGATATATAATTATTTTAAAGGATAGACTGACTCCGATCATCCAAGAAACATGATCGAATTTCTGTGACCTGGATGTCATTAGCTCCAAAAAAGCATGTGTCATTAAAGTGAGCACTTCCTGGAGTAACAGAGCATCTATGTATAGTATAAACACGTAATTACAAAGTACTGTAGTTTTACAAATTACAAAAACAATGACAAAATACAGCAACGTTTCGACCAACAAGGCCTTTATCAAGCAAACGAACAAACAGGAGTGACAAATTAAAATGAAACACAAATGGATGACCAAATACAAACGTATCTAAGGAAAATCTGGAATAAAAACGAATAACGAAATAAATGTAACACAAAAACTAGAAATAGAAAGGAAAAGAAACAATGAAACATCTAGTAAATATATAACTTGAATACATGCAACATATACCCATATAGATTACAAAGCATGGGAAGAGAAAGTACTAAGAAGCATAAGAATGTAATACGTTGAGCCGCGTGGTCGCAAGGTACCATACAAAGAAATCAACCGATTCTCCAGAGCAAATCGACTGCGATCATCCGAGGAACATGATCGGATGGCTGTGACCTGGACATCGTTAGCACCTAAATGGCCAGTATCATTGAAATGGGTGGCTACAGGGTCACAGAGCATTGGCGTATGTCGCGTAAGTGTTGGGCGAATCGGTCACTGAGCCTCTTGCCTGTCTCGCCGATATAAGCCTTGTTACACCGCTTACAGATAACTGTTATCGATAGCTGTTTGGGTAAACCCGCCTTTTATATGCTCCCCAAAATTCATAAACTCCACAATCCCGGTAGGCCTATCGTTTCTGCTTGCTCTTGCCCTACGGAACACATCTCCGAATTCCTTGATAGCATCTTTAATCCCATAGTCACCACACTCCCGTCATTTTTGAAGGATACAAACCACGCTTTGTCTGTCTTTTCTACCATTGAGTTGCTACCCGAGAGAACCTACCGTCTCTTCCTCCTTGATCATTGTACACTTCTATACCTCATCCTGACGGCCTTATAGCTCTCCAGTTCTTTCTCAATAGGAGAACTAATCCACTTGTGTCAACTTCTGCTCTCCTTCGTCTTGCGGAACTAGTTCTCACTTTTAACTCCTTTCAGTTTAATGACCAATTCTTTGAGCAGATCAGTGGGGTTGCCATGGGTACTAAAATGGGACCTAGTTATGCTTGTCTTTTCATGGGTTATCTTGAACACCTAGTATGGACTACATATGATGGCCCCTTCCGTCTGTCTATCACAGATACATTGATGACTGTATTGGCATCACTGATATGCCTGAAGCCGATTTGTCACGCTTCATTAATTTCATTAATGTTTTCAACCCTTCTATTCGTTTTACTTCTCACATCACTACTTGTGTCAACTTTCTTGACATTACTATCACCTTACGCCTATCCGCTATCACTACATCAGTATATTACAAGCCTACTGATGCACATAGTTTTCTCCTCTATACTTCTTCCCATCCTCGGGCTTGTCGTGACTCTTTGCCATTCTCGCAGCTCTTACGCCTTCGTCGCCTTTGTAGTGAGGACGATGATTTTCTTGAGAGAGCTCGAGATGCTTGATTTCTTTCGTAGGCGCCTATACCCGGAGAGGGTGCTTGTCTCGGCTATGCATCGAGTTCAGAAAATCACTCGCCAGCAGGCCCTTACCAGTCAGCATAGGACTACTAACTCTGACAGAGTAAAACTTATCTTAACTTACCACCCCCATAGTTCCCTGGTGAAAATGTTTTATTCCGTCATCTGTCTCTCCTTAGATCAGATCCTGAGACCCGTTCTGTCTTCCCCAACTATCCTTTGGTGTCTTACAGACGGGACAGAAGTCTTAAGGATATGTTGGTACACAGTCGCCTTAAGTCCAATATCCAGACTCATTTTTGGCACTGTCCAGTGTGGTCGTCGGCTTTGCAACACGTGTGCTTATGTGATACAGACGCATACTGTATCTTTTCCTTTAGGCACGTTTCTTATTGACGATGGGTTCACATGCGAGTCCCGTAATCTTATCTATGCCATTATCTGTAAGCGGTGTAACAAGGCTTATATCGGCGAGACAGGCAAGAGGCTCAGTGACCGATTCGCCAACACTTACGCGACATACGCCAATGCTCTGTGAACCCTGTAGCCACCCATTTCAATTATACTGGCCATTTAGGTGCTCACGATGTCCAGGTCACAGCCATCCGATCATGTTCCTCGGATGATCGCAGTCGATTTGCTCTGGAGAATCGGTTGATTTCTTTGTATGGTACCTTGCGACCACGCGGGCTCAACGTATTACATTCTTATGCTTCTTAGTACTTTCTCTTCCCATGCTTTGTAATCTATATGGGTATATGTTGCATGTATTCATGTTATATTCCATTCTTATGCTTCTTAGTACTTTCTCTTCCCATGCTTTGTAATCTATATGGGTATATGTTGCATGTATTCAAGTTATATATTTACTAGATGTTTCATTGTTTCTTTTCCTTTCTATTTCTAGTTTTTATGTGTGTTTTTGTGTTACATTTATTTCGTTATTCGTTTTATTCCAGATTTTCCTTAGATACGTTTGTATTTGGTCGTCCATTTGTGTTTCATTTTAATTTGTCACTCCTGTTTGTTCGTTTGCTTGATAAAGGCCTTGTTGGTCGAAACGTTGCTGTATTTTGTCATTGTTTTTGTAATTTGTAAAACTACAGTACTTTGTAATTACGTGTTTTGCCAATCAAATAGTTTTACTGCAGTTCCATATATATATACTGAATATGTATAGTATACGGATATTGACATGAACTGACATATTAAAAATGTCGTTGGAATCACACCATGCATCCAACATATTAGAAGACAACAAATAAAATGGTCCGGTCATCTAATGAGAATGAAACCAGATCTACTACAATCTCGCGACTATAACAACCGGCAACATCGGATGAACAGCCAGAGGAAGACCAAGAACACGATGGATAGATAATATCACAGATATCCTGCAACATCAAAGACTAACAACTACAGATACAGCACACCTAGCACTGATAGAAAACTGAAACTCCCAAGACGCTTCCTGCACATGTGGATAAGACAATATAAGACAAGACTGTCACTAAGTTCTTCCCATTTTGCATTTATATTCCTTAATAATTCCTCTCGCACCATCATACGTTACATAGGGCCTGCAAGCAATTTATCCATACCGCTCTATCCTAAGCAACTCGCTCAATCTCTTCCATGGAAATGAGAACATTATTTCTTACCTCTCTCAGCTAAGTTATATTCCTTACTACGATCATATTAAATCGAGGGGAGACGAGACAGAGGACGATAGACACCGAAAATTTTGGACAACCAGACTGCATGGCACGGAAGAGCGTCCACATCTGAGATGATAGCAAACACCAGGGACCAAGATCTGTGGAGATTCATGAACGCAAACGCCATACGGCACGGCACCTGACAATGATGATGCCTTATAACAACATTTTCAAATATTTTCATAGATAACCCTATGGGACTAACAAGTAGAATATAGATACTTACAAATCTGTTATATCCATACACTTGCTCAAGCATAAACATTCTATGTTCCGACACTGCTGTGCAAATGTCCTGAAAATATAAACACAATGTGTACATATATCAGTAATTAAGATTCCAACTTTCTTAAAAGAATTAAAAAGTAGGTGTTATTGGATCATATCTCATCTCATCTTGTTCATTTAGTACCCTTACCGCCCGTGTTGCCGGGGCTCACAAGGGGAGAAAAGAATAGTAGCACTGCAATCTACAAGGCATGTCATAAGAGGCGACTAAGGTAGGTGCCTAGGAAGTTCCTAGTAAATAAAAACGTCGCAGAAATTGGATGTGCACTATTTCACTATTTACTTGTCGACGCATAACTGGCACAATGTAAATCACTCTTAGGCTCAGATCACATACAAATCACAAAGTGTGGTTTAAAAAGTAGTTGATATGGAGCGTTTGAAAAAGAAGAAGTACCCTTACAGTGTTGAGTATATATATGGCCTTTTTCGTCTTTACAGAAGGTCAATTGGCAAGTGTTCTATCTACTTTGTCTTCTGAGTTTGCACGTGTCTCTCTTGCATTTCAGCTCATCCCTAAGTCTCTTTTCCAAAGATTCAATACCTTTGTGTAATGTTGTTTCAAACATAACTCCGTCATCAGCTAGTTTTTTCATTTCTTGGGACAGAGTAAAAAGTGTTTCATTGAGTCCTGCAGACATCCTTGAGACCTGAGCAGTGGTGTGTTTTGATGTCTCTTCCCTCCGAAAGTTCCCAGAGCAACACTTGTTGTGGTATGTGGCTAATGGTCCATTCTTCTCACATTGGAAATATTCAAAAGAATTTATGCTACAAATTGTCAAATAAACATCAGCTTTTAACATTCTAATAAAATATATCAAACTCCTAGTTATATAATTTTAAAACTAAATTACGAATTTTCAATTCCAATGTTACATCAATCCTAACATTGGACAGCGAGAGTTGGAAAATGACTATAGATAAAGAAAGTAAATTGAATGCATTTGAAAATAGATGTCTGTGAAAATAAATTTTTTAAGTGATACGAATTCAGAAGTGATGAAATCAGAGAAATGTCTGGTCAACCACTAGTAATAACTGTTATAAGAAAGATATAATGGAGATATGTTGGGCAACCTCTGAAAAGAAATGATCAAAGCATCACAAAGCAGGCACTGAAGTGGGAGACAAAGTGTTCAACAAAGAAAGGTCGTCAGTGGGGAACCCTGAAATGAACTTTACTGAGATAGGCAAGAAATATTGGACTACTTTCCATAGAAGAGATTGATCGAGTTGGCCAGGATAGAGCTATATGGAGAAATTACTTGCATTGGTGGGCAAGCCTATTCAACTTAATGCAAGACTCCTATTCTTTCACTTAATGTAGAGTTATGTTTCAATGTGTCTATACTTCCATTTACTGTAACTGTCGTTACTGGCTGTAATGCCGCTTTTCAGGGTGGTGTAGTACAGGGTGGGATGGGGGGACATTAGTCTGTGGAATTTAATGGTCACATGGCTAGTGCAGTCGCCGCAAAACTGTTACGGTTAGTATTTTTCTTTATGCCCCAGACACAAAAAACTAATTGGCCTTACTAGGGATTGAACCGAGGTCTCCTGCATGGTAACCGCTCTAACAGACGCTCCACTTTCAATAGTCAACTTACTGTAATGCTGCTATACTTCAACTTACTGTAATGTTTCTATACTTCAACTTACTGTAATGCATCTATACTTCAATTACTAACTTACTGTAATGTTTCTATACTTCAACTTACTGTAATGTTTCTATACTTCAACTTACTGTAATGTTTCTATACTTCAACTTACTGTAATGCTTCTATACTTCAACTTACTGTAATGCTGCTATACTTCAACCTTAACTGTAATGTTTACTATGAACTTCAACTTAACTACGTAATGCTGCTATACTTCAACTTACTGTAACGTTTCTATATTTCACCTTACTGTAATGCTTCTATACTTCAACTTACTGTACCGCTTCTATACTTCAACTTACTGTACCGCTTCTATACTTCAACTTACTGTAATGCTTCTATATTTCACCTTACTTTAATGCATCTATATTTCATGAGCGTCTGTAGCTCAAGCGGTAGTGAGCTCGATCACAGACCCAAGCGTACCTGGTTCAAACCCCACGGTGGGCAAGTTTGGAAGCAAATTCATTTCCGTGGGATTTTACAAAAGGTAAAAATATACCTCACCGTTCAGAAAGCAATGGCAAATTACTGAACGTATAAGTGGTGCGTAGAAAATCAACGACTCATTTACTGTGGTTGATGGCTATGTCCTTTAGGATATGCCACGATTTTCATTTTCAACTATATTTCAACTTACTGTAATGCATCTATATTTCAACTTACTGTAATTCATCTATACTTCAACTTACTGTAACGCATCAATACTTCAACTTACTGTAATGCTCTGTCAGTTATACTCTGGCATCCTTTTAAGCTAAGTGCTTTAAGGAATCCACCACATCTCTGAGACATATACTCAACAACAGGACCCTATTGGAAAAGCCATGGTAACAGGATTATATGATAAAACATTATTATTATATTCCTCTTCTACCGTTTTATGCTACATAGGCACAGCAAGCAATTTTTCCATGCATCTATATCTTGAACAACTCATTCAATCTATCTATGGAATTGAGTCCGGATATTTTTTGTTTCCCTCAGTAAAGTTTGTTTCAAGGTTTCTTTAGGATGTTCTTTCTTTCGTAAACCATTCTTCTTCTGTTGTCACACTGTTACCGGGTTGTTGCTCAGTGTTGTGGTTTTCTGTTTTTGTCTTTCGTTGCTCTAGTATCTTTGGAGATAGTTCTGCTATGTCACCTTTCCGTCATCTTCGTCTCATCTTCTTTGCTGATGTCCTGTTGTAGAAGACTGTCTGGTATATTAAAAGTGGAAATTCAAAGCAGATGTAACCTTCCTTCCATTCGCTTGAAATAATGTACATATATTCAACGTTGTCTCTTGCATAAACTTCACTGTCTTTTGTAGCTCACACAGAGGTCCGTATAGTTTTATATCAAGTGGTGTTTCGTTAGGCCAGTGAGTTTGCCTCAACAAAGCAAACCAACTTATTGGACAGATCCAGTGGTAGCTCATGATCATTTTTGTTGGTGGGGCCAGAAATTTGTTTTTGAAAAATCATGGTTTTGAGTTATTATATTTTAATTTTTTTTTAAAATAAATACACATTATTTTTGGTGGGACTAGGCCCCACTGGCCCTTAATGACGAGCCACCCCTGGACAGATGGCACCAATACTGAACAACAAACATGTCTCAACACACATAAAAAGAACACTATATAACTCAATATTTATTTCAATCCCGTGTTATTAATGCCAGACATGAACGATGTCTGCAAAATATTAAATAAAAATTACAATGATAGAAATGAAATTTTAAAGAAATATGCTCAATGTATCAAGTAAAAAGTAAATCAGAAATACTACAATCAGGTCCAAAGTGGGTGCAAAAGCAGCAACAGAAATCATCCAGAAAAAATATGTCAAATGGTTTGGTCATATAACATAATTCCCTTCAAACTGTATCTCACAAATAGCAATAATACACAGAATAAACGGAAATGGGGAGAGGATGTCCATGCATGTGTTGTACTGATGGAAAAAGCAGAGTCCCTGAACACCTGTATTTATACGAAGCACATTTAAGAGGGTCCACTCCAGCACCTTATACTTTCACCTCGACAGCGCAAGTGTACAAAGATGAGATAAGATATATATGTCTTACCTACATACATACGTAAGTAAAGGTAAATAAAGGACATCTTTTTATACCACATGGTATACATGGGAATAGAGTGTTAGGCATGTATTTTTCATTGACCGTCGGGAAATATGGCTCCGTCCCTGTCGGCAGAGATGCCATGTCATCTGCCGAGAGCATTGTACAAAGCATGAACTCTGTAGCTCTGGCAACAATCCTAGGGATGTCATTAAAAATTGCACATGTCTCTCGACCAGTTCAAACCCACAACCTTCAGTACGACAGGCAAACGATTTAACCACTTTGCCACTGAGACCCTCAGGGTCATCATCACTGAAATAAGTGATGTGGTCAATATCTCGCCAGCCACCTTTACTTCCCAGTGTTTTCTAGGTACCCAATTGAGACTGGGTCAACCTGAGAGTCATTACGATCTGAACAAATTCCACGTTCACTGTGGACTTGAACCCGGACCACTAGTCTAAGAAGTGGGTTCACTTACAACTACGCTATTGTGATTCTCACATACATATAAACACATCCATATAATCTGCTTGACTGTACCTCAATATCGGTCTGGAAATTAAACAGATCAATCCTCTGCCAGTTGCTGCCATCCAGAGCAAGCATGTTCCAGTACTAACGATTAAAAAATAACATAATTATTAGTCATATTTTAAAAATTCTTTTACATATCATATCTTCTTCACAAATGCCCCATAGTAACCACTCTTTGTGATTTGTATGTGATATGATGCTAAGAGCGATGGTATGTTGTGCCAGTTATGCGCCTACAAGTGGTATATAGGGTAATAAATGTTAGGCCCATATTTTTAATTCACCGTCGACACACGATGGGTGATGTGGTCAACATCACATCAGGTGCCTTTACTTCTCAGTGGTTTTTCCTGGTACCCAACTGAGGCTGGGTCAACCTGAAAGCCACTACAGTCTGAAAAAACTCCACACTCACTGTAGACTTGAACCCGGACCACTAGCCGGACCCTACCGAGTTCATATCCGATTTCTGCTACTTTTTTATTTACTAGGTAGCTTCCTAGGCCCCTACCTCAATCGCCTCTTATAACGTGCCTTGTAGGTCATGTGTTACTATTCTTTGCTCCCCTTGAGAGTTCTGGCAAAACACAGGCAATTGTGCATATAAAAACTAGCATTGTAAGCTCATTAAAAAAGGATCAAAAGGTGAAGGATTGACTTCCCTGCACCAGGTTTCACCATATGACTCTGTCCGTCGTGACAGAAATGTTCCTCTACAACCGAGAGTGATGTACAAAGCATGAACTCTGTAACTTCAGAAACAATCCTAGAGATCACTGGAAAAATTAAACAAATAACTCGGTCTGGATTCGAACCTACAACCTTCAGAACGCCAAGCAAATATCTTAACCACTTTGCCATACAGATCCCCAAGTTCATAGACAGGAGCTAACATAAAGTTTGAATCTTCCACATATGTTCATATATTTTCAGCGTAATGATGATAATGATAGTGGTAGCATCCTTGGAGTCTTAAGAGACTATGGATACAGCAACCTTTGAGAGATTTTGTAGTTTCTTCTTATGATGGTTTCCAAATATGTGAAATCGTTCATAGACTATATAATTGATCCTTTTTCATGAATATCACATTTAATTTGATCTTTTTTGATAAGACGAGTGTCTGGCCGAATGTATTAGAGTACAGGCTTTCATTCGGGAGACCTGGTTTCAATCCCCGGTACAGCCAAAGAGCATTTTCCTATTTGGGGCATAAAGAAAAGATCTAACCTGAACAGTTTCATAGTCACTGCACTAACGATGCAACCATTAAATTCATCAGGCTCATTGTAAACTAGGGGTATGCATAGTTATAGTTCCTGTCACTTCCTGGTTAAACACACTCCTCTCTCTGCCCTTCAAGCATCCATCTCTACTTGTACAACGAGTAATTCTAAACTCCTTAAATCTATAGATTGGTTCAAAATCAACCTTAGCGTTCACAACATCCAACAGGTCACACAGAGACAGAAGATCTCCCTTATCCATCCCAAACTTCCAATAAATCATTGCTTTTTATGCAAGTCTGTCCACTCCCTCATTGCAGTAAATACCTGCATGCCCAGGAAGTAGATCCACGTGAGTCTCTGGAGGTTGGAAACCTCTATAGATGACACCGACTCATACTAGATCCACTATGGATATTCCGAAGCATCGACTGAGAATCAGAAACAACGGCTCCAATAAACAGAATCCCAAAGAGATATAGAGGTTGAATAACTTTTACTGTATTAGTATCTTACCTTGGACACCTGAGCACATCGGCATAATGAGACCACATCTAAGAATGAGAATATTCTGAAAAGATAGAAAGATAAAGGTTACAAAAGACATTTAGACATCTTCTAGTTCTTCTTTGCGTTCGTTCTTTACAACCAATTTTAATCACTCTTTATGATATGTTTGATCTTTTCCAAGAACGTGTATACATTGCACATTGGTTTGGTAGGCCCCTAAACGCATAGACTTCTACACGTTTAGGACAGGTGTATCCGATTTCAGCCAAACTTCCTTACTCACCTCTTTATAATTATATAATAGCCGTCCATCGCGAGCGATGATGACAACAATCTCAGACGTGTGCTGTTGCACCTCTCTGGTGTGTGCGGAGGTGACTGTAGAGTCCAATCCTAGAACAGAATTCCCGACCACAGGTAGGGCATACATGATCAAGGTTAGACATGTGCGTGTTGTGTGCTCTGTCTTTTCACGCTGCTCGTTTTCTCTGTGACTCAACAATACGATGATTCTCAGCTATTCGGGTTCGTCTTTTGTTGTTACAGCGCCACATTTGGCGATCTTGCGCAAAGGATTCCCAGCACGTATTGTCTATATCAAAGCATTTCAGAGACACTTTAAGAGTGTCTTTAAAGCTTTTTTCTGTCCACCAGGTAAACGTCTGTCTCCTTCAAGCTCGCCATACATCAACTGTTTTGGGATGCGTTTATCAGGCATCCGAGCAACGTGACCGACCCATCTCACTTGGGCCTTCTGCAACAGGGTGTTGACGCTTGGGATCTTTGCTCTTGTGAAGACTTCGCTGTCTGGAATTTTGTCCTGCCAGTTTATTTTTAGTATTCTGCGTAGACAGCTTGTGTGGAAATGGTTGAATTTTCTTGCGTGTCTGCTATACACTGTCCATGTCTCGCTTGCGTATAGCAGCGTGGTTAGCACTATGGCCTGGTAAACTTACGACATGCATGGCAGGTAACACTGGTTCTATTCTTTACACCCCAAATTTGGGCCTCGGTAACCACTCGGGCGACATTTAGACATAAAACATGATTTTTTTAAAAAAAACATAATTGCACGCACAGGAAAATAGAAGACAGGCCGGGGTCAAAAGGCTCATGAGGTCATAGTGGTAACATGAGCCAGGGTTAGCGAGGCGCGCTAACCAAGACCCTGCCCCTAACCTCCACGCGGTGACCCTGGAAACAGACTATGGTTCTGGTCTGGCTAAGAGGGCAGGGATCGGGGAGAGAAAACTACTGGTAGGGGTAGCAGTGCAAGTACGGAAACACGATAAAGATACATACAAAGAAAATGCACAAATCTCCTGACCAATGTCCAACAAGATATTGCCCAAGTCCCTGAACGCAAAGAAACAGAAACGAAACGTCTCAGACATGGATGAGAGGTGCATCCAGTGACCAAACGTATGCCCACGTAGGGAGAAGCTCAAGCCCTGAGGAGGGGCAACATTGCCAGCCCGTCGGCAAGAATAAATAAGACAGGACCGTAACGAATAAAAGTCTACCCTCGTGTTGGTGCAGAGAAGATTGCAGCTGACCTAGCATTGGTAGCCTGGTGCAGACACATGTACTGGGCAAGGTTTGCCGAGCGCAAAGAACAAGTTGCGTTTAGTGCATAACGAAACTACCCGCCCTGGGAAAACCGTGCAAGGTACTGTGCGACTAAAAATTAACATTCCCGGAAGAACTGAGGTTGGTGATTCCTAACGGGACTGCCAGCCATGGGGCAACCGGGCAATGTTCGATTGCAGTCGTAACTAACATCCCGGAATAACTGGGGCGGGTGATGGCGGCGAGTGAAAAATACACAGTTACGCTGATAGCGCCGACTGAAACGACCCTCTACATTGTTTGTACTCGGCCCCATGCCAGTGCTTTCGACGTTAATTGCAAATTGCCACGTACCAATGCGCGTCTAGAAAAGGCTGAGAATGTTCCTTCTCCGGATCAGACTCAAAATGTACGGTAAAGCAAGGCCGACAATGTACGGACCTGACAGGAAGTCCGGGTTTGAACATTGGCGAAGGCCGATACTTTACACGGTGTCTTATACGAGTAAGACGCCGTCCGAGGATAAGCTTACAAGCCCGAGAAATATTTCTCAGTCAGAACGGGCATGAACAGCGTAACTCACTGTCCCGGCGTAGATCACAAAGCCCAAAAATACGGCAAAGCGGATCGTACCCTAGGAAAGCTCACCCTAGTAAATCAAAAGCTGGCTGAAAACGAACACCCCACCGAAGGATAAGCAACTGGGCTCCAATAGGTGCTGAAGGCTGGTGCACGTACATTACGTTCGGACGTTTGGCTGTTTATATATCACAATGAGAATGATTAAAACAGGCCTAGAACGATCGAAGAAGAAGAAGAAGACAGGCCAAAAAAATACTTTGATAAATATTCTTTCTCTAGCTTGTGACGCCATTGGGCGCTTAGGAATATACAAATGCCCAACTTCTTCTCTGTTCTTGAATTTCCTCTGTATTGTGTTCCAGCTGCCATTCATTTCTTTCTTCTTCTTCTTCGAACGCTCAATATCGACCACTTATTAACCACTCTTTGCGATTTGTATGTGATCTGAGCCTAAGCACTATTGTACATTGTGGCAGTTATGCGCCTACACGTAGGCAAGCACATCCGATTTCTGCTATGCTTTTTATTTACTAAGGTAGCTTCCACACGTCCTACATCAGTCGCCTCTTACGACATGCCTTGTAGGTCGTAGTGGTACTATTCTTTACTTCCATTGTGGGTCCCGGCACCACACGGGCGATTCATTTCTTTCAATTTTTTATTTACAGTTTTACTACAGATTCTTTTGGGTCTTCTATGTTTTTGTTTACCATTTGATGAAAAGAAAGCAGGTAAACTATTCTCATTATGGCTACATGTTCAAAACGTTCTACATATTCTTGTATCTTCTTCATTCTTTTCTCTAAATCCTGTTATGCACTTGGAAATAAAGAGACAAAAGGAAATAGGTTAAAAAGAGGAAAATCTTGGATGGGTCAGGCCGAGGACTGTATTGAACAGGTGTGTACACTTGAAGACATTGATCCCGGTGAAGAATGGATACCAGTGCCAAGAGGAATCGCTACATCCTTTTCTGTATGCATCGAACTTGATAAAGAATACAGACAACACAACCCACTTGTCGTGGAGGCAGAGGTTCAGGCATTAATTTCTGAGAACGCATCTGAGCATGATGTAATCATTTATACGGATGGTTCGGTGATTCGACATGTGCGGAGCTTGTGGGCTTTCACTGCTCAGGTCGGAGGTGATGTTGTGAAGGAAGACAGTGGTGGTTTTGCCGTGACTACAAGCTGTCTCACTATGGAAATCATGGCGGTTACCAAAGCGATGATTTGGCTAGAATCACAGACTTTTATCCATGCATGTTTTCTCAGTGACTCAATGAGTATGCTCAGGAAGATTGAAACAGGATGGGCTAGGAGACATTGGATAGAATCGCTGGGGAGGTCTAAGCTGACAAAGATCAGTTTTATTTTTGTGCCAGGGCATGCAGGTGTAAGGGGAATGAACGTGCGGATAGGCTTGCAGGTATGGCTGCTGTCCAAGCGGACGAGCAATGGACCAGGCTGATATTATAAATTCCTTAAGGGAGAGAGGCGTGTACATGATTCACGTAATAGCGGTGAATCCACAACACTAACCAGACTGCAAGAACTCAAAGTTAAGTGTGGTGTAGCTCGACAAGAACGCTATGCTGGCAGACAAAGAAGAATTGTAAACCAACAAAGAACCGGTGTCGTTAGTAGCCACACGCTGATGGACATACTGAAGGAGAGATCGGAACACTTATGGACTAATTTGTTCGACGTGCAGTGATGGTGATCTGACGACTAAACTAAACTAAACTAAAACTGTTATGCCTGTCAGCGTCAGGATAAAACGAGATTTATAGAACTGACTTTTGTATGTGCTTCATAAATAGTTTCATGATGCTACTAACATCTATCAACATTAGATTTTACCTTAATCTTCTTCTTCGAATGCTCCATATCAGCCACTTGTTAACCACCCATTGTGATTTGTGTGTGATCTGAGTCTAGGAGCGATTGTACAGTGTGCCAGTTATGCGCCTACAAGTAGGCCAGCACATCTGATTTCTGTGACGCTGTTTATTTACTAAGGTAGCTTACCTAGGCCCCTACCTCAGTCACCTCTTACGACATGCCTTGTAGGTCGCAGTGTTACTATTCTTTGCTCCCCTTGTGAGCCCCAGCAACATACGGATGACATCAAACACACAATGGAACATTACAAGTCTATACATGTTTACCTACCGAAGTAACAACTCCTTTGGCAGTTTCTTATTGATGAAGGCATCATCCTCATCTGTGTACTGGCAGATCTGTGTGCAAGATAAGAATCTACAACACAAAAACTACGGGGTTTTTTTTTTATATTTGAGAAATGTTCAATCTATTATTTTAAAAATATTTGTGTCAGCTAAATTTTCTAGTTTTATTAACTTCAGTCTAATCATAAACTCTGTCCGAAATTCACTTGTGGATTTCATCTCACTGCGCCATTGCAGGCAATGAGAGTGCTGATGTCTTGGCTAAGAAGAGCAGTTCCAAAGAGAAAATTTACCAACCCGTTTTTTCAGGTCAAAACCCTCATAGAGAGAAAATCTGAAGTAGACTGGAAGACAAGCACTAGATATGATTATGGAAAAGACTTCCTCAAGACATAACAGACTAGGTCATTGTATTTCAACTACATATCAGACAATGCAGACTCAACAAATATTTATATAGTCTAGGAATAAATAAAACAGCTCTCTGTCAGTGCCAACAGGTGGAACAGACATTGGAGCATGTCCTGCAAGACTGTCCTCTCCTGTGTGGGCAGAGAAGCAGCATGTGGCCACACCCAGTCGACCTAAACACTAAGTTTTGGGGAAAACCTGACTGCCCAGTTTGTGGTCCACATTAAAATACTAAATGCATGACCAGAGATCGCTGAAGAAGAAGATAAACACTGTCCTGCTCTTTCTCCTGGAAATAAACCCAAGAATAGGGATCAGATACTGCACATATGAAGATTCGCAACCAGACAAACTAACAACCCTTCACCCCCTGAGCCGATATACTGGCTCATGTTATTTTTTAAGAAGACACAAAGCCAGTACACTGGCTAGTTCAGTATACATTACAATAAAAATGTATCCCGACGTAAATAAAATTATGGAGTTTCTCTTTCTCCAATCCTGTTTTGCCTCACAGTGTCAGGATAAGAAGAGATTTCTAGAATGAGCCCTTGTGTGCGCTTCATAAATAATGTCTTTCATTGCCTCTGTTATCTCTGAGGCCCACCTATTGCGTGGCTGACCCTTTGTTTTGTATCCATTGTATCGGAGCAACATTGCTCTTTAAGGTGCACTGTTCATTAGTAATCTGCATATGTGGCCGAACCATTTAATTTGTTGTTTCTTGATGAATTATGGAGTGAAAGGGTTAATACTACACAGTTATATCATGCTCAGGGAGGGAGGCACAGATGTCAAACACTGAAACTGATTCTCAATCCTTATTCCTAATCAGCAACCTAGCCAAGTGTTTTAGGTTTGATAATCAAGTTCTCCAAAAGATGATCTTTAGCTTGACGTATCTTTCTTAACACGCTGATCTCACAATACTGGACATCAGGCCAGGCTCTCTCTAAAACAGTGTCTGCACAAGAGTTCAGCTGATCTTCAGATCTAAAAAAGAGAATGATCCAGAAGGGCAGGTTTCAGTATGAGTGGATGTCGTCTATAGAAGTTTCTAACCTCCAGCGGCCCACATGGATATACTGTTCGGGGCATGCGGGTGTTTACGATAATGAGAGAGCGGACAGGCTTGTATCAACAACATTGATTGTTGGGGAGTTGAAGATGGATAAGGGGATGTTTTTCGGTCTCATCACGAGTGTCTGTTGGATGAGGACACTAAAATAGATGTCGAATCGATCAAGCGAATTAAGCAGTTTGGAGTTACCCATTGTACAAGTAGAACTGGATGCCTGAGGGGCAGAGTGAGAGGTGTGTTAATCAGCGAGCCA
This sequence comes from Arion vulgaris, assembly GCA_020796225.1. NCBI lineage: Eukaryota > Metazoa > Mollusca > Gastropoda > Stylommatophora > Arionidae > Arion > Arion vulgaris. Next base: position 9,951,317 of record CM036772.1, read on the forward strand.
CAGGAACCATCAGTATGCATACTCTTTGATATCTGTTGGGGAGACTGAGCACCTTTGGATCTGCCCAGAGTGCAATGACGTCAGCTTAGCAACCAATAACCAATCAGATCTAAAACAGTTGTTCCACAGGTTGGAGGTGGTGCTAACTAGGAATAAAAGAGCAGAAACAATTTGAATGACTGGTTTGTGTGTGCGCTCCTCCGTGAATTTGAAGTTACCTGAGTAGTATTAAGTTAAAAATATTATTATTACAAAAATTAAACAAATAAAAACAGTATGGAATGGAACTGATCGGAGAACAAAGGTCAGAATACCAAGAGCATGCATATTCTCAGCGGCAACGTATCGGTGTGAAGCATGGACATTTAACAAGGCAGTGAAAAATATATATATGTGCTTTTTTGAATATAATTGTTACAGAAGAGTACGCCATATACCATGGAGAGAGAATATAAATAGATCTATCCAGAAATAATCAAAAATAATCTCAAAACCAAAGACAACTGGCTGATGTTATAAATACGAATGAGAAAATTGAAGTATTTTGGACATATAAAGAGACAAGAAGGTTTGGTGAAGACTATTATGTAAGGGGGCATCCCGGCATAGAGGAGAAGAGGAAGATCACGAAAAAGATGGATTCAAGATGTAACTGATTAAGCATGACAGCTGCAGAGGCAGGACATCTGGCCTATAAGAGAAATTCAGTAGGACTATTAAGGTGGCAAAGTTCTGCTCATGACAATTTGATGATAATGACTGAAGTTTATAATGACTTACACTGGTCAGTCAAAGTTTCCGGAGGAACTCCATTTTGAGTTGCTCGCGTTTCGTCTTCCTTTTCCTTTAACACAACATACATTAAGTTAGTTAAATAGAATAGATATTAGCCTGGCTTTGAAAACATTAATATTTGATGCATAAGATATTGACACAGGGGACAAACTTAAGTCATGCAATGACCACCGGTTGAACGCTAACATGGTAATCAATAAAGCACCTAAACTGAACGGTAGAAATTTTGAATCTAACGTGGTTAAGGTAGAGTGAGCCAATGATGGATAAAAGCTGTGCATGAGCAGCAAGCTATAGTAAATATTATTATGCGTACATTACACACTCTGTTAAGGGGTCTCTGTGGCATAGAAGTTAAGTGCTAGTCTCTCGTGCCAAAGGTAAACGGTTCGCTCTCTCGTGAAGCTATCAGGATATTTTTCCAGAGATCCTAATCACAGTGTAAGTGAGATCGAGTTCCTAGTCCTATTGGAGACGGACGATAAAATGTAGACCACGCGTTCAATTTGACCACGTAAAAGAACCCTTGGCAGTTCAAAAATCGGGAAGAGCAGACTGGAAAGCCACTGCCCAGGCAAAATACATTATAAAAGATTCAAAAGTAAAATTCCTACAGAATATCTTCACCATCTTAAAAATCATATCGGGGATTCGGAGTTCGGTGCCACAGAGTTAGTGCACTGCAGCTGAGATCTTCCTGTGTAAGAAAGAGATCAGAGCACACATGGTTACTCACCAAAGTGCAATGATGATGGTCCTATCAATCAATCAATCATCTGTTAAGAGAAACTGAGAGAGATTGTGGACCAGTCTGTTTGCCAAAAAGACCAATACAGCTGTCTATATAATGGATAGAGCTTATGTTCTGAATGCCCTCATAGAGTGTGATCGCAAAAAGAATTTTCATTTAAACCAATCCACATCAACTGCTAGATTTCCAAGAGATGGGATTGAAGTGAACAGTAAAGAAAAGTACAACAGGTGTATGAGTAGGCTCAGCAATCAAAATCGGTATGGTCAGTTGCTGGACGCTGTTGGCGATATTGCGAAGGAGATCGGAGCACCTATGGACATGTCCAGAGTGCAACGAAGATATTCCACACTGAAAAATACAGAAGTACACATTTTGGCAGCAGTAATGAATAGTATAGAGTACTTGGCTTTCCAGAAAAAAAATTTGAATACCAGATATAATGGGCAAGATATAACACAGAAAAACTTGGGACAATCAGCTCAAATGTTAAATTGGTCTTGTTTTTGGCCCGGAAAGCCATAACAATATCAGGTCAGGAGAGATACATTGACCTTGGTGTGTGTTATTCTATACTAAGCAAGCGCTCTCTCTTCATGTAGTATGTCCTTTGTAGAATGTGGTTCTCATCACAGCATGCCTGAGAGGCACTTGTAATACTTCTTCTTTTTCACCCTTCGCCCTCAGGGAGGCATAGGTCTGCAACCAAGGCCTTCCAAGCTCGCATACCCAAGGCCATCCCTTCCAGATGTCCTCCTTGCAGGGTCCTTCTTCCTTGGGTGACAAGCTATGAATTTTCCTGGTTGCGGTTTCTGTAGCTATCTAGTGTTTTTTACGGGATGGGGTAATTAGCCCCACGTCCAACCTCCTTAATCGCCTCTTATGACATGCTTGGCAGGTAACAGTGGTTCTATTCTTTACACCGCAATTTGGGCCCCGGTAGCCCCTCGGGCGACCTGTAATACTGCATGCCACAAAATAGCTGTCTCCAACAAAAGAACTTAATTATGTGTTATTTATACCTTTGAAACAGCAATACGGTGGCACTGTGCTCCTACAAAAAATAGTTTCTACAACATCAGCATTAAGCTTGGAAGGATATGTAGAGATAGATATAAGAAGAAAGTGGATTTCAAAAATTAAGAAACTGATAATCCAAGAAAGTATCATGTTGTATCAGTTATATGAGGACTATCATCATAGAACTCTGGATATGACTGTAGGTGCTCCGATATTCGCCTCAACAAATCCAGCAGCGACCTTCGACCCAACACATCAGTTCAATGTTAATTAATCAATCTTTTTTGTATATTTGGTATGCCATTCATTTTGGGTTGCAGCAATATTGACACCCATCTCTCTCAATTTGGTCAGCGACTGGGATTCATAACCCAGAAACTACTCTGTTCGGAAAGGCTCTCTCAGTGTGCTACAAATGTCATTTTAGTTCATTGAAGCTCCCTCTGATATCGTAGTCATGCCAACCAATTTATCAGCTTGTTCATTACCCCTGACTGTGTGCCAAGGGACAAAAATGAAGGTGATTTCCCTGATCACTGTCTGTACTAATACCTCCACCCAGTTTAGTCTCACCATTCCTGTTTCGATGTTGTATATACAGTTTGATCTGCGCATCATGATATAAAAACAGGAGTTTTCTAACCAGGATTATGGATGGTACACTGTCAAGCAGAGTGGAGCATACAAGACAGCCCTTTTCCATACGAGGATGCCGGTCGAAACCATTACTACTGTCCTAAGGTTCACTGAAACTGTTTACATTGTGTTTGACTATGTCCGTGCTCAATAAGTTCAAAATGGCAGCTTGTTGTATAAGTGAAAATTGTCTATTGATGCTCCTAACCTTATGTGGCTCGTGTAGATCTACTGTCCTGGACATGAGTGTGTTCTTGGTAATAAGAAAACAGACCGGCTAGTATCAAAAACACCTATAGTTGAAGTGTTGATGATGGATATGTAGGATGTACTTGAGTTGCTTAGCGACCGCTGTTGATACACAACAATTGAAGATGAATCTATACAATAATTGTGACAATTTACACTCGGATATATGAGCAGCACTGGGTATGCGAGAGGCTGAACGTGAAGTGTGTTTAACAAGTATGCCATAAGAGGCATCAACCCTCTTAAAGGCATATATACCCTTTACGATCTGCTGGGGAAGACTGAGCACCAACAAGTCTGAATGAAGTACTATAACATTAGTTCAGAAACCAATATGGAATATTACAAAAAGTGTCCAACAAATAAAGATCAGAGAAATCATGGTCATCACCAGTATTACGTATAATAATTATAGGACACACTCCATGTATATTAACGGCCTTAGCGGATTACTAACTTAGCGTATTATTCATAATTTAAGATCAGACATCATTGTCCTCTAGACAGATCTAAAGACGCTCAGTCTTCCTTCCCATACAGCAAAGGATATTATGTTGATTTATCCTGTTACAAACTGGTTAGGTTACTTATGCATCTTAACCGTCCTCTCTCATGCTTCTCCCTGCCTGTTTCACATTTGATAAATTCCTTCACTGCCATCTAGACTGATTCATATAATGGAGGGTTCTCCTCCAGAAGGTGATAATTTACTGACCTCATTATGTCTGTCCTCAATCAACATCCCCTTTACAAATGTCCTTGATGCTAGTACATCAGTTGGTTCACTTTCCCAAATCCCTGCCATGACTAGGTCAGTATATTCATACCAGTTGCTGAATGGCTGAGATCTTTATTTATGTCCCCCACTCATGCAGCAGCCATCAGTCTTTTAACTAACGAATCATTGATATGATGGCATCTCTGATAGACGGGGTTTCAGACATCCACCTCAGTGCTGCAGTAAGAGTTTCATTCTCATAGTAGAGGTTAGTGTCTTCTGCCCTTACATGAAGCTTCATCGTGATGTTAACCCACAGACTTTGCTGGAGTAATGACAATCATAATAGTGATAATACTTCCTTTAAAAATATTCATGATGACGTAAGAATGCTGACGCATAAGAATCTAAGGAGCAGTAGTCGTTATAACATCCCTACTCTTGTCGTTCCAACAAACTAGTCATTTTGGCTAGAAAATAACACACTACACAGTAGTAATAAATAATGTTTTGTATAGTATTATTATTTACATTTTTACGACCTAGACCACTATTCTTCCATTAATTTCTTTATATACAATATATGTTAAAATTTACTCGCTACATTATTTCTGAATACTGTACGAAAACAAAAGAGGATAGTATTTGTCTGGGAGATAGATAAAGAACTTCTCACGGATCTTCTCTTGGTCAATTAGTCAATTACTGCTGGGAAGTCTTCCTGTTGTATACAACAAAGAGACAATATCAATCACAAACAATTCGCTCTGGTGTGTTTTTCTGGAGTCTACCTTTGACTGGAAAGTACAACCAAAAAACAAAATCATCTCTTACCTCTGACTTGATTTTACAGTGATTGTTGCTGTGGTGATTATTATGATTATGGTTACTCATTTCTTTAAGCCATGAAAACAAATAAATTTCCAAAAACGTTTGCTACAGCAATGGTAGCATACAAAAAGAAAACATACTTCTGCATCGTCTTTTACAACAGCTCGTCTCATTGGACAACATAAACTGACGTAATTCACATGTTTATAAACACGTAAATACTAAATACCTCGCAATACTACTACGTAAATAGTATAATGTATGCAAGTATAAAATATTGTCAATTATTACTGTTTTTGTTGTCGTTACTATAATATAAAAAACATAGACAAAGGTATATAAACAATTCCGACTGATCCATAAATAGAAGTGATTCACCAATCATATCCAAGGTTACAGATACACAACTCAGCTGATGAGCAACCTGCTTCAATGTTTTGGTTCATGATAATGAGATTCTCAAGTACCAGACCAATAACAATACATACCGGGAAATTTCAACGAGTTTAATTAATGTGTTTATATTCTCTTTAATTGGGCGATATCAGGAAACACTGTTGGAGATTAAGATACAGAAAAACAAGAAGTGTATACAACGAACACAAATGAACAGCTGATCGTGTCAACAAATAATATACCTGTTCGTGAAAGAACTGTAAAACGGAGCCAACGATTAGAACATATCTGACGTAACAGTAATATTTACTGGGAACAAGCAGTAGTAGAAAGATAAAACAATTATTATTTTTCATCGTCTTTATGGTCCAGAGAATAAATGTCAATCTGTAGCTAAACTATATAAGTTATGTTGACCTTGACCCACTTTTATTTAAGCTCTCCCTGTATTATTTATTGCGCTTGTCTCATTTTATCGCACTTCTTTGTCCGTCCCTATTTCGATGAGCTTTATGATTCTTGTAATACTATTTTAATGTAACTCTAGTTAATGAGATATTTATCCAATCAACATCTATCTTGCATTTGTTTTCTTTATTTATGTTCTGCACGTGAACTTTGGTATCATCATCAGGTGCCGTCTGGTGTAGGCGATCATGGATCTCCACAAATCTATATCTTTGGTGTTTGCTATCAATTCAGATGTTGACGCTCTACTTCGCCAAGATGTCAGGCTATCCAAAATTTTCTCTCTCTGTCTTCCTTGTCTCGTCTACCCTCAATTTTACCAGTTGTTACAATGTGTTCTAAACCTCCCTTCTCATCACATGTCCGAAAAATGATGACTGCCTCTTTCTTATATTGATAATAAGTTTTCTCTGTGTCTTGACCTCATTCAACACCTCATCATCATTGGCCTCTTTGTCTCAGGAGACAATAGGTGTTGCGTCACGTAGTATGTTCTGTGCTGAATCACAACGTTTCGTGTGGCTGTCTGTAATGGCCTATTCTGGAGTGGCAATCCTTGCCACAGTTGCTGCAGGTAAAACTGGAGACTAGAGCCGATGCATGGGATGTTCTCTCTGCTCTCTGTGCTCTCTTTGCCTCCACATGTGATGTTGTTTTTCTTCTTTTCTTTTGAGCCGCCCCTCACTGCCGCTCGCCACGCTTGTCTGTCTTTGGCCAACCACACCCAGTGTTTTTTGTCTATGCCGCATGAAGTTAGATCACGCTTGCAGGTGTCAATGAAGCGTAATAATGGACCCCATGCTGTCTAGCACCAGATGCGAGTTGACCATATAGAATGTTCTTTGGGATTCTATCATCGCTCATACGGCACACGTGACCCAGCCATCTGAGACGTCGCTGACTCAGTAAAGTGTGCATGCTTGGAATGCCAGCACTGTTCAGGACGTCTATATTGGAGATGTGATCTTGCCATCGGATGCTGTATATTCGCCTGAGACAGCGCATGTGGAAGGTGTTGAGGCTATGTTCTTGTCTAGCATATGTGGTCCATGTCTCACTACCATACAGCAGAGTGCTGAGAACACGAGCTTTATATACTTGTGTCTTGGTGTTTCTTGTGAGTACCCTGTCAACACCTCAACATTAGTGATTTTAGCAGTCAATGGAATTGTTATCATTCTTCTGTAAAACCACAATATTTTTTTTTATTAAACGTTTAGTCGGGATTAAGTATTCACCTGTTATTATTTGTATTGTTGCTACTATTCAGTGGCGGATCGTCGTTAAGAGTCAGTGGGGCGGGTCTCACCAAAATCATGTATAACTAATGTGTAAATACTAATATATAAATTAACCCAAAACAATGATTTCTCCGAAAATATTTGTCCGGCCTAACCATAAAAAATTATTACGAGCCGCTGCTGCTACTATTAATAATAATAGTTCATAAGAATTGCTACTAAGAGTAATAATTTATCTCGTACCGTTATACGTTACATAGGGCCAGCAAGCAATTTCTCCATATCACTCTATCCTGGGCAACTCGGTCAATCTCCTCCATGGAACTGAGACCAATATTTCTTGCGCCTCTCAGCAAAGTTTGTTTCAGGGTCTCATTAGATCGTCCTCTCTTTCCTTAACCTTTTGCATCCCACTTCAATGAATGCTTTGATATTCATTGATCATTTCTTCTCAAGGTGTATCCAACATATCTCCATCTTCTCTTTCTTATAACAGTTGATACTAGTGGTTGACCAGACATTTCCCTGATTTCATCACTTTTCCTGAATTCGTCCCATTTTATGTTCATTATTTTCACAGACATCTATTTTCAAATGCATTCAACTTGCTTTCTATATCTTTAGTCATTTTCCAACTCTCGCTAGCATATGTTAGGATTGATACAACATTTGAATTGAAAATTCGTAATTTAGTTTTAATACTATATAACATGCAGTTCCATATTTTATTTAGACTTTTAAAAGCTGATGTTGCTTTACCAATTCGTATCATAATTACTAATTGAATCGATCAAGCGATTTAAGCAGTTTGGAGTTACCCGTTGTTCAAGTCGAACTGGATGCCTGAGAGGCAGAGGGAGAGGTGTGTTTAATCAGCGAGCCACATGAACCATCAGTATGCATACTCTTCGATATCTGTTGGGGAGACTGGGCACCTATGGGTCTGCCCGGAGTGCAATGACGTCAGTTTAGTAACCAATAACCAATAACCAATCATAATTACTATTACTATTACGTTATTATTATTATTATTATTGCGATTGTCACATGACTCCCGCTCATTCGCAGTCATTATTCAGATGCTACTAGATTCACCATATAAAACTGTTGGACAGGAGTGGTCTAAGACATTGTTGAGGTCTATTAATTCTCATCGTAACTGCAAGTAAACTATGAAATTATATTTACCTTTCACATTACTTAATTTCTATATTAGTGACAGCATAGCACACTAAGTTGAGGAAGAAGTACAGAAGAAAATATAATAGCCAAGAATATATTTAACAACTTTGAAAAGTGTTTTTAACATCCAAACAAATAACTACTTTTTTTCTTTTCTTCAATCCTGTTTTGCCTCACAGCGTCAGGATAAGAAGAAATTTCTAGAACAAGCCCTTGTGTACGCTTCATAAATAGTGTCTTTCGTCGCTTCTGTTATCTCTGAGGTCCACCTTTTGCGTGACTGGCCTTTTGCTTTGTATTCATTGTATCGGGGCAACATTGCTCTCTGAGGTGCACGGTTTGTTGGTAATCTGCTTATGTGGCTGAACCATTTCTCTCTCTCTCTCTCGATCCCGCCTAGACTGATGAACCAACTTTTATCATGAATTTTACTGTTGCTTTGAGGGACTCCGTCCTCCGTACAGCTTCTCACGAAGCTCTGTGTTAACGAACCAAGTTTCTTTTCTCGTGGCTGCTAACCGCTGGCAGTCTTGCAGTATGTACTTTGCTGCCATGTCCGCCTTTTCACAGTGGCACAGGCTAGTTGTGCCATTTAATTTGTTGTATCCAAACAAATAAGAAATACACAAAAGATCAGACTTGTCAAGTTCGATGTATGTTCATCATTGTTATTATATGGAACGTAAACGTAAACAATGAACAAACAGATGGAGAGAAAAACTGAATCTTGATAAATGTGCACCTTCTTCTTCTTCTTTTATCGTCACACTGCTACCGGGTTGTTGCCCAGTGTCGTGGTTTTCTGTTTTTGTCTTGCGCTGTTCTGGTAGCTTGGGCGATTGTTATTTTTGCTCTTTAAAAGGATTCTGCAATGCGATCTAACCATTTTTTTTTGCAATCAATCTCTCGCCCTCTTTCCCGATGTTCTGTTGTAGAAGACTTTGTATACTGTGAAGTTTGGCTGCATTCTTATTAAGTGTCCATACCACTTCATTCTTTGTTTCTCAATGTAATTCAAGCAAGGTTCTATGAGAACAAGGTGTTTTTTTTTGGTTGTTTTTTTTGCAAGAACCCCAGAGGACGCAACGGAAGCAAAGAATATGATCAACAAATAAACAGTGTACAGGTATTAAGAGCTTCCGCAAAAACAAATAGACAAACACAGGATTCGAACCACTTACCCTCATTTCTTACGACACACATCGCCTAGCCTAGCAATACGAGCGTCCTTACAAACACAACCAGCGAGCCATTCGGAGCATTTGTTGAGTAAAGTTCTGTGTCAACTTTCTTTTTTATGCTGATGCTGGTGACTCTGTCTTTTCTGGTGTTGTTGGTAACTTTTTGCAGACACCGCATTTCACATGTAGAAATGCGGATATACAGAAGAATAGAACGAGTGTCGCAAAAATAGAATCAAACTAACAAACATATACTTCAACAGCAGGAGAGACACGAGAACTGCTCAAGCTGATATACAAATCATATCCTATCCTTTACAGGACCTTGTCATCAATCAAAATAAACTAGTCGTTGAGTTTCTAGTCATCACGTTCACAGTAGTTTGCCATTGCTTTCTTAACGGTGTGGTCTATATTTACAGTTCATAAAAATCCATGGTAGCGATATTGCTTGCAAATTGCCAGCCACAGATTTTGAAGCCAAGTAGATATATATATATATATATATAGCAGAAGTCGAACTGGATGCCTGAGAGTAGGAGGTGTGTTTAATCAGCGAGCCACGGAACCATCAGTATGCATACTCTTCGATATGTGTTGGGAGAGACTGAGCACCTATGGGTCTGCCCAGAGTGCAATGACGTCAGTTTAGTAACCAATAACCAATAAGATATATAGTAGGTAATTGTGGTATTTTTATTACATTTTGAGTATTTGACTGTTGAAAACCATATTGGAAGGGAAGGTAGGATATCAAAGAAAAACAGATATAAATGCAAGAGCATAGATTGAAGTGGCCAGAAAAGAACAGTACAACAGGTACATGAGTAATCAACAGGTATCAATGAACATCGAACTGGTACGGTTAGTAGCTGTACACTGTTTGAGATATTGCGAACGAGATCGGAGCACAAATTGACATGTTCGAGGTAGAAAAAAGGTAAAGGAATTCTTTCTTCATACCTCAAGGTATATTGGACAATTATTTCGTTATTCGTTTTTATTCCCAGATTTTCGTTTTTATTCCCAGAATCTATATTAGATAATACGGTGTTATGTTGTATTTTTTACTGAACATCCGCACACGATGGGTAATGTGGTCAACATCACGCCAGCCGCCTTTACTTTCAAGCATTTTTCCTGGTACCTAATTCAAGCTAGGGTCGACCTGAGAGCCGTTACGGGCGGAAAAATACTCCACGCCCATTGTGGAATTAAACACAGACCACTAGCATAAAATTTGATACATTTTCTTGCTTGGTCTCTTGCCAATACACAAATAAGACAAGAGACCAAGCAAGAAAATGTATCAAATTTTATAAGAAAGTGTCGCTGGAACTACATCGGCCACACACTTAGAATGGATGAGGAAGACTCCCTTACCAATCCCTCATATGGACACCAGAGGAAAAAGAAAACGAGGAAGACCAAGAGACTCTGCGTAGAACCATCACCAGAGAAGGCTCAACGATGGACCTAGTAAACATTAAAGACCTAAAACAGATAGCAACGAACCGCGAGACATGGAGAACTATGACCTCTGCGCCGCCCACAGGCCCAAGAGGAAAGACTAACTAACTAACTAGCATAAGAAGTGATTTCCCTAACAACTACGCCACTGCGCCTCTCCTCTAAGACCACTAGTCCAAGAAGCGAGTTCCCTAACAACTACGCTACTGCGTATCTCTGCACGTCCGGAGTACAAAGAAAATATTTCAAACTGAAACATGTCATTTCGGTCCGTTGTAATGCCATTTTAAGATATGATAGCACCCATCAAACATCAATTCTATGCTCAATGGTGGAGAGGTCAAGAAGGAATCTCATCGCTACTTCTGATGTATGTTTGGTGCATCCCAGAATGATGCACATAGCTTCATTCTGAATTCTTTCCAGTCTCATTAACTGCGTATGATTAATCGTGAGGATATCGCATGCATATTGTAAACGTAACAGAGCAGGGAACGCAAAGGAAGGTAAACGTAACAGAACGAGGCCTTGGTACAAGAGAACACAAAGGCGTTGTATGTCCGCCAATTTTGACACTTGATGTTTCAGATTTTACAATGTGATTATTTAAAGAGAACCATGATAATACAGTTTTAGTGTGATTTATCATTGCACCAGGCCATAACTTGGTTCACTTCTTCCTTATTAGCAATTTCATGTACATCATGATGTATAAAGATTTATTTTAAAAAGAAGAAGAAAAAACTGTTTCTACTGCCTGTAGAACCGCTATTTTAGGGCGATGTTGGACCGGTAGGACGAGAGCCTGAGAAATTTAATGGCCGCATTGCTAGTGCAATCGCAGCGAAGCTGTTCAGGTTAAGATTTTTCATTTATGTCACAACAGAAAAAAATCTTTGGCCTTACCGATCTTTGGATTAACAAAATCTTTTGCCTTACAAATCTTTGGATTAACAAAATCCTAAAATTCGTCACGCTGACAATGCATGAGTGGATGCCATCACAACTGAAAGTTATATTGCCGTCACGCTTCATTACATTTCCGAATCATGTAAAGTGTGCTTATATTTGCTTGACTATTTCAAATAAAATAATAGACATTCTACAGAAAATATTGTACATTAATTACAAAGAGTTGTACCAGACTAATGAATTACTAGAAAACTGTATTCAGCTGTCACCAATAGCGCAGTCAACCTAAATATGGCTGTGAATGTAACATGTTAGAAGCTTCTGCCATGCTTCACGTATTCAATTATTCAATTAAATTGATTGTTCAAAGCATGACGAAAACTAGTTGCCTAGCATTTATAGGCGTAGCCTACTGTAGCTGTCAAGACAAATTATGCTGTCAATAAAGATGTGAAAGGAGCGATGGTTCAGCGCTGAATAATAATTCACACTGGAACACAACATTTCACATGTTCAAAGATATAAAAACACGGAATAAATATAATAGTGTACTTAATATTTCCCATATGTAAAAGACGATGCCAACTATGTGAATTACGACACTCTCACTATAGGTGGCAAATGCATATCAGAGCTTAGATATGCAGACGATAGAGTATTATTATCCACCAGCAAAAAAGGTTTGGAAAACCTAATCATGACGACAAAGAAACATAGTGAAGACCAACATCTATATTTGAATACACAAAAACAAAAATCATGTCAACTGACAAAGCAAAAGGCTCACCTAACATCCAAGTAAACAATGAAGAACTCCAATGTGTAGAGATCTACGAATATCTGGGCTCAATAATTAACAATAACGGTGACTGCTCCAAAGAGATCTCAAGAAGATTGGCAATAGCAATCAAGAAGTTAAACACAATGAAGAACATGTGGCAAAGCACCTGCAAAATACTAAAATTAAAAATATTGAGAGCATGCATCTTCCCAGTGGCTACTTATGGTTGTGAATCATGGACTATTACACAGAAATTAAGAACGAAAATCCAGTCCTTCGAAATTAAATGCTACAGAAAGATCCTACGAATACCATGGACAGAAAAAGAAAGAACACTGATGTCCTGAAAGAACTACATGTTAAAGAGAATTGGCTGATAATAAACATACTATACAGAAAAATTACATACTTTGGTCACATCAAGCGTCACGATGGCCTGGAAAGAACAATACTAGAGGGCAGGGTCCCAGGACGCAAAGGCAGACCAAGAAGAAGATGGCTACAAGATATTAAAGAAACCATGAACATGACCATCGACGAAGTGGGTGAACTGTCAAGAGACATAGTGAATTTCAGATGTGCTGCAAAGAGAGCAACGTCCTATAAAGGATACGCACCTTGATGATGATGAATATTTCCCATGTTTAGCTGATTTGTTATCTGTTTGGATGTTAATAACTTTCTCACGTCATTGAATGTTCTTTATGCCAATCATATTCTTATCCAAATCTCTTTATAACATCTGCCATCATCTATATTTATGTGTACAAGATATTATCAGCTTGCTTCAGTAGTTTTCCACGTATTTTAAATTTATTTTTGACCTCTTCCCTTTTCTCTTGATAAGCATAATAGTATATTCTATTATTTTTTCTAGATGTTAATAATTTCCGTTTCATATTTCTTGCTAGATTTATCTAGTTCATCTATTAACTCTTGCTCATTCTTGGCTACAAATACTGTGTCGTCTGCATATATTAGGTTATTTATTATTTTTCTATTCATCGTGTGTTTTGGCAGTCTTTCAATTTGTTTGAAAATTGTTTTTGTGTGTATGTTAAAAAGACTAAGTGACCTTGATTGTTTTTGTCAATATCGATGTTAAATAGGCCAAGTGACATGATACTATACCGTCTGAAATATCTCGTTCCTCTTTTATGTCGATGTATCGATGGTAACTGTTTTTAGTTTCTAATGTTGCTGGTTTTCAAGTTTTGTGGTTTCACATGCGAGTCCCGTAATCTTATCTATGCCATTATCTGTAAGCGGTGTTACAAGGCTTATATCGGTGAGACAGGCAAGTATCTCAGTAACCGATTCGCCCAACACTTGCGCGACATACACCAATGCTCTGTGACACCCTGTAGCCACCCATTTCAATAATACTGGCCATTTAGGAGCTCACGATGTCCAGGTACAGCCACCCGATCATGTTCTTCGGATGATGGCAGTCGATTTGCTCTGGAGAATCGGTTGATTTCGTTGTATGGTAGCTTGCAACCACGTGGGCTCAACATATTACATTTCTATGCTTCTTAGTACTTTCTCTTCTCATGCCTTGTAATCTATATGTGCATATGTTGCATGTATTCAAGTTATATATTTACTTGATTTTTATTGTTTCTCTTCTTTTCTATTTCTAGTTTTTATGTGTGTTTTTGTATTACATTTATTTCGTTATTCGTTTTTATTCCCAGATTTTCATTAGAAACGTTTGAATGTCTCCGTATCTAGTCGTCCATATATGTTTTTTATTCGTCACTCCTGTTGTTCGTTTGCTTGGTAAAGGCCTTGTTGGTCGAAACGTTGCTGTATATTGTCATTGTTTTTGTAATTTGTAAAATTTCAGTACATTGTGATAACGTGGTTTGCCAATCAAATAGTATTACTGCAGTCTCATCTATATTGTGGTTTTCAAGTACATAGTTCTAATTTCTAATGTAATAATAATAGCCGTCCATCGCAAGCGATGATGACAACAATCTCAGACGTGTACTGTTGCACCTCTCTGGTGTGTGCGGAGGTGACTGTAGAGTCCAATCCTAGAACAGAATCCCCGACCACAAGTGGGGCATACATGATCAAGGTTAGACATGTGCGTGTTGTGTGCTCTGTCTTTTCGCGCTGCTCGTTTTCTCTGTGACTCAACAATACGATGATTCTCAGCTATTCGGGTTCCTCTTTGTTGTTACAGCGCCACATTTGGTGATCTTGCGCAAGGGATTCCCAGCACGTATTGTCTATATCGAAGCATTTCAGAGACACTTTGAGAGTGTCTTTAAAGCGTTTTTCTGTCCACCAGCTAAACGTCTGCCCCTTCAAGCTCGCCATACATCAACTGTTTTGGAATGCGTTTATCAGGCATTCGAGCAACGTGACCGACCCATCTCAGTTGGGCCTTCTGCAACATGGTGTTGACGCTTGGGATCCGTGTAATTTCTAATGTAAAGAAATGGACAAAATACTGTCTGGCAGAGTGCAACACCAAGGCGAAAGACAGAGGATGCTGGAGATTCATTGCAGCCAACCTTCAATGCGGAGACGGCACTTTATGATTTCTATTTAGTCTTACTATCTATCCAAGACTATTTCTTGCAGACATGTGGTTAGCTCATCATTTTGGATTATGTCAATATCTTTGCTGCAATCAATGTATTTCATGTGTTGATGGTATAAGAAGCTGGTAACATGGTAAGTATCTAGTAGCGAATACCATTTTTAAAAAAAAGGATTCCCATAGCTTTCGGTACAAGCGCATCCTTCGTGATTACGAAGGCCGCGGTACAAGTTATACAGTAGAATGTCCCTTGCGGAATGTCGCACGTGTGACCATAGTTATTGAAAGTTAGTTTAAGTAGGTCATGGTCGCAAGGTACCAAATAGTATTCGGTATTCGAGCATCGAATACTTACTATTCGCACATCACTAGCAACGTCAATGCATTTGTTCTAGCAGTAGTAAAAAGCAGTTTTGTATTCTGGTTATCGAGATGCCTTGTCACACAAAAGTTTAAAGTCCAGTTTCCTGTGTCATTCATAATTCTAGTGAAAATGTGTGACTCGTTGCTAGCTTAAACTTAAGACGTGTACGGACTGTGCGATACAAACTAATATAAAAACCAGCAGGTACGATCAGTTACTGAGTAAACTGAGTTAGTTTTGCCATCATTCAAGTTCAAATTTCTCGAAAAGATCTGTTGTATCAATATTCAATTTTGCATGCAATCTTATATTTACGTTGACCAAAGGAATATGTCATTGACAGGTCGAAATGCAGCTTAGTTTTTGCATATCGGCAAATTTCTTTGTTTTTCGAAAACTGCAACGCTGTGCTAAACTAAAGAACTATGGCGGTAACTTCATGTAGGTTAACGATATCATCAAAGGCGGATCCATCAATGATCATATTCGTATAGCAATGGATGCCATGTATATAATAAGCATAGACAGGTGGGAAAACATATAATTATAAGGGACTGGATTATGACAATAATATATTTATAATATATTTATGTGTTGGACGAGTCCAGTAGATTGATACCGTTCTAGGTTGAATTAAATGCAATCTGTTCTCTAATAGTCATCTTCCTCTTTCAAGACATGGTCCTCACATTTTATCCAACAAGTTCTATCAATATTTGATAGCACAGCAGCACTGTGAGTTAGTATCTTGATGTCACACAATTTGAATGTAGTATTTTCAGCTGCCACCTATCCTTTAATGTTAGCCCAAACAAGTTTGATTGGGTTAAAATGGGAATGGTACAGTGGAAGTCTCAAACACCTATATATATATATATATATATATATATGGCCTTGCTCCTCTATCAACCTGTCCATTTGAAATTTCTTTAACGTTTGCGGCTGCTTTACAAGGGACAATAAGTCAATAATTATGGTTTGAAGTATGTTTCATTGAATGAAATATTTTCTCTTGTAATCCACACCTTTATTGTGTCTTTTTTGACAGTATTCTGCTATGCCATCTAACCATTTTTTCTATGGTCTTCCTATTACCTTTTTTCCTGATGTTCTGTTGTAGAAGACTATGTATACAGTAGAGTTTGAATGCATTCTTATTAAATGATAGAACCACTTCATTATTTGTTTCTTAATGTACTTCAAGTAAGGTTCTGTTCCAACACTCTTTCTGATGTTGGTGACTCAGTCATTTCTGGTGTTGTCTGTAACTTTTCATAGGCATCACATTGCACACATAATTTTTCACACTTTTCTTTTTGCTCGTTGTCCATGTTTTGATCTGGTAATACAAAATAGGCATAAAAATGCTGGTGCTTAGCTGTCAGTGAGATGTTTGTGTGCATGTGCAGCCTTAAGACTTGCAGGTTGAGTTATTAGCAAACCATTTCAAGTCTCTGAAATTGTTAGGTTTTTTTTCACATTGTATCTTAGAACGAATGTGAAACTGGATTTCACTTCTATTTCTAGCGCAAACCATAGTACATGTTTATTGTTTGCATTTCACTTTTAAAGTTGTTTTCAGTTAATATAAAAGTTGAATGGAAACGGAAGTTATTGAAAAACAACAAAATCTTTAAAAAGACTGTTGCATTGAATAGATCTAAAAAAAAGATGCTCTGTGGCGAATAAGCTTAGCGAGTTAGTTAAGTTTTAATTTTCAAAAGTCTGTACATAGTGTTTCATCTTGTTTTATGCCCGAGGTTTGGAATCAATATAGAACATTAGATTTATTACAGTCTTGTATATTGTCATTTTCGTTTGCTTGAAATATTGTCTGTATATTCAACGTTGCTTCTTGTACAAACTTCACTGTCTTTTGTAGCTCATACAGAGGTCTGTGTAGTTTTTTGTCCAGTGCTGTTTCACTAGGCTAGCGATTGTATATTGTGATCTTGGTGTTAACGGATTTTATCAGGTGTTGTAGGGCAAAGTATACCTTATGTCCTCATTGTATTCTAGACTATATTTGTTCTCTTATTATGTTGAAGCTATTAAAGTTCGTGCCCAAGTAATGATAAGCCTACTAATACAAAATTTACATACTAATTGTCTCTGGTAACTTTGACCTACTAGTTTACCCCTATCTCAACACAGGGCTGTGTGTAGCGTGTAATTATCAAGATTGTTAATAATATCTTGTGACAGCTATTATTATATAAGTCATATTGGATATAAAGATTTGATGATATCAACAGGACATTGTTTTTCATATGGTGATGTTTTGTTGTAGTGGTTTAAGATATAAACATTTTAGTCATTGTACTTAGTATACTGAGTCACTAGTAACAATTGTTATAAGAAGGAGAAGATGAAGATATGTTGTGCATATACCTTGAGAAGAATTGATATAAGAATACCAAAGTAGCCACTGAAGTGGCTGGGTTCAAGAAAGAGATGATGCTTTAGCGAAACTCAGACACAAACTTTGTTGAGAGATGCAAGAAATATTGTTCTTGATTCCATGTAAGAGATTGAGCTAGCTACCCAGGACAGAACAGTAGGGAGAAAATACTTGCAGGTTCCATGTAATGTATATAACGATACAAGAGGAATATATATACATATAATGAGTCATAGGATTAATTATTTATTCAGATAATTGTCATAATAAATAACCTACAAGGCATGTCGTAAGAGGCGACTGAGGTAAGGGCCTAGGGGAGCTACCCTAGTAAATAAAAATCTATGTAGAAATCGGATGTGCTGGCCTACTTGTAGGCACATAACTGCCGCAACGTACAATCACTCTTTGGCTCAGATCATATACAAATCACAAAGAGTGGTTAGCAAGTGGTCGATATGAAGCGTTCAGAAAAAAACGCACTTATTTCTTGAGATTGCATTTGGTCGTAATTTACTTCATGAGGCGCACAGTTTCACACAAGAATGTTTCTATTTTTTTCATGAACTAGGGTATGATGATTTACATTAAGCTTGAAGATTATATAATATACAATTCAAACTCATTATATTGAATATTATAAATAATATTGAGTGAAAATAGTGGCACCCTCTGCAGTGCCTGTACACGAGCCATCGCTGCCCCCTGGTAGAGTTTATAAAACACAAGTATCTATCTGGATTTTTTCTATAAATGGTCTTATGATATATATATATATCATAATTGCCAATGCTTTTGCCATCAAGTAAAAATATACTCCATATTCACCAATAGGCCACATGGTATCTTCTTCTTCTTTGAACGCTCCATATCAACCACTTATTAACCACTTGGTGTGATTTGTATGTGATCTGAGCCTAAGATAGGTTGTACCTTGTGCTAGTTATGCGCCTACAAGTAGGCCAGCACATCCGATTTCTGCAACGCTTTCTATTTACTATGGTAGCTTCCCTAGGTCCTACATCAGTCATCTAGTACTACATGCCTTGTAGGTCACAGTGGTACTATTCTTTGTTTCCCTTGAGGGCCTCGGCACTACACTGTCGAGCCACATGGTATAAGACGGTCTCTTTACTTTACATACTTATTATATGTGTATATATAAGTATTTATATATATATATATATATATATATATATATATATATATATATATCTATTATCAGTTATATGAGGACTATCATCATAGCACTCTGGACATGTCCATAGGTGCTCCGATTTCCGTCTCAGCAAATCCAGCAGTGTCCTGCGGCCCAACATGCCAGTTCGTTCAATTGATCAATCAATCTGCCTGCATATTTAGCATGTCATTCTTTTCTGGCTTTACCAACATATATGGGAAGATGCCTATATTCTAATTAGTTTTCCAGTGTTGTCTTTATTGCTTACAATTGCTCATTTCTAAATTTTCTTTCTGCTTATTTCCATAAATATATCTTCTTCTGTTGCAGATATGGCACAAAAACACCTTGTATTTTCATATGGAACTCTCAAGTCAGGAGAGCCAAATGCTCATATAATGACTGACCCTGCGACAGGCACCTACAGGTTTATTGGATCTGGTGAAACTGTGAAAAAATACCCTATGATTGTCGGGTCGCAATATGCAATACCTTTCCTGCTCTTTATTGAGGGAAAAGGCGAGGTGGGTTAATAATATCATTGTACATAGACTACCAAAATAACGTTAGCGATTCGATCAAGGGAATATTAAGGGAAATTCTGTCATAACTATGATGAAAAAATCCAGACTATCAAGGTGGCAGCTGAGAAATTGTTAAACACCAAGCTTAGTTAACAACTTGTGATATTTTTGACATGCAAAATAAGCATCCCAAGTATCTGTCAAAACATTGCCAGGACTACAGACACTACTGTCTGAACTGTGTAACCAGTACAAGGCTGTCTTGCAGTGAATACTGTCTCACTGTAGAGTACCAGGAAATAAGACAACAGACTGACTGGCCGCTACAGGTGAGAAGCTGGATGTACCAGTTACTTATCACCAAAAGAAAAGCTTAATTAAATCAATCAGAAAGTCACCAATACTAACACAGGACGACTACCATAATATGTTCTTAGTAGTAGAATAAGTAGTCATCCTGCGCCTCAGAGCAGGACACAATCGACTCATTCAGCCACATACATACAAAATCCAAGATCTGCAATTCAGCCAACTGTTCATAGGAACAGATATCCCTGACAGCAGAGCACATACTTCAAGACAGCCCGGAATATGATATACTGATACAAACTTATTACATAGGGAAACAATAATAGACAGAAAACTACACAGACCTCTGTACGAGCTATAAAAGTCACTTTCATACCCATCTTCATGTAGGGCATTGGTTTGCGACCTGTGGTTCGCGTACCATCGAGAATATTTTATAGCTCATTCAGGGTGCCTGAAAAATAACCAGTCTTTTTTGTCCTTCTCTGCTTTTTGCCGCTAGACGTAGCAGGTTTAACTGATGATCGGTTTCCGAGATAATGCTCGCTCGGTCGCTTGATATGTTGTGGTATTGTGGAGTTTTAAGATGTCTGTAAAATAACCAGTAATAGCGAAAAAACATGATATTTGTAGTTATATAACAATTTTCTTCACAATATCTCCAACAGTGTTCAGCGACTAAACGCACCAGTTTGATGAGCGTACTCATATACCTGCAGTGCTGTTCTTTTCTGGACATTTCAATCTTCAGACCAAACTCTAGCAATCGACATGGATTTTTAGGTCTTATTTTTTTAAACCTCGTTTTTTCATGATAAGCAACTGGTACATTTTGGCCACTCTCATGCAACTCCTCCCTTTGTCCATTCAGTCTGCTGTCTTATTTCTTGGTGTTACACAGTGAAATGGCACAGTATCCACTGCAAGATGGTCGTGTGCTGGTAGCACAGGTCAGACAGTAGGGTCTGTAGACCTGGCAATTTTCTGGACTTTCAAATGCTGATTTTGCATCTGGCCTTCTTCTTCACCTTTCAACTCTCAACGGAGCACAGGTCTTCAACAAACTTCTTCCAGCTTTCTCTCTCTTGCCATCCCTTCCAATTCTTTCCATGTTTTACCTATCCTTTTCATATCAGTCTCCAGCTCTCCTCTCCATGTATGTCTAGGCCTTCCCCTACTTCCTCTTTCCCTGCGGGTTCCAAAACATTGTCTGTCTTGCAATACTTCCAATCGGTCTTCTTAATGTGTGTTCTATCCATCGCCAGTGTCTCTTCCTTAGCTCTTTCTCCACTGGTATCTGAGTTCCTCGTTAGTAATCTTATCTTATCAAGGCATCTTGCATTCTAGATATTGAGTTTGCATCCACACTACATTGTCTTGTTCAGGAGTACATTTTTTCCAGTGATCACTAGAATTGCTGTTGGAACCGCAGAGTTTGTGCATTGTGTAACATTTTTGGCAGGTGCAATTTCTATAGAGACACGGTCGCCCGCCTGGCCAGCATGTTCACAGCATGGACAACGGATAACAAGCTCCCTGTGAGTGTGTTTCAATTCCGCGGGCTAGCAGAAAAGTCACAGTTTTCTCCAGATTTACGGTGTTCGGGGCACTGAACCGAAGGGTTACTATGTCCATGGCACCGAGCCGAAGAGCTGAAAGCTCATGTGCTTCTGGAGCAAAAAATAAAAAGAGACACTGTCATATTGGTAAACTCTGGCGCCCATGTGGTCCATGGGCCTGCTAGGGAAAACAAAGAATTGTAACACTGCGACCTATAAGGCATGTCGTAAGAGGTGACTGATGTAGGAGCTTAGGAAGCTACCCTAGTAAATAAAAAGTGTAGCAGAAATCGGATGTGATTGCCTGTTTGTAGTCGCATAACTGGCACTACGTACAATCACTCTTAGGCTCAGATCACATACAAATCACAAAGAGTGGTTAACAAGTGGTCGATATGGAGCATTCAAAGAAGAAGAAGAAGAATCCTTCACCTTTAACAAAGTGTTTTGAAAAATATATTTTACAACAGACACACAAATCTGCAAAAATCTTACGCTTGTACTGGCCGACTACTATCTCGAACCAAGAATTGCTTGCACGATGCCAACAAGAGAATATGGGCACTATCATCCGAAGACGACGCTGGAGATGGATTGGATATGTGATGCGCATGGAGACTGGCTCCGACACGAAAACTGCACTGAGATGGACTCCAGAGGGTAGGCGAAAGCGTGGAAGACCCAAGATGACCTGGAGGAGAACGATAGAGCAAGAACTGAAGGAAATGAATCATAGCTGGAACACAATACAGAAGAAGGCCATGAACAGGGAAGAATGGTGTGCATTTGTTGCTGCCCTAAATGCCAAGGGCGTAACAGGCTAAAGAGAGACACAAATCTGGGGTTTAGATAAATTCAGTCTATTGCATCATTGTTTTGCTAAATAATTTTCCAAACCGATATTCCAATTAACTATTAAACCAATTTCCAATATATTGCAGAATGTTGAAGGTGAAGTATATGAAATCGATGATGACAAGTTTGCTGCGCTAGATTACCTTGAAGCATATCCAGATTTATACAACAGGCATAAAATTGGTATTGCAATGACTCACGCAACACCGCAACCCTGTAAACCCAGGGGAGATCAGAGAGTGTTGGGTCTACTTTCTAACCCAATACAAGCCAGAAATGCTAGAGCAACCTTGCATAAAGAACTATTCATCAATTTCAGATGATCATCCACCATATGTTGAAAAGTAAGAATCTCACTGAATCTTTTTTAATTACACAACAGAAGTTGTAAATGTTATTGACTGATTCTTCTTTGAATGCTTCTTATTGATCACTTGTTAATCATTCTGTGATTTGTATGTGATCTGAGACTAAGGGCAACCTGCTGCCTTGCAGGTCGGCTGGGGACAGCCCAAGGCTGATGGAGAGCGAACCCAGTAAACGCTGTCTAAAACCAGACACATCGCTGAAGGATAAACACCAGAGCTCCAAATAGCGCTAAAGATGTGACGAACCACACCAATGCTAAGGCTGCATGAATCAGATTTCCACATGAATGAGATTTATGAAGAAATCTGGTACATCAGTCTAAGCGGTGATCGAGAGAGAGACTAAGAGCGATTGTACGTTGTGCCAGTTATGCGCTTACAAGTAGGCCTGCACATCCGATTTCTACAATGCTTTTTATTTACTAGGCTAACTTCCCTAGGTCCTACATCAGTTGCCTCTTATGACATGATGGTAGTTGGCAGTGGTACTATTCTTTGCTTCCCTTGTGGACCCCGGCACCACATGGGCGGGACAAATTCAGAAGAGGTGATAAAATCAGAGAAATGTCTGGTCAGCCACTTTTAACACCTGTTTTAAAAATAGAGATGAAGATATGTTGGGCATACTCTAAGAATAAGGTATCAAAAAATCACAAAGCATGCATTAAAGCAAGAGACAAATGGTTCAAGAAAGAAAGGACATGGAAACAGTTAAACAAACATTACTGAGATAAGCGAGAAATATCAAACTCAATTCCATAGAAGAGATTGAATGAGTTGCCCAAGATAGACCGGAATGGATAGGGCAAAATAATTCAAATGCACATGACATACATGTGTAGGAGCCTATAAACCAAAATGCAACCTATTCACGTTCTCTGCGCAAACCACACACATCGCAACAAGTAGGTAACTTGGTGTATAAGAACGAACTCAAAGAAGGAGGGATCTAAAGAAATTGCTTTCAGGTCGTACGTAAAGTATAAAGAACAGCACAACAGGTATATGCATAGACTCATCAATCAAAATTAAACTGGTACAGTCAGTCGCTGGAAACTGTTGGAGATATTGCCAAGGAAGAAATCTGAAACTGCTTATGGATAAAAAAATAAAACACTAGAAAGACACTATCATATTGGTAAACTCTGGAAGAATCCTTCACCTTTAACAAAGTGTTTTTTAAAAATAAACAACCTATGTGCACCTATGGACAAGTCCGGAGTGCATTGAAGATATTCCAAACTACTGAATGTAAAGGATAACAGTACCAGGGAATAAAAAAGAGCTGCAGTTATTAGTGAACTCACTTCTAAGGCTAGTGGTCTTAGTTCAATTCCACAGTGGGCGTGGAGTGGAATCCAAAACAATATATTTCCATTTTTACAATTATATTTTGTCATTGTTTTAGATGTTAATTATTATTAATAATTATTTACATTTATTGAATATATTTTAAAAAAGTAAAAACATCTCAATATCATATTAATAATTATATTTTGTTTCTTGTCTTTCCAGTGAGGATCTCCGTGCATATGAAGAAATTGAGTGATTGTTTGTGAAGAAAGTGCAGCTGGTTTTTTTAAAACTTTCTTGGCCTACATTGCTCAATATATTTGTAACTAACATGTCATCATTGTAAGTTATTTTGTTTTATTTGCATTTGTAAAACTTCTGTGATCCTTTTTCTTTACTCAGCTCTAAGTATAAGGTTTCAACCACAGACCATATGAGCCATGAAACTGTGTGGAGGTACTGGTAGAGACAGGGATCAGAGAAATCATCTTTATTTTGGTCTCTGGTCATGCAGGAGTCGGGAGTAATGAGCGAGTTGACAGATTGGCTGGCATGGCTATGATATCAGAGGAAGCTGCAATGGACCGAAATGGCATTCTTAACGCACTGAGAGAGTCTTTCCAAACAGAGGAGTTTCAAGGTTGTGGGTCGCACTCGCTGACAGACTGATATAGATGGGTGTCGATATTGGTACAGCCCGAACAGAACGATATACCAAATATGCAAATAGATTGATTAATCTTCATCGAACTGGCTGCTGGAATTGTTAAGGCGGAGATCGGAGCACTTATGGACATGTCCGGAGTGCAATGTTGATAGTCCTTTGATAACTGATATGGACATGTCCGGACTGCTATGTTGATAGTCCTTTGATAACTGATATGGACATGTCCGGATTGCTATGTTGATAGTCCTTTGATAACTGATATGGACATGTCCGGATTGCTATGTTGATAGTCCTTTGATAACTGATATGGACATGTCCGGATTGCTATGTTGATAGTCCTTTGATAACTGATATGGACATGTCCGGACTGCTATGTTGATAGTCCTTTGATAACTGATATGGACATGTCCGGATTGCTATGTTGATAGTCCTTTGATAACTGATATGGACATGTCCGGAGTGCAATGTTGATAGTCCTTTGATAACTGATATGGACATGTCCGGACTGCTATGTTGATAGTCCTTTGATAACTGATATGGACATGTCCGGACTGCTATGTTGATAGTCCTTTGATAACTGATATGGACATGTCCGGAGTGCAATGTTGATAGTCCTTTGATAACTGATATGGACATGTCCGGATTGCTATGTTGATAGTCCTTTGATAACTGATATGGACATGTCCGGAGTGCAATGTTGATAGTCCTTTGATAACTGATATGGACATGTCCGGATTGCTATGTTGATAGTCCTTTGATAACTGATATGGACATGTCCGGACTGCTATGTTGATAGTCCTTTGATAACTGATATGGACATGTCCGGATTGCTATGTTGATAGTCCTTTGATAACTGATATGGACATGTCCGGATTGCTATGTTGATAGTCCTTTGATAACTGATATGGACATGTCCGGATTGCTATGTTGATAGTCCTTTGATAACTGATATGGACATGTCTGGACTGCTATGTTGATAGTCCTTTGATAACTGATATGGACATGTCCGGATTGCAATGTTGATAGTCCTTTGATAACTGATATGAACATCATTGGATAAGAAAAATCAATGCATGGAAAAAATGCACATCATTGTGTACTCATGATGATGTTGGGTAGGATGAAAATTTAAGAATGTTTTGTATTTAATGGGAGGAATAGATTAGCAAGAGGAGCATCTGACCAAGTGGATTAGAGCTTGACTCTCATGTGGGGGAGACCCGTGATCAATTCACGGTAAGACCAATAATTTTTTTTTCTGTTGTGGGCATATGTAAATAATCCTAACCTGAACAGTTTCACAGCGACTGCACTAGCTACATGGCCATTAAATTCTCCAGGTTCTTGTCCCACCTGTCCTACACTGCCCTAAAAAGCGGTACTACAGGCAGTAACTACAGTTTTTAAGATTAGCAATGTCAGGTTTCAAGAACTAACTGATCTGGGTCTGACAGACTTAAATAAAGAGATGCAAAAGAGACAATTTATTGTACATGTTCTTAGGATATGAAAAGAAAACTGGCCAAGACATGCAATGTAGTAGACACATCAGAGACAGTGGAAGAGATCTAGGGACACATGGAGAATGTTTGAGATATCAAAGACATGCATAGGACTAGGTTTGAGGTGGAAAGAAAGGCACATTGAATACATTGAAAGACAACAAATACAGTGGTTTGGACATTTAATGAGAATGGAATACAAAAAACCACTAATAACAGCATACAATGAGATCAGGTACTAGAGCCAAGGGAAGACCAAGAATAAGATGGATAGACAATATCAAGACCACACGAAATAAACATGGATATAGCACAACAAGGGCGACTCATCTGGCCCTGGAACACAAATTAAATCTCCTACGCTTAACGGAAAGAGTGGACAACAAATTTCATCTTCCACCTGGTGAAAGACAATAGAAAGGCACAAGAGCAAATGGACTTTGGGATGGCTGCTGCAGGGGAGGACAGAGCACAAATGGGAATGCCCAATGTGCCATGATGTTGATCGCATAACATAACATAAGATCCAATTGAGTGGATAATTTTGTCTCTGCCTTTTGTACACTTAACCCTAGCGCTATGAGGACTGGGGATGATGAATCTAGCTCTTCATGAAGTGCCTGCCTTACAGAATGTTTTGTTTTATCACAGCATATCTGAAATACTCTTGATCTCTATCCATTTTTCTCACATCTTCCAACGTTGGATTCAAGGTTCCTTTTATCTCCATTTGCCTCCATCGTCTTAATCGTTCCCCTGCCTTGTCTTCCAGAAACCATGTCTTCCATTATTGTCCTATTTAAACCACTGTCATTTAACGGGACCATTATATTTCAGTCTTTAAGACATGATATTGTTTATTTGTCTGGCTTCCTGGATGTACAGATTATGTAGAATCTTTATATAACGTCCCCTTTTTTACAGTTACAAAAATATAGGTTTTTTTCAACCCACAGCAGCATTGATTGAATTATATCTATATTTTCTGTATGTCCCAGATGATATATAATGTGTTTACAAATTTATTTTAACCATCTGTGAATATGGCACCTTTGACTGATTTTAGCCTGAAGGCTTACTTTTCTTATCACCAGTATCCCTCGCCATTCCTCATCGTAACTTTTATCATTTTCAAGGGGACTCTGTGGTTAAGCCGTTGTCTTGTGTTTCGAAGGTTGTAGGATAGAATCCAGGCTGCACAGTTCTGTCTGTTCATAGGTGCATTTTTTTTTATAGATTTCTAGTATTGTTGCCGGAGCTGCAGAATTCGTGCTTTGTGTAATACCTCTAGCATGTGGCGTGCTATTTCTGTGGAGAGCGACCAAGCTATATGGGGTAAAAACTTGGTTCAATGAAATAAATTCTTCGTCTTTAGACCCTTTATTCTACAAAGAATTATTTACAAGTAATCTCAAACATATCTTTGGATATTTAAAAAAATCTTTGGCTCATGAGGTAGCTTGTTGTAGAATTGGTATTGACCAAGCAGTCTGTCAGATGGTTTGTCTATTATAAGACGTTTAGTTTCAGTTTGGAATATCTTTATTGCACTTCGGACATGTCCATAGGTGCTCCGATCTCCTTTGCAATATCTCCAACAGAGTCCAGCGACTGACCGACGGTTCGATTTTGATTGATGAGCCTACTCACACACCTGTTATAATAGACGTTAATAATAGACAAACCATATGGATGGTGTTGGAGATATTGAGGAGGAGATCGGAGCACTTATGGACATGTTCGGAGTGCAATGAAGATATTCCGTACTGAAACACTGAAAACTATGTTAATAAGACACAGTAACAGTTTTAAACAGAAAAATAATTCACTTTTTGCATATTTAAACAAAAATATTTTGTAAAATTATAACTATTATTCAGTATAATCAGTTCCCTTTAGACAATCTTTTTTGTTCACTTTGAAATGGTGTTTGCAAAAAAGATCTCTATATTTGTTCTTTGCATTATATAAACATTGTGTTGAGAACATATAAGATGAGAACAATGAGTTTTTTTGTAAGAACCCCATTTTACCTGATTATTCTGTGTCTAGCTATAACAAAGTGTTTGTGAAAGACACTCCCCAGTGAGCCATGTTTTTAGAACGGCTCGCTGGTTGTGTTTGTAAGAATGCTTGTATTGCTAGGCTAGGCAATGGGTGTCGTAAGAAATAAGGGTAAGTGGTTCGAATCCTGTGTTTGTCAATTTTTGGGGGGGAAACTAAATACTTGTACACTGTTTATTTGTTGCATTATACAGAAGGTAATTTGTAATTCATATAGATTTTGTTGTAATGTGTCATGATTTCAAGACCAATTTTACTGTTTGTATTTCATCAATGAATCATACCGAGTGTTTGTAAAGTCTCACAACACTTCATATGTAGGTCAGTTTGAAAAACGAAGTACATATGGTCATCAAACAATGTGCTAAAACAAAGTAGTGAAATTAGTCAACAATAGTAACTGCTATGTTCTTCCTGTTGTTCTTGGTAAACTAGAAAGAACAAATGAGATATTCATTATAGCAGATCCACCATAGGTTTCAAGATATGTCTGTACACATTTCTTCATATTGTCAAATATTCTTTCTTCAGATGAAAACACCATTATGGTTTGAGTGAAAAGAATTAACCCCAGCAGACAATAGTCATTCACTGTATATTGCCCCACAATTGACTATGGAACACATTTTTTGATGATGCCATGTACTTTGTTTTTCACATTTGTTCTACGTATAAAGTGTTGTAAGACTTTACAAACACCCTGTAGCATAGGTCAGATTAATGTTAATGCAGAAATATACAGGGTGTTCAAGATAATTGCAGCACCATTGACAATTCGAAATTTGCCAGGTACACATTGAGTTGTGTTTATTTACTATTTAAACCGGTTCTGACTAGCTCGTCCTACATCACATTTGTTCATCGCCCCTTCCGCACTACAATTACACACCGTCACACAACCTTGACCTATACTACGTCATAACTGAACCTTCCCATTTCCATACATATATGCTAGATTAGCTCCATTCACGGGCTGCTTTTAAGTTGAACACCCTGTATAATTATATCTCATGTCTGGTTGTATTGTACATATGTTTGGTAACATTACATAAATAGCTAATTACATTATATTATTTTTTAAATTAAATTGCATCAATATTTTAGGACATTACAATTATATTACGAAAATCCAGTCCTTTGAAACTAAATGCTACAGAAAGATCCTATGAATACCATGGACAGAAAAAAGAAAGTCCTGAAAGAACTAAATGTTAAAGAGAATTGGCTAATAAACAACATACTATACATAAAAATTAGATACTTTGGCCACATTAAGCGTCACGATGGCCTGGAAAGAACAATATTAGAGGGCAGGGTCCCAAGACGTAGAGGCAGACCAAGAAGAAGATGGCTACAAGATATTAAAGAAACCATGAATATGACCATCGTGAAGTGGGTGAACTGGCTAGAGACAGAGTGAATTTCAGATGCGATGTAAAGAGAGCTATGTCCTATAAAGGATACGCAGCTTGATGATGACAATTACATTATTTTTGGATTAAATTACATCACTATTCTGTTCCATTGCATCAATACTTTGTTTCATCAATAATTGGTTAAATTACCTCAATAATTGGTCAAATTACCTCAATAATTGGTTAAACTACCTCAATAATTGGTTAAATTACCTCAATATTTGGTTAAATTATATTAATAATTGGTTAAATCTTGACAGATATATAAGCACATTACTATATATTTATTTGCAACACACACACATAGTTGGGAGGTTTTTTTGGTTAAGTTGTTATCCCTATGCTCTGAAGGTCATGGATTTGAACCCAGACTGCTTAGTTCTCTTAATGGATGCATTTTTTCAGGAAATTTCTAGAAGTGTTGCTTGAGCAACGAAGTTTGTGCTTTATGTAGTACTCTCAAGTGGCATGTCATTTCTGTGGAATGGGATCGAGCCATATGGGGTAAAAACCTGGTGAAATGAAGTCAATCCGTTAGCTAGGCAAGTTGCATGGCATTTCTGCAGAATGGGACCGAGTCATATGAGGTAAAAACCTGGTGCAATGAAATCAATCCTTTAGCTAGGCAAGTTGCATGGCATTTCTGCAGAATGGGACCGAGCCATATGAGGTAAAAACCTGGTGCAATGAAATCAATCCTTTAGCTAGGCAAGTTGCATGGCATTTCTGCAGAATGGGACTGAGTCATATGAGGTAAAAACCCGGTGCAATGAAATCAATCCTTTAGCTAGGCAAGTTGCAAGGCATTTCTGCAGAATGGGACCAAGCCATGTATGGTAAAAACCTGGGGCAATGAAGTAAATCCATCAGCTTTAGACACATAGAGTCTTTACAAGACAAATATTTGATTACATCACCCAGTTTACATTACAAAGTAGATTGTTATAATTCACATACATTTTTTTGTATTCTCACGTTATTTCAAGACCAATAACTCTGTCTCTAACATTTCTTAAACCATAACCTTTTCACTCCGTAATTATTTTATTTTGTATTCTCACGTCATTTCAAAAACAGTAACTCTGTCTCTTACATTTCTTGGACCATAATCCTTTAACTCTGTAATTATTTTGAATTCTCATATATAATTTCAAGACCTATAACTCTGTCTCTAACATTACTTAAACCATAACTCTTTCACTCAATAATTATTTTATTATTTTACTTTCTGGTACACTTATATTTGCAAAATATACTGAATTAGCTTGTATACTGGCATTGCATTATCTGAAAAAATACAGTGAGCCTGTATAGTGGCTCAGAAGAATGAATGGGTTAACTTGATATATGTTGTATCCTCTATCTGCAACAGCACTGTCCAATGAGGTGCCTGCAGGTGCCATTGCGCTAGTGTCATATAAACATGGCGACCTATTTTGCTTTGCTGGCTTAACGGTTAATCAGATTTTAAGAAAACAAACAATTTTCTGTTTTTTTTCGTAAATTATTTTAGAACTTCCATGTACATGATCTTCCCACTTTTGCAATTGTGCTTTATTTTGTTACTATTCTACGGACAAGTAACCCAATCCTTTGCTTTTTCACATCAGAAAGTGTTAGCGTCTTAACTGTTAACGTTGTTATTGTTATTATTAGTAACGGTAGTATTACATACAGGAACTATCAGAAAACTACAGACCTTCATAAATGGATGTTTACGTAGATTAGAGGGACTGAGATGGTATGATAAGATTACGAACGTGGAACTCAGAGAAAGAACTAAGCAGGTACCAGTGGGGAAATAACTATGAAAGAGACGCTGGCGATGGATAGGACACACATTGAGAAGACCGACCAGAAGCATTGCAAGTTTTGAAACTTGTAGGGAAGAGGAGTATGGGAAGGCCTAGTCTGACATGAAGAAGAGAGCTAGAGACTGATATGAAAAGGATAGGTAAAGCATGAAAGTGATGGCAGGAGAGAGGAAGAGCTGGAAGAGGTTTGTTGAAGACCTGTGCTCTGTTGGGAGTTGAAAAGTGAAGAAGTATTACATACATCAGATGGCGCCTGCGCCCCCGTAACCATTGTTTAGATACCCCCTAATATATAAAAACATTGGACAGTCCAGCTCTACAGTTCAACTCACATTATATACCTTGAACTCAACCCAATAACTTATCGTTGATTATTAACTGATCTTAAAATTGCTCAAAATTAATTCACTTATTGATCTATAAATTTAGCATAATTCCTGTGTCCTCACATAATAATTCCCATTACCGTTACATAAATATTTTATATGTATTCCGCTTGATATCCCGGTTGTAAATTTCATGCTTCTTTCCTATAAAATTTAATATTCTTACATTCCTAACTCAGCTAAATTTCCAGTTGTGATTTTGTGCTCAAAAATTTTACTAATTCACATTTTTTTTGGAAGGTTGGCTTGAATGTTATCTGTTATGAAAAAAACAATTGTCAAATTTATTCTGTCATATATTTACCATTCATTTATTCTATGTATTTACTAACTATTAATTATATATGATAATACTTATATCTTTGAATAATCAGCAAGAATTTAAATTTTATACAAATATATTGTTGTTAGTTGATTAATTATTCAATGCGAGATAGTCCAATTTTTGGTCCTATATTTGCAATATTTTCTGCATATGTTGTTCTTTTATTTTCATATTAACCACCTGTTTGCTTGTCTCTATTATAGTCAGCTTTTTAAAAAAAAATAACTATGTATTTGTATTAATTGTTAATGTTACTGTGTGACATGTATTTAGCAATTAAACAGGATTTGTTTACTAATGTGGCTTGTTGTTGACATTCTTTGAATGTTGTGGTGCCGGGGTCCGCAAGGGAAGCAAAGAATATTACCACTGCGACTTGCAATGCGTGTCGTAAGAGGTGACTGATGTAGGCCCTAGGAATGCCACCCTAGTAAATAAAAAGCAGCACAGAAATCAGATGTGCTGGCTTACTTGTAGGCGTATAACTGGCACAACGTACAATAGCTTTTAGGCTCAGATCACATACAAATTGCACAGAGTGGTTGACAGGTGATCGATATGGAGCGTTCAAAGGAAGAATGTTGTGTGTGAGGTGGTATTTTATGTGGAATTGCTTCTTTGAATGTTGTATGATGAAAGGTTGCAGTAAAATGATATACCCACAGATAAAATATCACCCAGAAGAAAGTGAAAAAGTTTTGCAGTCATCATCTAATAGCTTGTCTTGAGAAGAGCTTTGTCACACTAACAGCTCTACTGAATTTTTCTCTATCATAGGTCAAGTGTCTCTTCTCTGCAACCATGATCCTCAAGTAATCAGTTACATCTTGAATCCATCTTCCGAGGTCCTCTTTTTACAGAGATACCTTCTTCCATAATCGTCTTCTCCTGGGTCTTCCTTTTTGCAGGGATACCTTCTTCCATAATGGTCTTCTCCTGGGTCTTCCTTTTTGTAGGGATACCTTCTTCCATAAAGGTCTTCTCCAACCCTTTCTGAATTTTTAAATGTCCAAAATATCTCAATTTTCTTATCATTTGCAGCATTAGACAGGCTCTTTGATTTTGAGTTCTTTCTGGATAGATCTGTTTGTTCTCTTCTCTGTTCATGGTACACATAGGACTCTCCTGTAACATTTATATTCAAAAGAACAAATATGCTTGTTGCACGCTCCCTGACTACGCATGAATTCATAGCGGCGAACACAGAAGAAGAAGAAAAAAAGCATACACTTTAATCAACGAGATTAAACTTACAAATAAATAATATATATTTTTTTAAATGTATTATGGTAATATTATGTTTTGCATTACGTACCATATATTATATGCATTTAAATGCATAAATAATACATGCATAAATAAATATGCATTTAAATGCATAAATAATACATAAATACGGCTAGTTCCGGAGTCATGTAGCCATCTCATTTATAAATGAGATTTTCTTACTACACGAACGTTACAGAGTTAACAAGACAGTGGAAAACATATGTGCTTTTGAATATTAGTGTTGCAGAAGAGTCCTCCGTATATCATGGACAGAGAAGAGAACAAATAGACCTATCCAGAAAGAACTCAAAATCAAAGAAAAACTGGCTGACGCTACAAATAAGAAAATTGAAGTATTTTTGACATATAAAAAGACATGAAGGGTTGGAAAAGACAATTATGGAAAGAAGCGATGAGGAAGACCACGGAGATGAATTCATGACGTAACTGATGATTTGAGCATGACGGCTGCAGAGGCGGAAAATCTAGCAAATTTTTTTTTTTCTGCTTTTTTGCCGCTAGGCGTAGCAGGTCTGATGATCGGTTTCCGAGATAATGCACGCTCGGTCGCTTAATATGTTGTGGTATTGTGGAGTTTTAAGATGTCTGTAACTCCATCAACCCATCTTTTTTTTAGTCTGCCATTCCTCTTGATTATTCCATTTTCAGGCTGTACGCTCTTGCAACTGGTGTATTCGGGTTCATTCTGACCAAGTGGCCAAACCATTTTAGTCTCTGTTTTTCAATAAATCTAATAGCAGGTGTTGTTCCGACTGTTCTTCTAATTTCCTCCTTTCTTATATGGTCTCTTCTTGTTTTATTTACTGCTTTCCTCAAGCATCTCATTTCGCATGTGGTCATTTTCCTTTCTTGTTCTTTTGTCAGTGCCCATGTTTGGCTCTGGTAGCACAGTGTTGGTATACAGATTGAATTTATAATCTGTCTTTTAGTCTCTACTGGAATTGCTGGGTGTTTCAAGATTGGGGTAAGCTGGTATGTAATGTTGTTGGCTTGCTGGTTTCAAGTTTCGATCTCTCTGTCCAGTCTACTATCAGATGTGAAGATACTTTGGTAGCCAATGAGAGAGAGAAATTCGGAATGACGGTTAGGGTGACACAGTTCTGCTCAGGACAAGCTATTTGATGACGGTGAACGCCCGTGTGTTGTCGGGGCTCGCAAGGGGAGCAGAGAATATTTATACTGCGACATACAAGGCATGTCGTAAGAGGCGATTGTGGTAATGGTCTAGGAAAGCTGCCCTGGTAAATAATAAAGGTCGCAGAAATCGGATGTGCTGGCCAGCTTTGTAGGCGCATAATTGGCACAATGTACAATCGCTATTAGGCTGAGATCACATACAAATCACAAAGAGTGGTTAAAGAGTGGTCGTTATGCTGCATTCTAAGAAGAAGATGATGATGGTAAATGCTTCAGAGCAGGAACATGAATTCATGCATGATGCTGATTAAATTGGGTTCCGTCCCTTGTAGATGTTTTCACTTTATAATGTCAATGGAGGCTACAAATACGTTTAAAAATATATACAAGCCCCTGTGAGTGCGGTTCAATTCTGCGGGCTGGCAGAAAAGCCACAGGTTCTCCAGATTTGCGGTGTTCGTCACACTGAACCGAAGGGTTAAGATGTCCATTGCACCGAGCCGAAAAATTGAAAGCTCAAGTGCTTCTGGATCGGAAAAAAATAGATATTTCTTGGTTTCTCATCAAGGAGTTAATTCTCATTTGTCATGTCTGCTATCCTACATGTTCTGATATAACCAGGGGTATCTGTGGTTAAGTGGTTTAAGTATCTGTGGTTAAGTGGTTTAAGTATCTGTGGTTAAGTGGTTTAAGTATCTGTGGTTAAGTGGTTTAAGTATCTGTGGTTAAGTGGTTTAAGTATCTGTGGTTAAGTGGTTTAAGTATCTGTGGTTAAGTGGTTTAAGTATCTGTGGTTAAGTGGTTTAACTTTTACCTTGCGTTCTGAAGGTGGTGGGCTCGAAACCGGACCGCGCAATTCTGTTGACTTGTGCATTTTTTCCAGAGATCTCTAGGATTGTTGCCGGAACTACGGAGTTCTTTCTTTGTGCAATACTCTCTGATATAACAAAAAAAGGCTCGTTATTAGGTTGAAAGTGGCGTGCCTCGGTTTAATTAAAGAGGTTTTAAACCCATACCTAACAAACAAAGAACAAACAAATAAACAAATGCAAGTAATCTTGAATTCTCAGCAAGGAGTTAATTCTTATTGTTGATGTGTGCTGACCTACACGCTCTAATATAACCAAAAACAGTCGCGTTCTTTGTTTAAAGAGACCTTTATCCTTTAGATCAGACGAAAAGAAACTAAATCGACAAGTTTTTATGTGGTCACCAGTTGGGAAAAGAAAACGTGGAAGACTTAAGACCACTCTACGAAGAACAATCTTACAAGAAAGTAAACTATTGGGATGTAACACCATACAAGAATTCCAATTGCTAGCAACGAACCGCATCACATAGATCTCCTCTCTCTCTCTCTCTCTTGCGATCACCGCCCAGACCGATGTACCAGATCTCCCCCAAAATTCTATTCATGTGGAAATCTGATTCATGCAGTCTTAGCATTTGTGTGTTTTACGTCACATCTTCAGCACCATTTGGAGCTCTGGGCTCTGGTGCTTATCCTTCGGCAATGTGTCCGGTTTCAGCCAGCGTTTACTCGGTTCGCTCTCCGTTTTGTAGCCATCCAGTGTTTTTTAAGGTGTGGGGTAGCTAGCCCCACGCACAACCTCCTTACTCGCCTCTTACGACATGCGTGGCAGGTAACAGTGGTTCTATTCTTTACACTCCAATTTGGGCCCCGGTAACCACTCGGGCGCACATAAAGATCTAAAGCCTCTGCCCTATGTGACGCCTTTGACACGAAAGGAACAAACTAGCTAATCCCTTAGATATCAATGAACAAATAAATATATCAACAGCTTCAAATAGAAGAGCAACTCGTAAACCTTCAGAGTCCGCGCGGTGCACAACAGACTGAGATACTATGCTTTCAAGAAGCTAAAGTTAGTTCCTTCTTTTTTGCGTTCGTTCTTTACAACCAATTTTAATCACACTTTGTGATATGCTTGATCTTTGCCAAGAACGTGTATACGTTGCACATTAGTTTGGTAGATCCCTAAACGCATAGACTTCTACACGCTTAGGACACATGCATCCGATTTCATCCAAACCTCCTTAGTCGCCTCTTACGACATGCGTGGCAGGTAACAGTGGTTCTATTCTTTACACCCCAACCTTGGGCCCCGGTAACCACTAGGGTGACTAAAGTTAGTAACTTCTGGTTGCTGCATCGATAGTAAATCTCTGATATTGTAACCTTCTCATCTCACTTATCATATCATTTATGTGACATGAGCGAGTCTTAAACACTGGACCGAGTTCGAGAATTGGGCATTAAGTTTGGACATGCCAGACAGTGTCGTCTTTGTGGTAGAGAGAGAAGATATACTAATCAACTTCTCATGAGTACGGTGAGCAAATTGACTTTGGGATGGCTGCTGTAGCGGAGGACGGAGCACACTGTGCCATGACGTTGATAGCATAAGATAACATAACTTATAATATATTGGCCTGCAGTACTATTTTTAGGGATTTCCGTGGCGTCGAGGTTATGTGCCCTGTTCGTTCCTTCGTGGAACTATCAGGATATTTTTCCAGAGATCCCTGATTTCCGTGTAGCTGAGATCGAGTTCCTAGTCCTATCGGAAATGGACGATAAAACATAGATGACGTGTTCAGGTCAAGCACATAAAAGATGCACAAGCAGTTCAAAATCGAGAAAAACAGGCTGAAAAGCAGCTGCCTGTGCAAAATTCATTAGAAAAGATTTAAAACTAAAACTATTAAACAACATATTTTCACTATCTTCTAAATTATATCGGGGACGCTTGCCGGCGCTACGGAGTTCATGCATTGCCGCGGAGATCTTCCTATGTAAGAAAGAGATTGGAGCACACATGATTACTCACCGAAGTGCAGTGATGATGGTCCTATCAATCTTCTTCGAACGCTCCATATCGACCACTTGCTAACCACTCTGTGATCTGTATGTGATCTGAGCCTAAGAACGATTGTACGTTGTGCCAGTTATGTGCCTACAAGTAGGCAAGCAGATAAGAATTCCGCGACGCTTTTTAGTTACTAGGTAGCTTCCTAGGCCCCTACCTCAGTCGCCTCTTACGACATGCTTGTAGGTCGCATTGGTACTATTCTTTGTCTCTCTTGATGACCCCGGCATCACTTGGGCGGTCCTATCCAGTGGCGGCTCGTGATAATTTTTGTTGGTGGGGCCAGACGCACATATTCGGGGAAATCATGGTTTTGGATTAGGTTATATTTTAATTTAGAAAATAATAAATACACGTTACACATTATTTTTGGTGGGGCCGGCCCCACAAGCCCTTAATGACGAACCGCCACTGGTCCTATCAATCTATCAATCCTATTTTACGATATAGAATAACAAATAGTTAGAAAATGCGAAATCTTTGAGATATTTTTTAAAACTCAAATCATCAGCGACCGACTTGATCGTTAAGATATGTACGCCTTTTTCTTGTAAGAAAACCCTGTATGGCTATATCCAGTCTGCCGTTTCGTCTTTAGGGTTTCCAATCAAATAGAAAGCGCATTTTTCGTTCCATCTTAGTGCCAATCCAATTTGAAGACGTTCTAGAATCCCTTTGGTCACTGCAGCAGAGAGAGAGAGAGAGACTGTTTCTGAATGATGTTGAACAGCGAGTCTCAAATATGTGGGGTAGACCCCGTACTGTATTGTCTCAGTTAATGCTTTATTTATTGTGCTAATCCCTGTTTGTGTGGGGGTAGACCCCCGTACTGTACTGTCTCAGTCAATGCTTTATTTAGTGTGCTAATCCCTGTTAGAAAATTGAGACTAAGTGATTTGTTTATTCAATTGGGAGTCACTGTATTTTCTTGTTGTGACGAAATTTAAAATTGTAAGAATTGGTTTCCGCAGTAGTTTTCAAACTGTATGTTGTGATGTTTAACTTCCAAATTTGCTTCAGCGTCAATTGTTATGTTATCAACAAACAGGCGATCCTCTAAGATATTGTTATAATTTGATTATCATTATAACGTAGCATGCCAATTAAAAAACGTCGCTCTTATCATAGCTCACCTGAAAAACTAACGGTCTATAGCAACTGTTATAAGAAAGAGAAGATGGAGATATGTTGGACACACCTTGAGAAGAAGTGATCTACGAATATTAAAGCAGGTATTGAAGTGAGGTGCAAAGGGTTCAAGACAGAGAGAACGACAAAAGGAGACCCTGAAACGAACTTTGTTGAGAGAGGCAAGAAATATCGGTC
Source organism: Arion vulgaris (assembly GCA_020796225.1). Lineage (NCBI taxonomy): Eukaryota > Metazoa > Mollusca > Gastropoda > Stylommatophora > Arionidae > Arion > Arion vulgaris. Next base: position 9,990,175 of record CM036772.1, read on the forward strand.
TCAGTTCCATGGAGAAGATTGAACGAGTTTCCCAGGTTAGAGTGGTATGGAAATATTGCTTGCCTGTATTTAACGTATAACGGTGCCCGTTTGCCCAGCGTGTTCGTAGCGCGTTGGACTACGGGTGACTATCCTCTGTGTGTGCGGGTTCAATTCCGCGGGATGGCAGAAAAGCCACAGATTCCCCAGATTTACGGTGTTCGTGGCACCGAACCGAAGGGTTGCGATGTCCATGGCACCGATCCGAAAAGCTGAAAAGCTCAAGTGCTTCTGGATCGGGAAAAAAAAAAAAAAAAAAAAACGTATAACGGTATGTATATAATGTATAACGGTACGAGAGGAATTATTATTAGTATAACAATTTCTCCTGCTTCCTACAAAATCGTGTACAATGTTTCTTTAATATATTGTTGCCGCCGTCAACTTTGTCGTCTACTTGTTTGTTTTCCATGACCCTTTCCCTCCAGTACAACTCTTTCAAGTCTACAGTGATAATTCGTCATCTGGGGATCTTTGTGACGTAGAGGTTACGAGCTCGCCTCTCGCTCCAAAGGTACTTGGTTCGCTCCCTCGTTGAGCCATCGGGATATTTTTTCAGAGATCACTGATCTCAATGTAAGTGAGCTCAAGTTTCCAGTCCTATGGGAGACGGGTGATAAAATGTAGGCCCCGTGTTTATTCTTAGCACGTAAAAGAACCATTGGCAGTTCAAAAACTCGAGAAGAGCAGACTGGAATGGGAATTTATTAGAACGATTGTAAAAATAAAATTCCTACCAAATATTTTTACAATCTTCTAAATTACATCAGGGATCCTCGAGGCTAGAGTTCTTGTGATGCTCTGAGATCCCTGTGTAAGAAAGAATCGCCACTTTCCCACTGAATGTAAGAAAGAGATTGGAGCACACATAGTTACTCACTGAAGTTTAAGAAAGAGATCGGAGCACACATAGTTACTCACTGAAGTTTAAGAAAGAGATCGGAGCACACATAGTTACTCACTGAAGTGTAAGAAAGAGATCGGAGCACACATAGTTACTCACTGAAGTGTAAGAAAGAGATCGGAGCACACATAGTTACTCACTGAAGTGTAAGAAAGAGATCGGAGCACACATAGTTACTCACTGAAGTGTAAGAAAGAGATCGGAGCACACATAGTTACTCACTGAAGTGTAAGAAAGAGATCGGAGCACACATAGTTACTCACTGAAGTGTAAGAAAGAGATCGGAGCACACATAGTTACTCACTGAAGTGTAAGAAAGAGATCGGAGCACACATAGTTACTCACTGAACTGCAATGTAAGAAAGAGATCGGAGCACACATAGTTACTCACTGAACTGCAATGTAAGAAAGAGATCGGAGCACACATAGTTACTCACTGAACTGCAATGATGATGGTCCTATCAATCAATCAAGCAAGTCAACAAATATTTCGAGGCAGTATATCGGCTCAGAAGATTGATTGATTGATTGATTGCAGGACCATCATCATTGCACTTTGGAGTAACTATATTTCCAGCGAAGGTTACTCGAGAATCCAAGCTAGCCCAAACTGTTGAGAACCTCTGACATTCGGGGCCGTTGTTTATTCAGAGACTCGGCAACACAGACAAACAAAGGTCGTCACTGAAAGCGCACAGATGGATAAACAGATGGATAAACAGATGGATAAACAGATGGATAAACAGATGGATAAACAGATGGATAAACAGATGGATAAACAGATGGATAAACAGATGGATAAACAGATGGATAAACAGATGGATAAACAGATGGATAAACAGATGGATAAACAGATGGATAAACAGATGGATAAACAGATGGATAAACAGATGGATAAACAGATGGATAAACAGATGGATAAACAGATGGATAAACAGATGGATAAACAGATGGATAAAACATAATGCAATCGTTGAATTGATAGACCATAGATTCCAAACTTCGGTCCACGCCCACCCCACCGCCCACTTTACACGACATAAACCTTGTAATGCCCCCACCGCCCACTTTACACGACATAAACCTTGTAATGCCCCCACCGCCCACTTTACACGACATAAACCTTGTAATGCCCCCACCGCCCACTTTACACGACATAAACCTTGTAATGCCCCCACCGCCCACTTTACACGACATAAACCTTGTAATGCCCCCACCGCCCACTTTACACGACATAAACCTTGTAATGCCCCCACCGCCCACTTTACACGACATAAACCTTGTAATGCCCCCCACCGCCCACTTTACACGACATAAACCTTGTAATGCCCCCACCGCCCACTTTACACGACATAAACCTTGTAATGCCCCCACCGCCCACTTTACACGACATAAACCTTGTAATGCCCCCACCGCCCACTTTACACGACATAAACCTTGTAATGCCCCCACCGCCCACTTTACACGACATAAACCTTGTAATGCCCCCACCGCCCACTTTACACGACATAAACCTTGTAATGCCCCCACCGCCCACTTTACACGACATAAACCTTGTAATGCCCCCACCGCCCACTTTACACGACATAAACCTTGTAATGCCCCTCCACATTATAATAGTTTGCCAACGCCCCCACCCTCCACATATATACATACTCTATTTTCTCTTGGACATAGAAAATTGATATATATTTATGTCATACATTATCAATTTTCAAATTATTATATGCATGAAATAGAAAATTGATGAAAAAATGGATCGTGTAAGACGGGCATAAGATGAATTTAAATGCAGAATTCAAATTTTAAATGATTATTCAATCGCACAATCACGAAAATAACTTATTTAAAATTCTTCTGAACCCACTATCGCCCCCCTAGAATGTTTCAGCGCCCACTGGGGGGCGGTACCGCCCACTTTGGAAAACGCTGGCATAGACAAACACTTCCCGTTGAAATACATCAGCTGATATCAATGGTATCTACAAAGCAATATCAGTTTAGCAGTACTGGTTTACGTCTCTGTCATCCCTAACGTAAGACTTCTGAGAACATGCATATTAATAGATTGATTGATATGCCATCATCATTGCACTTCGGCGAGTAACCATGTGTGCTCTGATTTCTTTCTTACACAGGAAGATCTCAGCGGCAGTGAAAGAACTCCATAGTACCGGCAAGGGTCCCCGATGTAATTTTAAAGATGGTGATAATATTTTGTAAGACTTTTATATTTTGAAATCTTTCTTATGAATTTTGCCTGGTAAGCGGGTTTATAGTCTGCTCTTCTCGATTTTAAAATGTCAATGGCTTTTTCACGTGTTCAATTTCAACACAGGATCTACTTTTTATTTTCCGTTTCCTTTATGACTAGGAACTCGGTCTCACCTACACTGAGATCAGGGATCTCTGGAAAAATAACTTTTATTCGTCTGAATTCACTGAAGTGGGACACAATCGGAAATAGAACTCAGACTCTTTTGGTCGCAAAGGAAGTTCTCTAATCACCAGAATAACCAACCCACCACTCTCTTTCTTCCACAACAAACATCTCCAGCTGTGTGAACTTGCAACAACTGTGCAACAATATCCATGAATATGATTCGTATAGTCGAAACAGAAATTGTGAGACGAAACTGGGTGAAGGTACTGGTACAGACATGGATATGAGAAATCACCTTCATTTTTGTCTCTGGGCAAGCAGGAGTCAGTGGAAACGAACGAGCTGATGGATTGACTGACCTTGCTACGATGTCAAAGAAACTGCAATGGGTCGAAATGAAATTCTTAACGCATTGAAAGAATCTTTCCGAACAGAGAATTTTCAGAGTTGTGAATCCCAGTCGCTGACCAGATTGAGAGAGATGGGTATCAATATTGGTAAAGCATGAAAAGAACGACATATCAAATATGCAAAAAGATTGATTAATCAATATCGAACTGGCATGTTGGGCCGTTGGACGCTGCTGAATATGTTGAGGCGGAGATCGTAGCAGCTACGGACACGTCTGTAGTGCTATGATGATAATCCTCATATAACCGATAACATCAAACTGGCGTTTTGGGCCGCTGGACGATGCTGGATTTATTGAGGTCTGATATTTGAGCAACTAGGACTTGTCCGGAGAGCTATGATGATAGTCCTCATATAACCGATAACTGATCGTCATCAAACCTTCTTCTTCTTCTCTTCCACCATTTACTTCTTTATAGAAGTGTTAGGGAGTGGGGACCGCATCTTGTGTGTGCTTGTCTTCTCTTCCACCATTTACTTCTTTATAGAAGTGTTAGGGAGTGGGGACCGCATCTTGTGTGTGCTTGTTTTAAGGCACTTTGTAAGCTGATATTCATTTTTGTAAGGCTGTTCTTGATGCCGTCGCTCCATCTTTGCGTGGTCTTCCTCTTGCTTTGTACTCATTATACTTTTTCTCTGTGGCTATCTGTGTTAGCTGACACCAGGTCATTCTTGTCAGGTGTCCAAACCATTTAATATGTTGTTCTTTTATGAATTGCTTGACTTGTCTTTCAGTCTTTCTCTGATTTCTTCATTTCTAATTTTGTCTCTTATTGTCACACCTGCATATCTTCTAAGACACCTCATCTCTGTTGTTATGATTTTCCGCACATTAGCTGCTGTTATTGGCCATGTTTGACACTGGTAACGTAGTGTTGGCCAGAAAATCGTTCTTATGAGATTTGCTTTAGTTGTTAGCGGTATCTCTTTATGTGACAACTAAAGCAAACCTGCTAACGTTTAATAACAGACGCAAGTTATCGCATGTTAATTAACAAATAGTTTATGATACGACTTCCATCAATCAACAATTAATTAACAAACTATTTGTCCCGATCAGTCCTTTTCATTTTCCTAGAAAAGATTTCAAACTTCCATCTTAATTGGCCCAAGCAAGAAATGTGTCAGAAAATGCGAATGACCAAATTTTTCAGAATGGGAATTGGTAACTTCTGGCGATGCAATGAGTTTCTTTAACGATCAAAAAAGTAGCCGGATTATTCGTGCCTGACGGGAAAAATGATAATTTCGGTGTGTTATTTCAGCATACTTTATTTAGTACAAGGGTTCCCAAAATTATTGTTACATTTTGTCACAAATTTGTCAATTTTCTCTAACTAGAATGAGTTTATTGTTGTACAAAATAGAAGACCTCTATGGTGGGGAGGTAAGAGGCTCGCTTCTCGCTTCAAATGTATTCGGTTCGCTTCCTTGTGGAGCGATCGGGTTATTTTTCTCAGAGATAACTGATCTCATTGTAGTTGAGATCAAGTTACTAGTCATATCGAAGACGAGAGATAAAGCGTAAATCCCATGTTTATGTTGAGCATGTTATAGAACGCTTGTCAATTGAAAATTCAAAGCGTAGCCCAAACAAAATTGATTAAACATTTTTGTCAAGTTTCTTCCAAAGTTTTCATTACCTTCAAAATTACATCGTGGAGCCTCACCAAGGTTACGGAGTTCATGCATTGCTGCTGAGATCTTCCTGTGTAAGAAACAAATTGAAACACACATTGTTACTCACCGAAGTGCAATAATGAATGTTATATCAATCATTTAATCAATAGCTAAAAATACATATTTTCGAAAACGAAAATTTACATCGATGTATCGGCAATAGAGGCAACCATGAATGATGGCATTATAGTTTACATTTAGCAGCCAGATGTCCCTACTGTGTCTATAGCGGCTTCAACTGGTCGAATATGGTCCAAATACAAAACATAATTCTCAGCACTCTTGATGGCAGCACAACACATGAATAAGCTGCAAGCACCTGCGGGCAAGATGGTCTTTCTTACAGACACACTGTCAGTTATACAAGCCATGAAGGCTAAATACGCTGACAGAATGATACAAAACCTAGCAATAGAACTAGAACGGTTGTCAAAAGGTAAAACACGTAATCACAATGTACTGTAGTTTTACAAATTACAAAAACAATGACAATATACAGCAACGTTTCGACCAACAAGGCCTTTATCACAAACGAACAACAGAGTGAGAATTTTAAAAACACGAACATATGGACGACATTGAATTATGCACCACGCCCGAGTGGTTACCGGGGCCCAAATTTGGGTAAAGAATAGAACCACTGTTACCTGCCACGCATGTCGTAAGAGACGCTAGAGGTTTGGCTGAAATTGATGGACATGTCCTAAACATGTAGAAGTCTATGCTTTAGGGCCTACAAACCAATGTGCAACATATACATGGCAAAGATCAAACATATCACAAAGAGTGATTTAAATGGTCGTAAAGAACGAACGCAAAGAAGAAGAAGAAGAAGAAGAAGAATTAAGCACCGTCCGTGTGGCGCCGGCTCCGACAAGGGAGCAAAGAATAGTACCACTGGACTACAAGCATGTCAAGAACGACTGATGTAGAACCTAGGGAAGCTACCCTAGTAAATAGAAAGCATCGTAGAAATCGGATGTGCTGGCTTACTTGTAGGCGCATAACTGGCACAACGTACAATCGCTTTTAGGCTCAGATCAAATACAAATCACACAGAGTGGTTAACAATGGTCGATATGAAGCGTTGGAAGAAGAAGAAGTGGACGAATTAAGCACATGACCAAAGATCGCAGAAGAAGAAGTGGAAGAATTAAGCACTGACCAAAGATCCAGAAGAAGAAGTGGAAGAATTAAGCACATGACCAAAGATCCAGAAGAAGAGTGAAGAATTAGCACATGACCAAAGATCGCAGAAGAAAAGTGGAAGAATTAAGCACATGACCAAAGATCCAGAAGAAGAAGTGAAGAATTAGCACATGACCAAAGATCACAGAAGAAGAAGTGGAAGAATTAAGCACATGACCAAAGATCGCAGAAGAAGAAGTGGAAGAATTAAGCACATGACCAAAGATCCCAGAAGAAGAAGTGGAAGAATTAAGCACATGACCAAAGATCACAGAAGAAGTGGAAGAATTAAGCACATGACCAAAGATCACAGAAGAAGAAGTGGAAGAATTAAGCACATGACCAAAGATCACAGAAGAAGAAGTGGAAGAATTAAGCACATGACCAAAGATCACAGAAGAAGAAGTGGAAGAATTAAGCACATGACCAAAGATCACAGAAGAAGAAGTGGAAGAATTAAGCACATGACCAAAGATCACAGAAGAAGAAGTGGAAGAATTAAGCACATGACCAAAGATCGCAGAAGAAGAAGTGGAAGAATTAAGCACATGACCAAAGATCGCAGAAGAAGAAGTGGAAGAATTAAGCACATGACCAAAGATCACAGAAGAAGAAGTGGAAGAATTAAGCACATGACCAAAGATCGCAGAAGAAGAAGTGGAAGAATTAAGCACATGACCAAAGATCGCAGAAGAAGAAGTGGAAGAATTAAGCACATGACCAAAGATCCCAGAAGAAGAAGTGGAAGAATTAAGCACATGACCAAAGATCGCAGAAGAAGAGTGAAGAATTAAGCACATGACCAAAGATCGCAGAAGAAGAAGTGGAAGAATTAAGCACATGACCAAAGATCACAGAAGAAGAAGTGGAAGAATTAAGCACATGACTAAAGATCACAGAAGAAGAAGTGGAAGAATTAAGCACATGACCAAAGATCGCAGAAGAAGAAGTGGAAGAATTAAGCACATGACCAAAGATCACAGAAGAAGAAGTGGAAGAATTAAGCACATGACCAAAGATCGCAGAAGAAGAAGTGGAAGAATTAAGCACATGACCAAAGATCGCAGAAGAAGAAGTGGAAGAATTAAGCACATGACCAAAGATCGCAGAAGAAGAAGTGGAAGAATTAAGCACATGACCAAAGATCGCAGAAGAAGAAGTGGAAGAATTAAGCACATGACCAAAGATCGCAGAAGAAGAAGTGGAAGAATTAAGCACATGACCAAAGATCGCAGAAGACGAAGTGGAAGAATTAAGCACGTGACCAAAGATCGCAGAAGAAGAAGTGGAAGAATTAAGCACATGACCAAAGATCCCAGAAGAAGAAGTGGAAGAATTAAGCACATGACCAAAGATCGCAGAAGAAGAAGTGGAAGAATTAAGCACATGACCAAAGATCGCAGAAGAAGAAGTGGAAGAATTAAGCACATGACCAAAGATCGCAGAAGAAGAAGTGGAAGAATTAAGCACATGACCAAAGATCGCAGAAGAAGAAGTGGAAGAATTAAGCACATGACCAAAGATCGCAGAAGAAGAAGTGGAAGAATTAAGCACATGACCAAAGATCGCAGAAGAAGAAGTGGAAGAATTAAGCACATGACCAAAGATCACAGAAGAAGAAGTGGAAGAATTAAGCACATGACCAAAGATCGCAGAAGAAGAAGTGGAAGAATTAAGCACATGACCAAAGATCACAGAAGAAGAAGTGGAAGAATTAAGCACATGACCAAAGATCGCAGAAGAAGAAGTGGAAGAATTAAGCACATGACCAAAGATCGCAGAAGAAGAAGTGGAAGAATTAAGCACATGACCAAAGATCGCAGAAGAAGAATAAATGATAGCATTGTTTTATTTTTAACTGAATGCGGACTGAGTGCAAGATAGTTATCTTGTTTACTGAATGCGGACTGAGTGCAAGATAGTTATCTTGTTTACTGAATGCGGACTGAGTGCAAGATAGTTATCTTGTTTACTGAATGCGGACTGAGTGCAAGATAGTTATCTTGTTTACTGAATGCGGACTGAGTGCAAGATAGTTATCTTGTTTACTGAATGCGGACTGAGTGCAAGATAGTTATCTGTTTACTGAATGCGGACTGAGTGCAAGATAGTTATCTGTTTACTGAATGCGACTGAGGCAAGATAGTATCTTGTTTACTGAATGGACTGAGTGCAAGATAGTTATCTGTTACTGAATGCGACTGAGTGCAAGATAGTTATCTGTTTACTGAATGGGACTGAGGCAAGATAGTTATCTGTTTACTGAATGGACTGATGCAAGATAGTTATCTTGTTTACTGAATGTGGACTGAGTGCAAGATAGTTATCTTGTTTACTGAATAGGACTGAGAGCAAGATAGTTATCTTGTTTACTGAATGCGACTAGTGCAAGATAGTTATCTGTTTACAAATGCGACTGAGTGCAAGATATTTATCTTGTTTACTGAATGCGACTGAGTGCAAGATAGTTATCTTGTTGAGGAACTCAATAATCTGTCAATGAATGCATGTATTTTTTTGGGGACTGAAATATGTTGCGGACTGAGGCAAGATAGTTATCTTGTTTACTGAATCGGACTAAGAAAGTGTCAAATGATGAGTTGTCTGTTGTTTACTGAATGGACTGAGTGCAAGATGTTATCTTTTTCGCAATGCGACTTGCAGATAGTTATCTGTCTGAATGCTGACTGAGTGAAAAATAGTTATCTTGTTACTGAATGCGGACTGAGTGCAAGATAGTTATCTTGTTTACTGAATGCGGACTGAGTGCAAGATAGTTATCTTGTTTACTGAATGCGGACTGAGTGCAAGATAGTTATCTTGTTTACTGAATGCGGACTGAGTGCAAGATAGTTATCTTGTTTACTGAATGCGGACTGAGTGCAAGATAGTTATCTTGTTTACTGAATGCGGACTGAGTGCAAGATAGTTATCTTGTTTACTGAATGCGGACTGAGTGCAAGATAGTTATCTTGTTTACTGAATGCGGACTGAGTGCAAGATAGTTATCTTGTTTACTGAATGCGGACTGAGTGCAAGATAGTTATCTTGTTTACTGAATGCGGACTGAGTGCAAGATAGTTATCTTGTTTACTGAATGCGGACTGAGTGCAAGATATTTATCTTGTTTACTGAATGCGGACTGAGTGCAAGATAGTTATCTTGTTGGGAAACTCCAATAATCTGTCAACTGGAATGCATCCATTTTTGGGGAAAAAGCAATGTTGCAAAGGTGACCACATATTGGAACACCATGGATACAGAAATGTCGATTGATGTGTTGTCTGTTGTCTTTCCCAGATGGATGATAGAATTTGTTGCTTTTTTTCCGTTTCAACTCAGACGAAGTTTCATCTCTGAAACTGATTTTTGAGTGAAAATGGTGGCAGCCGTGTGCTCAATGTACTCGTAATTAGTATTACCTCGCCATACAGGCAGATTTTCTCCGACTTCAGAGGTACTCACGTTATCGTCCTGACCAGGGACTCGAACAAATGCCGGACAGTAGGTTCGAACCCGAGCTATGAGGCGTCTCACAGCTAGCAGGCCTAGCTACTATCAACTACTCTAGGCAGTCCCCCGAATTTGTTGCTAACTTTTCTTTCTTTCTTCTTTAAAGGATTGACTTCATTGCACCGGGTTTTACCCGAAAACTGCTCGGTCCCTCTCCGCAGAAATGGCATGCCACCTGCCGAGAGTATTGCACAAAGCACGAATTCCGTAGCTCCAGCAACAATCATAGGTGGTTGTTAACTCTTGTCGTTAAGGGTAGGGGTGGAAGTTTAATTTGCGTTCCAGGGCCAGATGAGTCGTCCTTGTTGTGTTATATTCGTGTTTAGTTAGTGTGGTCATGGTATTGTCTATCCATCCTTTTCTTGGTCTTCCCTTTGCTCTATATCTGATTTCCGTTATTGGTAGTTGTTTGTATTAAACTCTCATTAACTGTCCAAAAACTGCATTTGTTGTCTTTTGCTGTATTCGGTGCATGCAATTATAAACATTTCGCTTGTATATGTATTGTTTAGTTTTAAAAGTTCTCAAACTCAAATTTATAACCATCCGCTATTTCGTTGACATCAACGTAATGGATTCAATCGCTGAAACTGAAAGTTAGGAGAATGCAGATGAATTTTTTAAAATTTTAAAATTGATGATATCACATGCCGCTTTATCCAGACTGCTCGAAACAAAAACGATCTCAGCGGCAGTGCACACATTCAGTAGCACCGTCGAGGGTTTCCGAGAGCAATGCAACTCTGGAATATGTACGGGATGGGACGAAATTTTCCAAGCACAGCAGCTGTTACCCTATGTACAACTTTATTAAGAAACAACGAATTCAATGGTTCGGCCACATAAGCAGATTACCAACAGACAGTGCACCTCAATGAGCAATGTTACTCCGATACAGTGGATACAAAGCAAAAGGCTGTTCACACAAAAGATGGACCAGAAATAACAGAGGCGACGAAACACACAGTTTATGAACAGCACACAAAAGACCGTTCTAGAAATCTCTTCTTATCTGTGAGACAAAACAGGATTTGAGAAAAGAATAAGAAAAGTAGAAGACACTAGGGGCGCTCTGTGGCTTAGGGATAGTGACTCGGTCTATTAACCCCGACATTCTGAGTTCGAATCACGCTGCGGACAGTTTGGTTGGAAATTGTTTCGCGTGGATTGTTACAAAAGGACGATGGCGTTACCCGTTCAGAAAGCAATGACAAACTACTGGACGTAATAATGCCTAGAAAAATCACAAACAGCGTTAAAAGCTGGGGTTGATTTGCAAAGCCCTGTAAAGGATATGCAATTAACTTTATAAGACACTATGTACAACATAAATAATATGTGGCATTAGGTTGAAGGGTAAGGGTCCATGCTCTTGTATCATTGCAGAAAAAGTTAACGATGCTTGGTAACAATTAAAGGAAAAAGTAAAAACTGTTACCGTGCACATTATGGCTCTATAGGATAGTGGTTCAGATGTTTGCCTGGCGTTCTGAAGATTCTAGGCTCGAATCCGGAACGAGTCACAAATTCAATATGTTTTTGAAATTTCTAGGAATATTGCTGAAGCTACTAAGTTCATGCTGTGTGTAACACTCTCGACAGGGGCGTGTCATTTCTGCCGAGAGGGACACAATAAAAGTAAAGAAACCTTTTTTTCACACCTCAATGTATATAGAGTGATACAATGTTAGGTCCGTATTGTTCATTAACCGTCGGCACACGATGTGTGATGTGATCAACATAACGCCGGTTGCCTTTACCTCCCACTTCTTTTCCTGGTACACAATCGATGCTGGTTCGACATGAGAGCCGTTACGGTCGGAAAAAATGTTCCACGCCCACTATGAAATTGAACCTGGACAACTAGCCTAAGAAAAGAGTTCACTAACAACTGCGCTATTGCGGCTTTCCGAGAGTGACAGAGCAATATGGAGAAAACAGCTCAATGAAGTAAAACTTTCCTTTTTTTTTTTAAACGATCCAGAAGCACTTGAGCTTTCAGCTCTTCGGCTCGGTGCCGTGGACATCGTAACCCTTCGGTTCGGTGCCACGAGCACCGTGAATATGGTGAACCTGTGGCTTTTCTGCCAGCCCGCGGAATTGAACCCGCACTCACAGGAGTTTAAATTTTTCCTTTAAAACCTTTAGACATGATGTCTGCTACTCTCTCAATCCATTGTTTTCTAGATTGTACCATACAGCTAGTAGACAACATTGGCGATCTAACATATTTCATTGTTACTTCTGCAATTAGTAATCATAAGTTAGGGTGTGTGGTGGATGAGCTAGAATTTGTGGTGGATGGGCTGGAGTGTGTGATAGATGGATTGGGGTGCGATCCACTCATTGGAGACTCTCATAATCTTGAAACCAAACACGAAAACGAGTCAAGCAGGGGCCATAACGAGGCTTCCAGAACCCGCCTCCTGAAAACGATCCTTAAATATAGCTCAAAGTCACGAACTGGCGTGATCTACCCGACCAGGGAATGTCTTCATGCAGGGAACTTGGAAGTTTAGGGACACTGGGACAAAAGTCAACAAACTCACATCAACTCTGGATCGTTGTCGTTAGTTGCGATTGACTATGAAATAGGATAGCATTAAGCTCGACGGTATAACGGTTTCTCATATAACTTGTGAACGTTTTCTAATTGTTTATACACTTGCGCTTCTATTAGACGCAGGGGCGTCTACATATATTTTTCCAGGGAGAGGTATATTTTTAAAAAAAAATGTTGTTGTTAGTTTACTAAATGGAAATGGAGAAGACCAGATTCGCATTAAACTGTTTTATATCTTCTTCTTCTTCCAACGCTCCACCTCGACCACTTGATAAACCACTCTTTGTGATGTGTATGTGATCTGAGCCTAAGGGTGATTGTACGTTGTAAAAGTTATGCGCATCTACAAGTAGGCCAGTACATTGATATTATCAATGCGGTACGCTATCAATTGTGTGACATGGGCGGGTCTCAGACACTGTAACGAGTTCGAGAATTAGGTGTTAAGTTTGGACATGCCAGACAGTGTCGTCTTCGTGGTAGAGAGAGAAGATATAGTAATCAACTTCTCATGGGTACGGTGAGCAAATGGACTTTGGGATGGCTGCTGCAACGGAGGACAGAGCACGAATGGGAATGCCCAATGTGCCATGTCGTCGATCGCATAACATAACATAACATAACATAACAGGCCAGTACATCCGATTTCTGCGATGCTTTTCATTTACTAGGATAGCTTCCCATAACTCCTACTTCAGTCACCTCTTACGACATGTCTTTGTAGGTCGCAGTGTTATGATTCTTTGCTCCCCTTCCGAGCCACGGCATCACAAGGGCGAGCTGTATTATATTTAAAAATACATTTTCCAGGAGGGAGGGGGCGGTAGAAGGAGACGCACTTATCCCCCCTTCCAACACTTTCTCCCCTCATTGCTTTAAAGTATGGACGCCCCTGATCAGAAGTCTGGTTGGAAGATAAATTCCTGTAATAGATGAAAAGACCGAGATATCCAGAAATTATATGAATATGTTCATATTTGATAAGTGAGTTATTAACAAGACTGTCATCATTGCACTTCGGTGAACAACCGTGTGGATTCCCATCTCTTTCTTACACAGAAATATATCAGGGCTGTGAACACACTTTGTAAGGCTCTGAATACAACTTTCAAGATGGGGAAATTTGTAACAATTTTTAAAATGTTTAAAGAATTCTACCAGCGGCATTGGTTTTAAGACTACACTTTTATATTTCTCAATTGTCAAGGGATATTTGACTTGCTCAACTTTAACACAGAACATACTTTTTATCGTCCGTCGGAATAGGACTAGGAACTTGATTTCCCCTACATTGAAATAAGCGATCACTGGAAAATAGATATTCAAAACTGTTCACATTTTATATTTTCTCTCCATGGATTCAAATTTCCTTTGTCCTGCTAGTTTGATCAGTTGTCATTTTTTCGACACATTGAGATTTTTAATTTTTTCCGATCCAGAAGCACTTGAGCTTTTCAGCTCTTCGGCTTGGTGCCATGGACATCGTAACCCTTCGGTTCGGTGCCACGAACACCGTAAGTCTGGGGAATCTGTGGCTTTTCTGCCATCCCGCGGAATTGAACCCGCACACACAAGGGATAGTCACCCGTAGTCCAACGCGCTACGAACACGCTGGGCAGACAGGCACACATTGAGATATAGATGTTGTTTTTCTCTTTTTGCTTGCACTTTCATTACCAATTTCAAAATGCACATTTGTGATTTACTAGAGAGAATGAGCCTGATCACGTCCCAAGAGTACCTGGTTCAAACTCCACAATAGGCAATGTGGATGCAAATTTGTTCTCGTGGACTTTTACGAACGGAAAAAATAGACATCAGTTTCAGAAAACAGTGTAAAACTACTGAACGTATTAGTGGTGCCAAGAAAATCACTCTGTGGCTAAGTGGTTAAGCCCTTTGCCTTGCGAGTCGAAGGTCGTGGGTTCGAATCCGGACCGCGGACTTCTGTTCACGAGTGCAGTTTTTTCCAGAGACTCTAGGATTGTTGCTGGAGCTACGGAGTTCGTGCTTTGTACAATACTCTCGGCAGGTGGCGTGCCATTTCTGCGGAGAGGACCGAGCCATATGGGGTAAAACCTGGTGCAATGAAGTCAATCCTTCGGCTTTAAACTTTAAACAGTTGTTAATGGTGACGTTCTGTAACGGATATGCACTGATCTGCATTTCAGTGAGAATGTAAAAGTATATATATGCTCGCATTGGGAGCAAAGAATAGTAACAAGGCATGCCGTAAGAGGCGACTGAAGTAGGGGTCATGGGAAGTTACCCTAGTTGTTTTGTGTTTTTTCGATCCAGAAGCACTTGAGCTGAAAGCTCTTCGGCTCGTGTCATGGACATCGTAACCCTTCGGCTCGGTACCACGAACACCGTAAATCTGGGGAACCTGTAGCTTTTCGCCAGTCCGCGGAGTTGAACCCGCACTTACAGAGGACTAGTCACCCGTAGTCCCAAAGCGCTACGAACACGCTGGGCAAAACGGGCGTAGTTAACCTAGTAAATAAAAAGCGACGCAGAAATCGGATGTGCTGGTTTATTTGTAGGCGCATAAATGACACACCGTACAATCGCTCTTATGCTCGGATCATATACAAATCCCAAAGAGTGGTTAACAAGTGATCGATATGGAGCCTTGGAAGAAGAAAAGGAAGAAGAAGTATGTACATATCCGTAGCCTCCGATAACCATACGGCCAGCGGGCTCAGGTAAAAATTCTAGAAAATAAGACCACAACCCTCGTATCTCTCGTATTCCAGTATTGTTGTATATAGACGAATTCATTTTACAATCAGCACAACATGCTAAATCAATTTTATTTTATGTAACAAGTTAAGTTTAACAGTAAAGAATGTCAGTATTATTAGTATTATCAGTATTATCTTTCATCAATAAATAACCATAGACTCATAGAATTGAGTAAAATTGCAACAAAAAAAAGCTTGCAGTGCTCTATCAAACATATACAAAAGCCAGCCCCCAACTCAAAACTAGGTCAGAGTTTCCCCGGTCAGTTATGCTGCCTAATATTAGAGTTGACTGAGATATATCTTAGTCTTCTTTTCCACTTTTTTGTGTCAATGTTGCTTTTCATATAGATTATTATGTACACTTTTTTCAAATAAATGAACTCTAGTTTCTAAATTAAATATTTTTATACATTATTCTCATTAAAAACTGTTCTACTTGACTGCATATTCCTCGATCAAAGTTAACAATCTGCTCTAATTTTGTGAAACTCCAAGAGAATCAAATCCAACCATATTTTGACGAAGGTCCCCTCCCACACACTCCTGACTTGAATTAATCCACCGTCTTAAATCACACTTTCAATATCAGATTTGAATCCATTTCTTTCCCGACTATAAATTATTAAAATAAACCCCTCCAAATTTTTTGATTTATATCGCTGGTTTCCATGTGAACAAATTCCAAAGCTTCGCCGAGACTTTGTGTTTCGTGCTTCAGATAATTGATAGCGTTTTGATAACGCTTGGCGGGGCATGAAGAAAAGAGAGCAAGTGTGAAGGACTCTTTATGGGGAAAATATAACGTCATTTTGCCGGCATGTCTCAGAGCCAGGCGCCAGAATTACCGTGTTCTCCATTACAAAGGCGCGCTGTGTGTGAAATCAGACCCTTGAAAAGGTAAAGTTTTTGAAAAGGTCCCTAATCGTTTTGTGTTATTTTGACGGTTTCATATTGACACTAAGAACGCGTGTTTTTGTGGCTTCTTGTTCGGGCCAATTATGGTGCTTTTAAAAAAAAATTTTGAATTGTGTCTTGTGTTATTGTAGAAATGTTATAAATTAATATCAACATTGTATTATATTTCATCTGATCCAGTCGGAGCATCTGGTCGAATGGACTAGAGCGCGTCTCTTATACGGGAGATCTGTGTTCAATTCATGGTAAGGCCAAGAATTATTTTCTGTTGTGGGCATAAATGAAAAATCCTAACCTGAACAGCTTTGCGACGTCTGCACTAGCACTGCGGCCATTAAATTCATCAGGCGCTCATCCCACCTGTCCTACACAGCCCTAAAAAGCGGTACTACGGCAGTATTCAGTATATAATATGGAACTGCAGTAAAACTATTTGATTGGCAAAACACGTAATTACAAAGTACTGTAGTTTTACAAATTACAAAAACAATGACAAAATACAGCAACGTTTCGACCAACAAGGCCTTTATCAAGCAAACGAACAAACAGGAGTGACAAATTAAAATGAAACACAAATGTTTCAACCACGCGGCCTAGTGAATTCTGGTAAAAGAAGAGAGTGGCTCAACGTATTACATTCTTATGCTTCTTAGTACTTTCTCTTCCCATGCTTTGTAATCTATATGGGTATATGTTGCATGTATTCAAGTTATATATTTGCTAGATGTTTCATTGTTTCTTTTCCGTTCTATTTCTAGTTTTTATGTGTGTTTTTGTGTTACATTTATTTCGTTATTCGTTTTTATTCAGATTTTCCTTAGATACGTTTGTATTTGGTCGTCCATTTGTGTTTCATTTTAATTTGTCACTCCTGTTTGTTCGTTTGCTTGATAAAGGTCTTGTTGGTCGAAACGTTGCTGTATTTTGTCATTGTTTTTGTAATTTGTAAAACTACAGTACTTTGTAATTACGTGTTTTACTACGGCAGTAGTGACAGTATTTTTTTAAATTGGAGCATGTGGGACAATTAGCGAAGGGGTTAATCGGAAAACGTTTGCTGTATAAACATGGTCCTAGAATGTGTTCTACAAAGTATATATTCATTTTAATGTAGCAATATTGTTATAAACAATGGCAAACTACTGAACGTATAAGTGGTTCCTAGAAAATCGACGACTAGTTTACTATGGTTGATGAAAAAATCACAGAGAGAAATAAGACAACACAGAAAACTCACTATGTGTGAAATGAAATGTTTGAGGAAGGCAGTGGGAGTTACCAGGAAAGACAGACTACGAAATAAGGACATCAGAAGCAGAGTGGGCATAACTTCATGCACCGAATACATCGAAAGACAACAAATGCAGTGGTTTGGACATTTAATGAGAATGGAATACAACCAACCACCAATAACAGCATACAATAAACAAAGATCAGGTACTAGAACCAAGGGAAGACCAAGAAAAAATGGAAAGACAATATCAAGACCACACTACATAAACACGGATATAACACAACAAGGGCGACTCATCTGGCCCTAGAACGCAAATTGAAGCTCCCATCCCTACGCTTAACGGCAAGAAAGGACAATGAATTCCATCTTCCACCTGGGGATAGACAATAGGACAAAAAATATAATGTTAAGGATATGACACGATTTGGATTTAGAATATTATTATAATTATATGAGCAAGAGATCTTACTCCTGTTCTGCTTCGATACTATCTCTACCCAAGAACTGATTGCACAGTGCCAGCCAGACAATATAAGCATCATCATCCAAAAGAGACGATGGAGTTGGATCGGATATGTGGTACGTATGGAGACTAGCTCTGTCACAAAACTTGCACTGAAATGGACACCAGAGGGTAAACGATAGTCAAAGAATAAAAAAGCAGGCATGAAGTGGGAGGCTAAGGGTTCAAGAAAGAGAGAGTGCCATTGTGAAACCATTTAATGAACTTTGCTGAGAGAGGAAAGAATTATCGGACTCAATTCCATGGAAGAGATTGGTCTAGTTGCCCAGGATAGAGTGGTATGGAACAATTACTTGTAGGCCTATGTAACGTATAACGGTACCAGAGGAGGCTATAAATATTTATAAACTGACAACATAAATTTTACAAATTCATTTTGCCCCTTCCTGAATAAAGTTATGCGCCCGCCTGCCCAGCGTGTTCGTAGCGCGTTGGACTGCGGGTGACTAGCCCTCTGTGAGTGAGGGTTCAATTCCGCGGGCTGGCAGAAAAGCCATAGGTTCTCCAGATTCACGGTGTCCATGGCACCGAGCCGAAGAGCTGAAAGCTCAAGTGGTCCTGGATCAGAAAAAATAAAAATAAATAAATAAAGTTATGTAGACGCCTATGAATATGCTGCAAATAGCTTAATCGGTTCATGGAAATTCTGATTTATAATTAATATAAACTTTCTACAAATGTTCATAATTTAAAAATTTACATCGAGAAACTTCGTTGGGGCTGCGGAGTTCGTGAACTACCTCTGAAATCTTCCTGTGTAAGAAAGAAATAGCAGCACATATGTCTATTCACCAAAGTGTAATGGTGATAGTCCATCAATCAATCAATCAATCAATCAATCAATCAAAACCATTTCATATTGAGTTTCTATTGCAACTAGTTTTTCTTCTTGAATAATTCTCAAAACACTCATCATCATCAGGTGCTGTGTCGGCTGGCGTAGGCGATCTTAGATTTCCACAAATCTCTGTCTCTGGTGTTTGATATCTAGATTTTGATGCTCGTCCGTGCCATGGAGTCAAGCTATCCCAAATTTTCTCTGTTTTCCTTAGTCTCATCTCTGTTTGAAATTTACCGGTTGTCCCAATGTTGTGGTCTAAACTGCCCCTTCTCATCACATGTCCGAAAAATGATGACTGTCTATTTCTCATACCACTAAGCATTGATAAATGAGAATTGTTGAGAACGACATAAAGTCATCGACAAATTAAATATCACAACAGATCCCGACCCTTTTGGACTTTCTTTCATATTTTGTCTTCCTGAAACGGACCATACTACCCGCCCCATAACAGTAACTACCCATCCGTCCCCTCCACCAATACGACCAGATGTCACTCATTCCTAAGATCCACTTGTTTTTTGCTTCCCGAGAAACGATGCTAGCCGATTCAATCAATCATTATTAAAAGGCGTTGTTCGCTCACGACACGTCCTCTAATACACGGCCATCCCTGGCATCTGTGAGAGAACCCCCTTCCCTCCCCACTCCTCTTCTTTTACCAGAATTCACTAGGCGACCTCCACGACCCCCAAGCATACATCTCATTAGCCAGATTTTCATATCATCGCCACTGCTTTGGTTTGATAATACATGGTGGACTGTTTGGATTGCTACTGCAAAATGTCATTACATTTTCGGTAAATATGAAACATCCAAAAAAACGAAAGAGATGTAGATCTATTACAGTCAGCCTTCGATGCGGAGACGCACCTGACAAGGACACAATTTGTAAATAATGGTAAGACAGTAGCTAGAATTCGAAAAGAGAACAAGACATAATTCAATACATTGATTGACTGATTGATTGATTGATTGATAGACCCGTCTGCCCAGCGTATTCGTAGCGCGTTGGACTACGGGTGACTATCCCTCTGTGTGTTCGGGTTCAATTCCGCGGGATGGCAGAAAAAGCCACAGTTTCCCCAGGTTTACTATGTTCGTGGCACCGAACCGAAGAGTTACGATGTCCATGGCACCGAGCCGAAGAGTTGAAAAGCTCAAGTGCTTCTGGATCGGAATTTTTTTTTTTTTAAATTGATTGATAGGACAATCATCCTTGCACTTCGGTGAGTAATCATGCGTACTCAGATCTCTTTCTTACACAGGAAGATATCAGAGCACGAACAGAGTAACACCGGCGAGGGTTAGCGGTGTAATTTTGAAGATGGTAAAAGTATTGTATAGGAATTTAATTGCTAACTTTTTCAAATGAATTTTGACAGGGCAGCGGCTTTCCAGTCTGCTATTCTCGATTTTGAACTGCCAAAGGTTCTTTTACGTGCTAACTTGAACACGGGTGTGACCTACGTGTTATCGTCCGTCTACGATTTTTTTTTTTTAAATGAAAAAATAAATTACCAAACACAGGATTCGAACCACTTATCTTTTTTTTTTCTTACGGCACCCTTTACCTAGCCTAGCAATACGAGCGTTCTTGCAAACACAACCAGCAAGCAATTCGAATGCATTCTTGTATTTGCTATTCAAGGCATACATGATCAAGGTTAGACATGTGGGTGTTGTGTGTTCTGTCTTTTCGTGCAGCTCGTTTTCTCTGTGCCTCAACAACACCATGATTCTCAGCTAAGCGGGTTCCTCTTGTTTTTTTTTACAGCGCCACATTTGGCGATCTTGCGCAAGGGATTCTCAGCACGTGGTGTCTATATCGAAGCATTTCAGAGACACTTTAATTAAGAGTGTCTTTAAAGTGTTTTTTTCTATCCGCCAGCAAATCGTCTGCCCCCTTCAAGCTCGCCATACATCAACCGTTTTGGGATGCGTTTATCAGACATTCGAGCAACGTAACCGGCCCATCTCACTTGGGCCTTCTGCAACAGGGTGTTGACGCTTGGGATCTTTGCTCTTGTGAGGACTTCGATATCTGGAATTTTGTCCTGCCAGTTTATTTTTAGTACTCTGCGTAGACAGCTTGTGTGGAAGTGGTTTAATTTTCTTGCTTGTCTGCTATACACTGTCCATGTCTCGCTTGCGTACAGCAGCATGGTTAGCACTAAGGCCAGATAAACTTTCAGCTTTGTGGCTACGCTTATCCCCTTCCGCTCCCACATAATGACACGTAACCTTCCAAACTCAGTACTGGCTTTGGATATCCTATTGTTGACCTCAGAATCTATTTTGCCGATCGGGATAGGAGGCTGCCAAGATAGACAAAGTTGTCAGCTGGCAGGAGACGTTGGTGTTTAATGTCGATGACTAGATCGTAGTACTGCTCTCTAGGGGCGGGCTGGAACATGACCTCTGGTTTCTTGGTGTTAATGTTAAGACCAAACTTATCACAGGCCATTGAGAACTTGTCCATGTGAGTCTGCATTTCATCCTCAGAGTTGGTATGTATAGACCGTCGTCAAAGTTACGGTGTTAGTACACTGACGTTGAAATCTTCCTTTACAAGAAAGGAACTGGAGCAAATGTGGTTATTCAACGAAGTGCAAAGATGATGTTCTAATCAATCAATGAGCTGCGTTGATAATAATTCTTTATATACTTTTAAATATTCTTTACGTCCGAGTGGTTACCGGCGCCCAAATGTGGGGTGTAAAGAATAGAACCACTGTTACCCGCCACGCATGTCGTAAGAGGCGACTAAGGAGGTTTGGCTGAAATCGGATGCACATGTCCTAAATGTGTAGAAGCATATGCGTACACAAACCAATGTGTAACGTATACACGTTCTTGGCAAAGATCAAACATATCACAAAGAGTGGTTAAAATTGGTCGTAAAGAACGGACGCAAAGAAGAAGAAGAAGAAGAAATATTCTTTATCCTACTCCTTCTTTCTTTTGTCGTCAATCTGTGACCGGGTTGTTGCCCAGTGTCATGGTTTTCTGTTTTTGTCTTGCGCTGTTCTAGTGGCTTGGGTAATATTTATATTTGCTTTCCACATGATTCTGCTATGAAATGTAACCGTCTTTATCGTGGTCTTGCCCGCCTGCACATCGTGTTCGTAGCGCGTTGGACGACGTGTCACAAGCCCCCTGTGAGTGCGGTTCAATTCCGCGGTCTGGCAGAAAAGCCACAGGTTCTCCAGATTTACGGTGTTCGTGACACCGAACCGAAGGGTTGCGATGTCCATGGCACCGAGCCGAAGGGTTGCGATGTCCATGGCACCGAGCCGAAGGGTTGCGATGTCCATGGCACCGAGCCGAAGGGTTGCGATGTCCATGGCACCGAGCCGAAGGGTTGCGATGTCCATGGCACCGAGCCGAACGGTTGCGATGTCCATGGCACCGAGCCGAAGGGTTGCGATGTCCATGGCACCGAGCCGAAGGGTTGCGATGTCCATGGCACCGAGCCGAAGGGTTGCGATGTCCATGGCACCGAGCCGAAGGGTTGCGATGTCCATGGCACCGAGCCGAAGGGTTGCGATGTCCATGGCACCGAGCCGAAGGGTTGCGATGTCCATGGCACCGAGCCGAAGGGTTGCGATGTCCATGGCACCGAGCCGAAGGGTTGCGATGTCCATGGCACCGAGCCGAAGGGTTGCGATGTCCATGGCACCGAGCCGAAGGGTTGCGATGTCCATGGCACCGAGCCGAACGGTTGCGATGTCCATGGCACCGAGCCGAACGGTTGCGATGTCCATGGCACCGAGCCGAAGAGCTGAAATCTCAAGAGCTTCTGGATCCACCCAAAAAATAAAAATCATTTCTCTATGCCTCTATCTTTGTCACCTCTTACTGCATGGCTTGTAGGTCACATTCTTACTTTACTTTGCTCCCCTTGTGAGCCCTTGAAACACACAGGCGAGAAGACTCTGCATACAGTGGAGTCTGGTTACATCTTATTAAATGGCCGAACCACTTCATTCTCTATTTCTCAATCTCTCTCTCGTTATCACTGCCCAGACCGATGTACCAGATCTCCCATAAATTCTATTCATGTGGAAATCTGATTCATGCAGCCTTAGCATTGGTGAATTTTATATCACATCTTCAGCACCATTTGGAACTCTGGTGCTTATCCTTCGGCGATCTGTCCGGTTTCAGTCAGCGTTTACTCCATTCGTTCTCCGTTCGCCATCTAGTGTTTTTTTTAACGGTGTGGGGTAGCTAGCCCCACTCCAACCTCATTAGTCGCCTCTTACGACATGCGTGGCAGGTAACAGTAGTTCTATTCTTTACACCCCAATTTGGACCCCGGTAACCACTCGAGTGCTTTCTCAATCTAATTCAAGCAAGGTTCTGTCCAAAAGTTTTTTTTAATGCTGATGAAGCTGTCTTTGCTGGTGTTGTTGGTAATTTGTACGAGAGGCATTACATTCAAACTCTGCCAATGCCGGTTCCAAGCCCGGATGAAAAAGGAGGAGAACTTGTGCGTGAGGCCAGCTACCTCATCACAAGAAATTGAAAGAGCTACAGAAACTTGTAAGAAAGGACGCCATACCGGTAAACCGACCAGCCAGGTGGTGTGCGGTGCACCTAGTGCATCAATGACGGTTGCTGATGAAAGCCGCTTTGCGGAAGTTAGCAACCCGACTCGTACATTACTTGGCTCAAAAACACACACTAAAATTGGATTTTGGAATGTGAGAACGATGGCCACTGCTACAAAATCAGCCCAAATTGCAGAAGAAATGAAGAGATACGAGCTGGACATACTGGGGTTAAGTGAGGTGAGATGGCCTGGAACAGATAGAACAGTAGTTAGTGGATTAACTTTCCTATATTCAGGGAGAGAAGATGGTAAACATTTTGAAGGAGTGGGTATAATGCTGACACCTAGAGTAGCAAAGAGCATGTTAGAATGGGAACCCATCTCGAGTCGGATAATTAGAGCCCGCTTCAGTACCAGGCATGTCAATATGACAATACTGCAGTGTTATGCACCAACAAATAAGGCTGACGATGATAAGAAAGACACATTTTATGAGCAACTACAAGATCAAATTAACAAGACCCAAAAACATGACCTGTTAGTAGTAATGGGGGACTTTAATGCCAAGGTTGGAAGTGATAATGTAGGGGTAGAGAGAGCTATAGGAAAACAAGGAATAAACACAATGAATGAGAATGGAGAAAGACTGACGGAGTTATGTATGCAGTCCAACTTAGTAATTGGAGGTACCATCTTTGCACATAAGGAAATTCATAACCTTACTTGGCACTCACCAGATGGAGTGACCAGGAATCAGATTGACCATATGTGCATAAATACACAATTTAGAACATCATTGCTGGATGTCCGTGCATACAGAGGGGCAGATGTAGGAAGTGATCATAATTTATGCATGATAAGAATTGGCAAAGCAACATCAGCTTTTAAAAGTCTAAATAAAATATGGAACTGCAAGTTATATAGTATTAAAACTAAATTACGAATTTTTAATTCAAATGTTGTATCAATCCTAACATATGCCAGCGAGAGTTGGAAAATGACTAAAGATATAGAAAGCAAGTTGAATGCATTTGAAAATAGATGTCTGCGAAAAATAATGAATATAAAATGGAACGAATTCAGGAGAAGTGATGAAATCAGAGACATGTCTGGTCAACCACTAGTGACAACTGTTATAAGAAAGAGAAGATGGAGATATGTTGGGCACACAGTGAGGAGAAATGATCAAAGAATATCAAAGCAGGCATTGAAGTGGGATGCAAAGGGTTCAAGAAAGAGAGGTTGACCCAAGGAGACCCTGAAACGAACTTTGCTGAGAGAGGCAGGAAATATCGGTCTCAGTTCCATGGAGGAAATTGAGCGAGTTGCCCAAGATAGAGCGGTATGGAGAAATTACTTGCAGGCCGAATGTAACGTATAACGGTACAAGGGGAATTATTATTATTATTATTACATTCAAACGTACCAGTTAATAATTTTCTTTTTTAGACAGAATTGCCCAGAGAAGTTCATTCATCATCATCATCTAGCCTGTCCCTCTCTGTTGGTACTTAACTCCCATGATAGCATTTCTAAATGCCTACATATCCTAAGTGATGTGTCCGGCGACTGTCGCAGTCTGTAGCTCAAGCGGTAGTGAGCTCGATCACGAACCCAAGCGTACCTGGTTCAAACCCCACGGTGGGCAAGTTTGAAAGCAAATTCGTTACCGTGGGATTTAAACAAAAAAGGTAAAATAGACCTCACCGTTCAGAAAGCAATGGCAAACTACTGAACGTATAAGTGGTGCCTAGAAAATCAACGACGCCTTTACTGTGGTTGATGGTTACGTCCCTTAGGATATGCCACGATTTTCAGCTATGAATTCAGGCAGTTTAATCATAACGTATAATACAGAGCTGCTAAATGAGTTTTGCTTAACGGCTTGCGTTCCTTACCACCAGTGTCTATTCCCATTCAGTCGAACCTTAGTCCGACTTCAGATGTGCTTGTAATTTAGATTTCTATGTAAAAAAAATGACACATCATATATTTTTGATTTTGTTCTCCCCTCGTCTGCCGGTTGAATGTCATCTATAATTATATAATTAGCTTTACATGTTAAAAAAACTCCCGTGTGTTGTCGGGGTCCCACAATGGGAGTAAAGAATAGTAACGCTGCGACCAACGAAACGTGTCGTAATAGGTGACTACGGTAGGTTCCTAGTGAAACTAGTCTAGTGAATAAAAAGCGTAGCAGGAATCGGATGTGTTGACCTTCTTATTTTACTGGCAAAACGTACAATCGCCCTTAGGCTCAGATCACATACATATCACAAAGAGGGGTTTACTTAACAAGTTGTCAATAGAAATCGTTCGAAGAAGAAATATATCCAAAATATTTCATTGTTCTTTCCGAACCAATTCCTTTGATTTAAAGACGATGTAAATTGTCGTTCTTGCTTCTGTCAATGGTATTCTGAGTATTCTTCTGTAGCAGTTGTATCATTCAAAATTCATTTGTTGTTGAAGAAAAACCATATCCTTCCTGCCTTTCGTCCGCTTGAAATATTGTCAAATATTAAACGTTGTGTCTTGTATAAACTTCATTGTCTTTTGTAACTCACACAGATGTCCATCCCATATAATATGCAACTCAAAGAGCAATGTTGCTGCGATACAATGGATACAAAGCAAATTACTGGCCACGCAAAAGGTAGACTTCAGAGATAACAGAGGCGATGAAAGACACTATTTATAAGCACATAAAATATCATCTCGTTCTACAAATCTCTTCTTATCCTGACGATGGGAGGCAAATCAGGATTGGAGAAAAGAAAGACAGAGGTCTATATATTATAAAATGTTTATTTGTTATTGTCTCAAATTGGGACCTTTCTATTCAGTTCACAAACTAACAATGAAAACAATAAAAGCGCACCTTATTGTAGCAGTGAAACTCATATCGCCTGCTATATCACTTCGCGTTGCCAGTGCATACATTCACAATTTTCATTTCATTAAAAGCCAGCTTCATGATCAGATGACAGGCTTGTCACTCAAACCGTCCAATCTTCGCCGCTTCCGGTCGATTCAACCAATAGGAAATCGAGCAACGTATCCAGTAACGAAATGGTCACCCCCCATATCGTTAACGACCGCCTGGTGGGCTCGGGAATGAACTAGGAATCAGTTATCAGTAATCAGGAACAGGATCGGTAACTCCTTTCACTTCATCAGCGTACGATGAAAATTACAAAGATCCCCAATCATTTTCAGAACCGGTTTCCAAATTGTTCTTCCCGGGACATCTTGTGTTAAATACATTATTTTTTTTAAACCACCATAATTGGCATTATGGTTATACCGAGTGTGTTTGATGTTGTTCCGGAAGTCGCTCATCATTTTTGGTTGACAGTTATACTACTAACGCCTGTCACTGGTGCTTTCCGCGTATCGTCTTCAACTCTGTCACGATAGAGACACTGACATTGGACACCATGTACTAAAGTAAACGTATTTTCAATTCTCCATCGTTTTCAACTATACATGAAATAGTATATTCCATTATTTCACAAGGTGAGTAGTTCAGATTGTTTTTCTACCATTTATCGTCAATTGTTTACGTTTAGTTATCAATATCCTCTATTGTACATAGCTGTCTATTTATGTTCTATAGCACCACTATTCAACTTATCCATATCCTCTATTGTACATAATTGTTTATTTACGTTCTATATAAGCACTATTCAACTTATCCATATCCTCTATTGTATATAATTGTTTATTTCGTTCTATAAGCACTATTCAACTTATCAATATCCGCTTGTACATAATTGTTTATTACGTTCATAGCACTATTTTTAAAATTGTTTATTTCGTTCTATATAACACTATTCAACTTATCAATATCCGCTATTGTACATAATTGTTTTTTACGTTCTATAAGCACTATTCAACTTATAAATCCACATTGTACATATTGTTTATTTACGCTCTATATAAGCACTATTCAACTATCAATATCACTATTGTACATAATGTACTGTTCTATATAAGCACTATTCAACTTATCCATATCCTCTATTGTACATAATTGTTTATTTCTGTTCTATTAAACCGCTATTCAACTTATCCATATCCGCTAGTGTATATAATTGTTTATTTATGTTCTATATAAGCACTATTCAACTTATCCATATCCGCTAGTGTATATAATTGTTTATTTCTGTTCTATTAAACCGCTATTCAACTTAACAATTGCGGGCGGTATGGCGCCTGTATGATACATTTCTGGCGCCCTATTTTACACCGTCGACTGTAATACTAATTATAATTTCAATTTTAGAAAAGTAGGTCCAGGCAACACACGGGTAATGTCCTGAATCCATCTTTGTCTTGGTCTTCTTCTCCTCTTTACCAGAATGAATTCCTCTATAATTAATTGTCTTAGAAACACCTTCATTTATTTTTATTTATCCATTAGCATCCCATTTAATTATTTTGTATTTTTAGTGTCAATTAAATTTCTTTAATTTTTAGTTTCTTCTGCCTATTTGTTGCCGTCTCTGTACATCAAATACGAAGGAATCTTATGTAATATTTATATTCAAAAGTATGTATCTGTTTTTCCACCACCGTATCTAACATCTACTAAACTGATATAATAATAATAATTTCTCTTCTACCGTTAAACGCTACATAGGGCCTGCAAGCAAGTTCTCCATACCGCTCCATCCTGGGCAACTCGCTCATTCTCCTTCATGGAACTGAGACGGATATTTCTTGCCTCTTTCAGCAAAGTTCGGTTCAGGGTCTCCCTAGGTCATTTTCTCTTTCTTAAACCCTTTGATCCCACTTCAATGTCTGCTTTGATATTCTTTGATCATTTCTTCTCAAGGTGTGTCCAACATATCTCCATCTTCTCTTTCTATAACAGTTGTCACTAGTGGTTGACCAGACATGTCTCTGATTTCATCACTTCTCCTGAATTCGTTCCATTTTATGTTCACTATTTTTCCTCAGACATCTATTTTAAAATGCATTCAACTTACTTTCTACATCTTTAGTCATTTTCCAACTCTCATAGAGTTGATACAACATTTCCAATCGCTGCATATGTTAGATTGATACAACATTTTCCAACTCTCGCTGGCATATGTTAGAATTGATACATATCCCTAATGCAATAAACTAATATCACCCATGTATAGTATTAACTATAGCATCAAAAGTTGGACTGCAGATAAGCTATGAAAAAACAAATATAATGAAGACACCTATGGCAAGTAATGCAGATATCAACCTGGAATCTAAAATTATAAAAATAACAGAGCAGTTCACCTATTTAGGTAGCAATTTTGATTGCACATGAAATGTTAAAAAGAAATTATGATACGAATTGGCAAAGCAACATTAGCTTTTAAAAGTCTAAATAAAATATGGAACTGCAAGTTATATAGTATTAAAACTAAATTACGAATTTTCAATTCAAATATTGTATCAATCCTAACATATGCTAGCGAGAGTTGGAAAATGACTAAAGGTAAAGCAAGTTGAATGCATTTGAAAATAGATGTCTGCGAAAAATAATGAATATAAAAGGAACGAATTCAGGAGAAGTGATGAAATCAGGGACATGTCTGGTCAACCACTAGTGACAACTGTTATAAGAAAGAGAAGATGGAGATATGTTGGGCACACCTTGAGGAGAAATGATCAACGAATATCAAAGCAGGCATTGAAGTGGGATGCAAAGGGTTCAAGAAAGAGAGGTCGACCTAAGGAGACCCTGAAACGAACTTTGCTGAGAGAGGCAGGAAATATCGGTCTCAGTTCCATGGAGGAGATTGAGCGAGTTGCTCAGGATAGAGCGGTATGGAAAATTACTTGCAGGCCCTATGTAACGTATAACGGTACATTTACATTGTACAGAGAGGAATTATTATTATATTATTTACATTAGAATGGAACGAATTCAGAAGTGATGAAATCAGAGAAATGTCTTGGTTAATCACTTTAGTTCGTTCCAACATGCTACACGTATACCAAACAAATATTGCTGTTATTTTACTAATAACAAATAAGTAAAATCTTATAGCACTAAAGGTTTTGGCGGGCAATAAGATAATTTACGAAAGTCGTGACTGTTATCAATAGCAAAATTTTTAAAAAACCCAATAATCGGTCAATTGGATGATTTTATGTTGGTCTGTGCCCGCGTGCCCAGCGTGTTCGTAGTGCGTTGGACTACGGGTGACTAGTCCTCTGTAAGTGCGGGTTCAACTCCGCGGACTGGCAGAAAAGCTACAGGTTCCCCAGATTTACGGTGTTCGTGGCACCGAGCCGAAGGGTTACGATGTCCATGACACCGAGCCGAAGAGCTTTCAGCTCAAGTGCTTCTGGATCGGAAAAAAAAATATATATATATTGGTCCGTAAAGATGTCACGAATTTTGGAATGAACTATAGTAAAAACTGTTATAAGGAAAAGAAAATGGAGACATGTTGGACATACCTTGAAAAGAAATGATCAAAGAATACCAAATCATTCCATTGTTGTATAAGGTGGGAAATGAAGCACAGGGAATGATCCAATTAAACATTACGAAATTATAAAAATATTAGAATTGAAACCAGTTACAAAATGTATTAACCCATTCACCCTTCCAAGCCGATGTACTGGTCTCGTGATATTTTTAAGGTGACGCAAAGCCAATATACTGGCTAATATAGTATGGATTCTTCTTCTTCTCTCTCCTCGCCTCAAAGGAGGCATAGGTCCCCCACCAAGACCTTGCAAGCTTTCCTGCACTTGGTTGCGGTTTTATAACTGAGTATTTTTACTAGATGGGGAGCTAATCCCACGCCAAACCTACACTTTCACCGTATACGGCATGTGATAGGTATTAGTGGTACTATTATTTATCCCGAATTTGAACCCCGGTATCCACACGGGCGTCTGATTTGTATGATGAATCATCTTTGACTCATTATTGGACAGGAGAGAAGTGTATGCGCATGTGCTGAGAATCTCTTCGTCTATATTGTGATCAGATCTCATATCAGACATGTATGTACATAACCTTCTACCAATTCCAAGTAGCTCTCCTTCAATCCCAACCCTAGCGTTTAGTCTGTTACCAGGGCCACCCCTTGGATATGGGGTAGGATCTTGATCAGAACCAGCTCACTGACCCTGGCGCCACTGCTATAGTGTGCATTGCAATATAAAAATAATTACAGAGCAAAAAAGTTAAAGAGCAGAAGATAAAGATATTTGAACGTTTACACGAATACCCTAGTATCGCCTACATAAGACAGCCACATTTAAAAATGTTAATGACTGTACAGAAAAGGAAGATCACGTAAAAGATGGATGGACGACATCAAGACTAACCTTAGAGAAATTAACATCAGATAACAAGATTTTAAGTTGGAAATGGAAAGCCTGTATGACGGAACGAACTGATGATAAAAAAAGGAAAGCAGGCTTTCACGCAAAAATCAGTTAGAAGCGATATACCAAGCTCCAAGACTACGCATGAATTCATAGCCGACGAATCTCTTCCATGTGGCACTAGGACCCTCAAGGAAAGCAACGAATAGTACCACTGTGACCTACAAGGCATGCGTAAGAGAGTCTAAGATAGGGGCCTAGGAAGCTACCCTAGTAAATAAAAAAGCGTCGCAGAAATCGGATGTGCTGGTCTACTTGTAGGTGCATAATTGGCACATCGTATAATCGCTCTTAGGCTCAGATCACATACAGATCACACAGAGTGGTTCTCCAGCCCTTCGTGTCTTTTTATATGTACAAAATACTTCAATTTTCTCTTTCTTTTTTGTAGCATCAGCCAGTCTTCTTTGATTTTGAGTTCTTTCTAAATAGATCTATTTGTTCTCTTCTCTGTCCATGATATACAGAGGACTCTTCTGTAAAATTGATATTCAAAAGCACATATGTGTTTCCACTGTCTTGTTAAATGTCCATGCTTCACATCCATACGTTGCACTGCGAACTGGATAAATATACCTGTGTATATTCTTATTAAATTTATATTATGAATACAATACTTATTTTTTCTCTGTTTTGCCCCACATGAAATACCATGTTGTACCCCATTAGTGACTGAGCTGCCTCTCATGTTGAAAACCCTTGAAATATATGTAATTTAACATTTGTATGTCTTTAGAAATAAACATATTGACATTAATTTTCATTTTTTTTATTCTTAGATGAGATTTTCGAATTTTGATGAGTGGAATAACATTTCGAAAACAGAAGCAAACTTGTAATGTTAAGTGCTGATGAATTTCGGTACTGTACATCTTCGGTATGAACATCATTCGGCATTTAACATCAATCGACTAAACATCTTATTCGCACTGAAAAAAATTTCAGCACTTCGGCATTTAAACATCAATCGGGACTGAAACATCATTCGCAGTGAAGCATTATTCGACACTGAACATCATTCTCACTGAAACATAATTAATACGCTGAACATCGTTCTGAACATATTCGCACTGAAACATATTCGGCACTTAAACATCATTTCCGCTGAACATCATTCGGCATTTAAACATCATTCTGCACTGAACATCATTCGCTTAAACATCATTCTGCACTGAAACATCTTCGACACTTAAACTATCATTCTGCACGAGACATCTCGCCACTGAAACTTCATCTGACTTCGCATAAACCATTACTATCTCGCCACGTAACATCGTTCGGTACAGAAAACATCATTCTGCACTGAATAAATTACACTACGGCTTGAAAACTCACTCTCCATTGAAATATTACTCCACTGATATCAAATAACGTCCATGAAACAAATAATACAAAAACTGGTGTACATTGTTTTTACGTGTTTCGTGTTTATGTATGCACCATTATCTAGATTTCCAAACTAACTCACGCTCGTAATCAAAATTAAAATGCATACAGTGTCTCCAAGTACGCTACCATCACTATTCTTATAAGAATGTAACAACTGAACTCTTTGGCTCCATAATTTTTGTTACCCCCGAACGCACGCATATTGCAATGTATAATGAATTAGCCAATATATCGGCTTTCAGTCATCTTAAAAAATAACTCGAGCCAGTCAATTGGATTAGAAGAGTGAATGGGTTAATCCTTAACAATCAGCTCTAATATATCACTCTTTTTAAAGACACCAGTTGTATCAAATATATAATCTCATCTAATGTTAAATATTCTCAGTTGTGTATTAGAGAAAGAAAACTAGCAAACAACTGAGAAAATCAAAGTTATAATGATACAGTTTACAAGGTGATTGAAATCAATATTGGGTTTTAAGTATGTATTTTGATTCAGCTAAAGAAATGAGTCTTAGACGGATCTCTACAAAGAAGTTAATTGCATATACTTTGCAGGACTTATCAACCCTAGCTTTTTAACGATGTTTGTGATTTTTTAGGCAATATTACGTTCAGTAGTTTGCCATTGCTTTCCTAACGAGGATCTGTATACAAGGAGAAAAAAATACAATATTTAGAAGTAGCTTTCCATCCCCTGTTTTTGTATAACTGCATTGGGATATTCATTCTTCTTCTTCTGACGCTTCATATCGATCACTTGTTAAATCACCATTTGTG
Source organism: Arion vulgaris (assembly GCA_020796225.1). Classification (NCBI taxonomy): domain Eukaryota; kingdom Metazoa; phylum Mollusca; class Gastropoda; order Stylommatophora; family Arionidae; genus Arion; species Arion vulgaris. The sequence continues at coordinate 10,023,243 of CM036772.1, forward strand.
ATTTGTATGGGATCCGAGCCTAAGAGCGATTGTACGTTGTACCAGTTATGTTCCTACAAGTAAGCCAGCACATCCGATTTCCGCGACACTTTTTATTTACTAGGGTATCTTCTCAAGGTCCCTATTTTAGTCCCTCTTACTACATAGCACCTTATAGGTAAACAGAGTTACTATATCTTTTTTTTGCCCCTTGTGAGTCCCGTCAACAAAAGTGCAAGTAGTTAGCATTTAATACGGAGGATATAGAACCTAAATTATTCTCAATGTTAATAGAAGATCTTTAATTAGGAGTTTATTCATTAATCGGAAGAGATATTACTGTCAATAAGTTAATTAACGGAAGAGATATTACTGTCAATAAGTTAATTAACTGGAAAGAGATATTACTGTCAATAAGTTAATTAACGGAAGAGACGATAATTACGGTTTTGTCAATAAGTTAATTAACGGAAGAGATATTACTGTCAATAAGTTAATTAACGGAAGAGATATTACTGTCAATAAGTTAATTAACAGAGTAGACAACGTCTACAGTTTGTCAATTAACAAAACAAACGACACGGACATTGAGTTAATTATTAAAACAAAACAACACGGTCAGTTAGTTAACAGAATGAGAAGCATATCCTTTACAGGAAGTAACAATCAACCACAGTAGTAAAGGAGTAGTTGATTTTCTAGGCATCACTTATACATTCAGTATTTTGCCATTGCTTTCTGAACGGTGAGGCCTATTTTTACCTTTCGTGAATCTGCTTCCCCACTTGTCCACCGTGGGGTTTGAACCAGGTACTCTGTGGTTGCGATCGAGCTCTCTACCGCTTAAGCTACAGACGCCCACTGATAACAGAACAGATAACATTATCCGTTTCTTTCTTAACAGAAATGACAACACTGCAATTCCTAGTACGATCATAGAAGATACATCTAAGCAGATTGTGAAGAGTACGTTATACGACAGTTTACTTAGTATCACCGCAGCCTACCCACGGTTGTCTCCAGATCTGGTCTGATCTGACCACCTCAGATTTGCATAATTCAGTACCTCCCCTTTGCTCCAACGGAAGCCACCAATCAACAAAACATTAATTGATGATCAAGTCTTGTAAAGACACAAAATATTATCTCCCCTTTGCTCGTACGGAAGCCACCAACCAACAAAACTTTCATTGACCATCAAGTCTGGTAGACAACAAGTACTATCTCCCTTTATGCTGATAGTTCCAGTAACTCACTGTCTATACACATTCGTACTCACCCTTACCGGAACATTCGTGGATTCCTGCCACACGATGGAAAATTCCAGCAGTCTTCAGATCTCTTCCACATTAGCGACAAAACTATCATCATGAGAAAGGTGAACTTGAAATAGCTAAAGAATTTCTAATTATATTAAACACATCATTGTTTATTTATCAATCAAGGGACGGTAACTCTCATCAACAAGAATAATGTATTCCAGCCATACTCCGTATCACGCGCCACCTCCATTCTCTATAGAAGCTTTAATGGCACCACGCGCAGCTCACACGTCTTCCATCCTCCCTACGTATGATTTTCAAAGAGGTGATTTACCTCTGGGAGCACATCGTGGGGAATCAAGAAAAGAACTTCAGGAAAAACCTCAAAGGACACACAATTCAACGTCTTCAACGATGCATCACTCACCCATAGATCACGGTAATACAAGAGTTGCATTCCCTGATCAAGATTTACAAATATCCAGGAGACATTTTTCTACGTTCCCTTTATCTCAATTTGGTCATCATTTTCCATGCCCTCAAAATCCGGAGACGATTTTACGACAATCTACATTTAATTTTCCTCATTTTAGATCTCCACCGTTTTCGAGACTTGATCATCCGCATTTTTACACCATGACAGCTTCAAATCAGATTGGATACCATTCTCCAGCTAACAGAAGAATAGCTGTTGATACTCCTTTCGCATCGTCATTGACATACCCAGTTTCAGCATCTCATTTTTTATGGCATGGCGTTCCTCGATTTTCTGGTCTTCATCAAAGCCTTTCAAAAAATCTGGACCGTCACCAGAAAATTCTTAACGATTACGGGAATCCAGAATCTAGGACTAAGTCTTCAAGAACATATGCCGAAACGGATAAATATCAGAGTAACGATAATGTCCGAGCAGATATCGACGCTTGTTGCCATGACGATGTTTGTGATTTAGATGAAGTCTCTTCTGTGTGTGAAAAATTCAGTAGTTCAAGGTCAAGGTCTCATTCTCCAAGGTTATCAATGTCTCCTTCTCCGAAATCGCCGACCTCATCGATGACGTCATATTCAAGATCTCCCACACGTAATGACGTCGATGATACTTACGAGAGTTTTCGTCAACGTTCGTGTCATAGCTCCCAATATTCACCTAAGCTGCAAGAAAAAGTGGATGTTACTCCAGAACCATCGTCGCCGTCATCACGAACCTTATCATCATCACCTTCGTTGCTAATCACATCAAATTCTTCTCCACCAACCGCATTATCTTTGCCTGACCTCTGTTCTGACCACCAAGCAGATGTCAAAAACGACAGCAATGACGAAATACGGACAAATCAAAAGTCGTATATATCAATCTTGGACAATGTTCCTTCAGAATCGATGGGCGTAGCCGGAAAGACAAACAGGTACAACACAGAAGAAAGTACAAACACAAATGTCCAACTAGTTTTGAATGGTCAAGAAAGAACAAATGTCGTGACAACTGAGCCACATTCGAGTCAGTGCAATGGTAAGTTTGAAATGACAAATTTAACAACTTAAAAAAACAAAGTTACTATTAAAAATGTTACTGCATTACAGATTATAAATACAATCTTCATACCAACACTCTGCTACCAGTGCCAAACATGGACACTTACAAAAGAACAAGAAAGAAAAATGACCACATGTGGAATGAGTTGCTTGAGGAAAGCAGTAAATAAAACAAGAAGAGACCATATAAGAAATTAGAAGAACAGTCGGAACAACACCGGCTATTAGATTCATTGAAAAACAGACTCAAATAGTTTTGCCACCTGGTAAGAAGGAACCCGAAGACACCAGTTGCAAGAACGTACAACCTGAAAATGGAATCATCAAGAGGAAAGGGCTGACAAAGAAAAAGATGGTTTCATGGAGTTACAGACATCTTAAAACTCCACAACATCACAGCATATCAAGTAACCGAGCGTACACTATCTCGGAAACCGATCATCAGTTAAACCTGCCACGCCTAACGGCAAAAACAAAGCAGAGAAGGACAAAAGAAAGAAAAGAAAGATTTGTTACTGTAGCTCTGAATCATCATCATGTGCCATGCTTGTTATCGAAGATGATCATGGCTGTCCAGAAACGTGTGTCAGTATTACTTACTACCCGTTCTAATGTTGACATTCTTTCGTGCCATGAAGTCAGGCTGTTCATTATTTTCATTAAGTGTCGTCCTTTGTATCGTCTCACATTGATTTTAACTGTTGTTTTACGTGTTCTAAACTTCCCTTTCTCATCCTTCTTCTTCTTCTGTTGCTGTCACACTGTTACCCAGTGTCGTGGTGTTCTTGGGGTTTTTTTCTTGCGCTCCTACAGTGACTTGCGCGATAGGTAATTTTGCTTTTGACAGGATTCTGCTATGTCATCTGTCCATTTTTTGTGACCTTCCTCTCGCCTTTTTTCCTCATGTTTTGTTGTAGAAGATTCTGTATACAATTAAAGTAATCACATTGGGGAGAGAGAAATGATTGTCTCTGTGTTATATTGATAATACGTTTTCTTTGTGCCTTGAGCTCTTTACTTTTTCTGCTTCTTCAGTGATCTCTGGTCATGCGCTTAGTTTACTGTGGACCACAAACTGGACAGTCAGCTTCATGTCTGTCAGGTTTCCTTCTTCAACGATCTCTGGTCATGCGCTTAGTTTACTGTGGACCACAAACTGGACAGTCAGCTTCAGGTCTGTCAGGTTTCTTCTTCAGCGATCTCTGGTCATGCGCTTAGTTTACTGTGGATCACAAACTGGACAGTCAGCTTCATGTCTGTCAGGTTTCCTTCTTCAACGATCTCTGGTCATGCGCTTAGTTTACTGTGGACCATAAACTGGACAGTCAGCTTCATGTCTGTAGGTTTCCCTAAAGCTTAGTTTTTAGGTCGACGGAGTGTGACTACCTGTTGCTTCTCAGCTCACCCAGGAGATTACAGTCTTGCAAAACATACCCTGCTATCTGTTCCACCTGTTGACACTGGCAGAGAGCTGTTTGACTTATTTCTAGTCTATGTAATTGTCTGTTGAGCCAGCAGGGTCAAGAAGGTAGGTGAAATATCTGCCCAGCGTGTTCGTATCGCGATGGATGACGGGTGACAAGCCCTCTGTGAGTGCGTTTCAATTCCGAGTGCTGGCAAAAAAGCCACAGGTTCTCCAGATTTAGAGCTGTAAAGATCAAGTGCTTCTGGATCAGAAAAAATGTTTTGACTCGTTTCCATAATTATATCCAGTGTTTATCTTCCAGTCTACTGCAGACTTTCTCGGAGAGCCGCTGTAGCGTAGTTGTTAGTGAACTCGCTTCGCAAGACTGGTGGTCTGGGTTCAGCTCCCGCAATGTGCGTGGAATTTTTTCCGACCGCAATGGCTTCTCAGGTCGACCCAGCCTCAACTGGGTACCAGACATGCTCTGGGAAAGTAAAGGCGGCCGGCGTGATGCTGACCACATCACCCATCGTGTGCCGACGGTCAATGAAAATACAGGCCTAACACTGTATTGATCTATATACCACGAGGTATGAAAGGGTTCCTTTACCTTTACTTTTACTACTGCAGAGTTTCTCTGTATGTGGGTTATGACCTCTTACAAAGAGAGTGTTCTAAACTTTTCTTTCTCCTCACACGCGCGAATACAAAGATTATCTCTTTCTTATATTGATAAGTTTTCTCTGTGCCTTGTTCTCTTTCAACTGTAGTCATTTTAGCAGTTCATAAAATTCTTAGAACTCTCTTTTTCCGATCCAGAAGCACTTGAGCTTTTCAGCTCTTCGGCTCGGTGCCATGGACATCGTAACCCTTCGGTTCGGTGCCACGAACACCGTAAATCTGGGGAATCTGGGGCTTTTTCTGCCATCCCGCGGAATTGAACCCGCACACACAGAGGGATAGCCACCCGTAGTCCAACGCGCTACGAACACGCTGGGCAGACGGGCAGAACTCTCATTTAAAGCCCCAAAGATCGCCAAAGAGATTTTGCTATAAATTTATTCTCCATGATTCTCATCCCTATGTCATTAGGGAGCCTCTGTGGAGCAGAGGTTAGATACTCGTCTCTCGTGCCAAAGGTAGCAGGTTCGCTTCTTCGTGGAGACATCAGGATATTTTTGCAGAGATCACTTATCTCAGCGTAGGTGAGATCGAATTTCTAGTCCTATCGGAAACAGACGATGAAACGTAGACCCCGTGTTCAATTTGAGCACATAAAAGAACCATTTGCAGTTCAACATTAACCCTCGTGTGCCCGAGTCGCCAGTCGAACGCTTACACATTACACTAGTCCGTCCCCAAATGTTATCTGATGCAATAAATATCATAGCATATTCTTTACATGACGTTGCCATCAACCACAGTTAACGATTCGTTGATTTTCAAGGCATAACGTATACGTTCAGTAGTTTGTTATTGCTTTTTGATAGGTGATGTCTATTTTTACAGATCGTAAAAATCCTCGGGAACAAATTTGTTTCTAAACTGCCCACCGTGGACTTTGAACAAGGTACTCTTGTGTTGTTATCTAGTTCGCTACCGCTAAGCGACAAAACAAACGCATGCCCACTGTAATCCGATACCGTATCACAAAATAGCCAAATTCAATTTTAAAATCGAAATATTACTTTTCTTTCGCTTCGCTTTTACATTTCTAATCTCACACTTATTTGTTATTCTTTCTTTTCTTCTCCAACCTCTCTCCCCCCATCCCAATCCCTCTCCTCATTCCTCCCCTAATAAAAGTAAATTTGAATTTTATTCTTACATCTTTTGACAAAGCCATACTGGCTTTGAGATCTCAATATTCAAAATGGAACCCAGCAGTATTGTTGTAAAAAACAGATTAATCTGCTGGAACATAAAGAAGCAATTTGTTCTGCTATGGTGCCCCTGCAACATGATGTCATGGAAACCAAGAAATATTCCGTTCTAGTTGCAGATTCTTACAAACAGATGTTTGGTCTCATCATTTATAGTAAATTTGTAGTCTATTGTCTTTCCCTTGGTGGATGATGGAATTGGTTGTCTACTCTTGCTGTTAAGCGTAGGGGTGGGAGCTTTAATTTGCGTTCCATGGCCAGATGAGGCGTCCTTGTTGTGTTATATCCGTGTTTATTTAGTGTGGTCTTGATATTGTCTATCCATCTTTTCTTGGTCTTCCCTTGTCTCTAGTACCCTTATCTCTTTTTATTGTATGCTATTGTTGGTGGTTGGTTGTATTCCATTCTCATTAAATGTCCAAGCCGCTGCGTTTGTTGTATTTCGATGTATTCGGTGCATGAAATTATGTATTTCAATGTATTCGGTGCATGAAGTATGTATTTCAATGTATTCGGTGCATTAAATTATGCCCACGCTGCTTCTCATGTCCTCATTTCGAAGTCTATCTTTCCTGGTGACCCCCACTGCCTTCCTCAATCATTTCATTTCACATCTGGTGAGCTTTCTTTGGGTGTTGCTGCACAGCCAACTCTAGATAACTAGGCCATACAGTTGACCGGGATTCCTGACCTAGATTAGAAAAGGGGGCTGGAAATTACAGATGTTTGATAGAACACTGCACGCATTTTTGCAATTTTACTCAATTCTGTGAGTATATGGTTATTTATTGGTGAAAAATATTCATAATTGTGATATTCCTTATTGTTAAACTTAACTTGTTGCATAATATAACTTTGATTTAGCATTGTGTGCTGATTTTAAAATGAATTCGTCTATATACACCAACAGTGGAATGCGAGGTCACGTGGTGTAGTTGTGGTCTGATTTCCCATAATTCTTACCCGAGTCCGAAGGCCCATAAGTTTATAGTTGGCTCTGGTTGCTGTCAGGGGCCAAATTTATGGTTCATTATTCTTTTACTTGGGGGACCTCTGTGACATAGAAATAAGGTGCTGGCCTATCGCTCCGAATGTAATCAGTTCGTTTCCTGCATGGAGCGATCGCGATATTTCCCCAGTGATTCCTAATTTCAGTGTAGGTGAGATCGAGTTCCTAGTCCTATCGGAGACGGACGATAAAACGTAGGTCTCGTGTTTAATTTGAGCACGTAAAAGAGCCCATACCCAAGCCACCAGAACAGTGCAAGACAAAAACAGAAAACCACGACGCTGGGCAACAACCCGGTAGCAGTGTGACGAGAAAAGAAGAAGATGAAGAAAGAACCATTAGCAGTTCAAAATGGAGAAGAGCAGGATGAAAAGCCGATGCCCTGGTAAAATTCATTAGAAAGATTTTAAAATAAATAAAAGTCCTACATATTATTTTCATCATCGTCTAAATTACACCGAGGACCCTCGCCAGTGCTACGGATTTTGTGCACGGACGCTGAGATCTTTCTGTGTAAGAAAGAAATTGGAGCACACATGGTTACTCACCGAAGTGCAAAGATGGTGGTTCAATCAATTAATCAATCAATCAATCACATGAATTTCATTCTTACATCTGGGGACAAAGCGATACACGCTTTGAGATCTCAATATTCAGCATAAGAAAGGGATGCTGGTCCTACAACACAGCACTACATTCAAAACTACATGGCACCAGTGATGAGCTCCAGACAACAGTTGATTTCATCATAAGAACGCGGCTAACGGTATAATCATCAAAACTACATGGCACTAGAGATGAGCTCCAGACAACAGTCGACTTCATCATAAGAACGCGTCTAACGGTATAATCATCAAAACTACATGGCACCAGAGATGAGCTCCAGACAACAGTTGACTTCATCATAAGAACGCGGCTGACGGTATAATCATCAAAACTACATGGCACCAGAGATGAGCTCCAGACAACAGTTGATTTCATCATAAGAACGCGTCTAACGGTATAATCATCAAAACTACATGGCACTAGAGATGAGCTCCAGACAACAGTTGATTTCATCATAAGAACGCGTCTAACGGTATAATCATCAAAACTACATGGCACCAGAGATGAGCTCCAGACAACAGTTGATTTCATCATAGAACGCGTCTAACGGTATAATCATCAAAACTACATGGCACCAGAGATGAGCTCCAGACAACAGTTGATTTCATCATAAGAACGCGTCTAACGGTATAATCATCAAAACTACATGGTACCAGAGATGAGCTTCAGACAACAGTTGATTTCATCATAAGAACGCGTCTAACGGTATAATCATCAAAACTACATGGCACCAGAGATGAGCTCCAGACAACAGTTGATTTCATCATAAGAGCGCGGCTGACGGTATAATCATCAAAACTACATGGCACCAGAGATGAGCTCCAGACAACAGTTGATTTCATCATAAGAACGCGGCTGACGGTATAATCATCAAAACTACATGGCACCAGAGATGAGCTCCAGACAACAGTTGATTTCATCATAAGAACGCGTCTAACGGTATAATCATCAAAACTACATGGCACTAGAGATGAGCTCCAGACAACAGTTGACTCCATCATAAGAGCGCGGCTGACGGTATATTCATCAAAACTACATGGCACCAGAGATGAGCTCCAGACAACAGTTGACTTCATCATAAGAGCGCGGCTGACGGTATAATCATCAAAATAGCGATAGCGTAGTAGCGAATTCGGACAAAGACAGGTATATATGTAGTTTTACATAAGCAAGACAGTTATGTAATACTATATGTACCTGTCTTTGTCCAAATTCCCCCATTTACCTAGTATAACCGGAGCCTCCTGCGTGCGCGTGGATACATCAAACGACATGAGTGCTTAGAGGAGATAATTTTGAAGGGCAGAGTCATTGGAAGACCTAGAAAACGATGGTTGCAAGCTGTAATTGACGATCTGAGAATGACTGATTCTGACGTTGGTAAACTTGCACAGAACAGAGGGTTTTTCAGGACTGCTATCTTGGTAGATAAGTTCTGGAAAAGACAAGCTACTTAATGATGATGATGAACCGCAGTTTCCCCATTATTTTCTCCAGATTTGATCTGATCCGGTCTGACCACCTCAGATGTGTAGGTTTCAGTACACAGCCGATAGCACAGACGATGAAAAAGTAGACTAGCGATTTGTATTCATAGCCGCATGTCATATGAGTTTGAAATCACATATCTTGGGAACACTAATCATTTCATGTTAGAGCCGTTAGGAGCTTGTTGTTTGACTCTGTGTGTGTGTTGTGCCAGAAGTAAAATTCTTCACCTCTTTTATATCCTTTGCTTGATAAAGGCTTTTGGTCGAAACGTTGCTGTGTATTGTTATTGTTTTTATATTTTGTAAAACTACAGTACTTTGTTTTTACGTGTTTCGTCATTGCTTCATAGTTTTACTGCAGTCTTCCCTTATGAAAATGAAAATCGGGGAATATCCATTACATGACGTAGCCATCAACCACAGTAAACGAGTCGTTGATTTTCTAGGCACCACTTATACGTTTAGTAGTTTGCCATTACTTTCTGAACGGTGATGTCTATTTTTACCTTTTATAAAAATTCCACGGAAACGAATCTGCTTCCAAACTTGCCCACCACGGAGATTGAACCAGGTACGCTTCGGTTGTGATCATGCTTACTACAACTTAAGCTACAGACGCCCAGTGAACGCTAATCACCAGACACATAATCAAGGGATACCCAGATCATTCATTAATTCACTATCACACTAATTAGTCGATCTATTTTCCCGTCCCTGATTGTATATTCTCACGCACGCAATGACACCCCCTCACTCCTGTAAATCTCATGCCTGTATCCATGTTAAGTCCGTCACCTTTAACATGTTTCATCTTTCTACGCTTAAACTCTGACACGGTCCTGTCGTATGAAAGCATACTAACTTGTCTTTGATAATCCCCTTCGCGATTGCTCGCTTCCAGCGTGTTAACCCAATGATAATACGCCTATACATTTTCTAACACCCGAACAATAGAGGAAAACATTCCGCCAAGACAACGATCTCCAATTTCAAAATCAAAATGGCGGAACAAGAAATAAAAGCCGCGTTGGTGTTTAGAAATTGCCTTTTCTGCATCACAAGTTTCCGTCAATCAACGGAATTATGAAAGAAGGTTCACTGGTTGACTGAGATTTTCGGAATAATGCGGCCCGCAAGAAGTGATTAGAGTTTGGGATTAAAACTTGAAAATTGGACAGTGGAGAGCTGGGAGAAGAGACAAGCTCGGAGTATGTTGGGGAGGTTTAGAGGTGTTGCGAGAACAACTGCGATGATAACAATGAGAAGAACAATGAGAAGAACACAGACAAATGTTTCGTGAAAGAACAGGTGTCTTTATTTTTTTACTGCAGCACTGTCACCAAATTGCAAATCAAATGTGCGCTCAGGCTTACTGTATGGAGCAGATACATAGAATACAAGTACAAAGACAGCCTGTCTCATAGGAGTCTTTGAGGGAAGATGTCTCAAAAGACATGTTCGAATTGAAAGAATACCTAATACTGAGATCATCCGGTGCACAGGCATCAACAATATCCACAAAGAAATGAGATTGATTGATTGATTGAATGATTGAACCATCATCATTGCACTTCGGTGAGTAACCATGTGTGCCCCGATCTCTTTTTTAAACAGGAAGATATCAGTACAGTACACGGACTCCGTAGCACTGGCGAGGGTCCCATATGTAATTTAGAAGGTGGTACAAATATTTTGTCGGAATTATTATTTTAAAATCTTTCTAATGAATTTCAGAGCAGCGGCTTTCCAGCCTGTTCTTCTTGACTTTGAACTTCAAAAGGATCTTTTACGTGCTAAACTTGAACAAAGGACCTATATTTTATCGTCCGTCTCTGATAGGACTAGGAATTCGATTTCACCTACACTGAGATCAGAGATCTCTAGAAAAATATCCCTATACCTCCACGAGGAAGCAAACCGAGTAACTTTGAGATAAGATGCAAGCACCTTACCTCTACGACACAGATACCCCTAATACATGTACGTATTTGCATCTAAGTATGTGTATTTATGTACATATGAACCGTTATACACCTGGGGACAGACAATAGACTATAAATTTGCTCGCCACCCCAGCGTGTTCGTTGCGCGCTAGACGACGGGTGATAAGCCCCCTCCCCTCCCTGTGAGTGCGGTTCAATTTCGCGGGCTGGCAGAAAAGCTAGAGGTTCTCCAGATTTACGTTGTTTGTGACACTGAACCAAAGGGTTACGATGTCCATGGCACTGAACCGAAGAGCTGAAAGCTCAAGTGTTTCTGGATCGAAAAAAAGCAAATGTACCTATGAAATAAAAAGAACAACTTACAAACACATGCAGATACCACTACATAGCTTTGGGTTGAAGGACAAGAGCTTAAGTGCCGCTGAATCATTGAGGAAGTAGAGAAGAAGGTGGTGAACATATTTGGAAGAATTCTATTATTAATCATGCAAACAAATTATGCAGGATAAAATGTCGCTGTCTCACTGTGTCTATGATGTCTGTATTATAAGACCACTGTTTATATCTCGATTGTTCTGTATCCGTTGCTGGATAAAGACCTTTTGGACGAAACATCATTGTTCATTGTTTTTGTAATTTCTTCTTCTTTTGTCGTCACACTGCTACCGGGTTGTTGCACAGTGTCGTGGTTTTCTGTTTTTGTATTTCTTGTTAAGGGTGCTTCTAGGGCTTCTTTCTTCTTCTTTTGTCGTCACACTGCTACCGGGTTGTTGCACAGTGTCGTGGTTTTCTGTTTTTGTATTTCTTGTTAAGGTGCTTCTAGGGCTTCTTTCTTCTTCTTTGTTGTCGTCACACTGCTACCGTGTTGTTGCACAGTGTCGTGGTTTTCTGTTTTTGTCTTGAGCTGTTCTAGTGCCTTGGGTGATTGTTTTTTTGTTGTTGTTGTTCTTTGACAGGATTCTGCTATGCCATCTAACCATCTTTTTCGTGGTCTTTCTCTCGCCTTCTATCCTGATGATCTGTTGTATACTGTGGAGTTTGGGTGCATTCTTATTAAGTGGAAGAAATCACTTCATTCCTTGTTTGTCAATGTAATTCAAGCAAGGCTGTGTGCCAACGTTCTTTCTTATGCTGATGTTGGTGACTCTGTCTCTTCTTGTGTTGCTGGTAATTTGTAATTTGTCTAAATTGTAATAATCTAAATTGTAATAATCTAAATTGAAATGAAAATCGTGGCATATCCTTTACAAGACGTTTCCATCAACCACAGTAAACGAGTCTTTGATTTTCTAGACACCACTCATACGTTCAATAGTTTGCCATTGCTTCCTGAATGGTAAGGTCTGTTTTTACCATTTATGAAAATCCACGGAAACGAATTTGATTCCAAATTGCTTGCCGCGGAGTTTGAACTAGGTACGATTGGGCTGGAATCCGCCCGAGTGGTTACCGGGGCCCAAATTTGGGATGTAGAGAATAGAACCACTGTTACCTGCCATGCTTGTCGTAAGAGGCGACTAAGGATGTTTGGCTGAAACAGGATGCACGTGTCCTAAACGTGTAGAAGTCTATGCGTTTAGGGGCCTACCAAACCAATGTGCAACGTATACACGTTCTTGGCAAAGATCAAACATATCACAAAGAGTGATTAAAGTTGATCGTAAAGAACGAACGCAAAGAAGAAGAAGAATAGTGCTGGGATCAAGCTCACTGTCGCATAAGCTACATGTTGTCACATTTACATCGCGTAAGCTACATGTTGTCACATTTACATCGCGTAAGCTACATGTTGTCACATTTACATTACTTCGGTTTACAGTTTTTCAACTGTAATTAAAAAGGACAATTCAGAAATAAACACAATTTTCTCCTCAGGCCATTATGATGGAGATTTCTTTAATCTGACGCCATGTTTTCACTTTCAGGCAGATACCGAGTTACCTTAATCACACAGGAGGAGCTACCACTTAAAAACACATCTGAGACTACATTTTACATTAATGTGTTTTTTGCCGCGCATTAATTTATTGCCGTTTCACAACCCTCCCTTAACTAGATCTAAAGGTGTGAACGAGGAAATTGTACCCCTCTAGTTGTGTGAATCTTTAATAGAATATTCACAAATAAGCAGTGACATTTTCTTAAATGTTTTGTTTCTTTCTGATTAACTCTTTTTCCGAACTTTTGTTAAACATCTGGAAATATTTATATTGCATTTTATAGAGAATTTGCCAGTATTTTTGGTTTTGCGTCATCTGAAAAAATGCAGCTAGCCAATATATTGGCTCAAGAGAATACAGGGTTAAGCCCCTGTAAGTGCGGTGCAATTTCGCGTGCTGGCAGAAAAAGTCACAGGTTCTCCAGATTTACGGTATTCTTGGCACTGAACCGAAAGGTTACGATATCTATGGCACCGAGCCAAAGAGCAGAACGCTCAAGTGCATCTGGATAGAAAAAACCACCAAAAAAACCATGGCGCCCGCTATCGAAATCTGATCTGAATCCGTCCTATTTCATTTCCACGTAATAAAATGCAAATTAATTTGTTTTTTCATTTTGCCCTATCCTGGGCACATTTATGTGAACGCCTGTGACTTTTACCACAAGATTACAAAAGGGGAAACAAATAATTAAGGACTGGTAGCGACCAAAAAACGCCTGAGATGGCATGATAAGTTTACAAACGAGGAACTCAGAGAAAGAACTAAACAGGTACCAGTGGAGAAAGAGCTTAGTAAGAGACGCTGGCGATGGATAGGACATACATTGAGAAGACTGACTGGAAGCATTGCAAGACAGGCACTGTTTTGGAATCCGCAGGGAAAGAGAAGTAGGGAAGGCCTAGACAGACCTGGAGAAGAGAGCTGGAGGCTGATATTAAAAGGATAGGTAAAACATGGAAGAGTTTTTTTTTTTTTTTTTCGTCCGCTTTCAACTCAGACGAAGTTTCATCTCTGAAACTGATTTTTGCGTGAAAATCTGTTTTCCAATTTCTTACAATGGCAGCAGCGTGCACATTGTAAATTACTTTACACTGGCAGCCGTGTGCTCAATGTACTCGTAATTAGTATTACCTCGCCATACAGGCAGATTTTCTCCGACTTCAGAGGTACTCATGTTATCGTCCTGAGTAAGACCAGGGGACTCGAACAAATGCCGGACAGTAGGTTCGAACCCGAGCTATGAGGCGTCTCACAGCTAGCAGGCCGAGCTACTATCAACTACTCTAGGCAGTCCCCCATGGAGAGAGTTGAAAGGGATGGAAAGAGAGAAGAAGAGCTGGAAGAAGTTTGTTGAAGACCTGTGCTCCGTTGGGAATTTAAAGGTGAAGAAGAAGAAGAAGAACTACCAAAAACGTTAGGGTATATTTAAAATTCATTTGACAATGAAACAAATCATGGTGCAGTCTGCGGCACAGGACCACATGGGACAGACACACTGGCGCTGGCTGGGGCACTTAGTAGTTAATGTGTTAATATAGTAGATTTTGAGATGCTGTCAAGTTTTATTCTTCTTCCTCTTCTTCAATGATTCAGCTGCGCTTGAGCTCTTGCCCTTCGGCCCAATTCTATGTAGTGGTATTTGCATGTGTTTGTAAGTTGTTCTTTTGTTCCGTATAATGTGTTCTATTTGTCTTTCCTTGGAGAAGGACTATCTTCATGATGTCATCTAGTGATTGACACCTGAAGAGGTGGTGGTGAACGGTTTCATGATGATGTGCACACAGCTGGCACTATGGAGTGTGTTTGTGGTTGAATTCTGTTCAACTGATTATTATATGTGATGTGTTGGGTTCCAAGTCTAAAATTGGCGCTCTGATCTCTTCTTGGAAGGTGGTTGATGTTGTCATTAAGATTAGGGCTGGCCATATGTCTGTAATTAAAAGTCAAATGGAGTGATTTCGTTTCTAACAACACAGTGAGAGATAGAACACACCAACAACCCATATCAAGTATTATAAGGAAACGAAGGTGGAAATATTTAGGTCATGTTCTTAGATCAGACGAAAAGAGACTAAATCGACAAGTCCTTATGTGGTCACCAGTTGGGAAAAAAACGTGGAAGACCAAAGACCACTCTTCGATCCAACAAAAAAGTAAACTATTGGGATGTAAAACCATACAAGATCTCCAACTACTAGCAAAGAACCGCATCACATGGAGATCTAAAACCTCTGCCCTATGTGCCGCCTTTGGCACGAAATGAACAAACTAACAAACTAACTATATGTCTGTACACCTCTCTTCCCGTGTCTCCCATCGCCCATCTGTTCAGCCAAATTTCTTTATTTGTTGTCATTAGGACTTGCTTTGGTGTGTAGAGGGTTGTTGTCGTGATTGGTTGTTCTTGTATTAACCCTTTCTTGTCCATTCTATCTGCTTTATGATTTCCGGGTGTGTTTAACCGGGTGTGTCAGAAATACCTGGTATGAGAAATACCGGATATCTCTTGCAAGTTGTTTGTAAAAGCGAAAGCAGCTTTTAAAAGTGGAAACCAACATACAATGAAATTTCAAGTTATATAGTTTTAAAACTAAATTATTGAATTTTCAAGTCCAATATTATCCTTCTTCTTCCTTCTTTACGTTCGTTCTTTACGACCAATTTTAATCACTCTTTGTGATATGTTTGATCTTTGCCAAGAACGTGTATACGTTGCACATTGGTTTGGTAGGCCCTAAACGCATAGACTTCTACATGTTTAAGACATGTTCATCCGATTTCAGCCAAACCTCCTTAGTCGCCTCTTACGACATGCGGGGCAGGTAACAGTGGTTATATTCTCTACACCCCAAATTTGGGCCCTGGTAGCACTCGGCGATTATTGTCCTCAGTCCTAACATTCGTCAGTAAGAGTGGAAAATGTCTAACGATATAGAAAGTAAACGTAACGAATTGTGATAACAGATACATACGAAAAATAATGACAATAAAACAGGATGAATTCAAGAAAGGTGATGAAATTGAGAGAAATGGCTAGTCTATTACTAGTACCAACTGTTGTAAGAATGAGAAGCTGGAGATATGTTGGGCATACTCTGAGACGAAATGGTCAAAGAAACACAAAGATATTTAAGGGGGATTGATTGATTGATTGATAGGACCATCATCATTGTACTTTGGTGAGTAACCATGTGTGCTCCGATCTCTTTCTAACACAGGCGAATTTCAGGTGGGTGCAGTGCATGAGCTCCGTAGCACCGGCGAGGGTCCCCGGCGTAATTTTTAAGTGGGTGAAAATATTTATGTAGGAATTTTTGGCTGAAATCGGATGCAGTGTACTAAACATGTAGAAGTCTATGCGTTTAGGGCCTACAAAACCAATGTGCAACGTATACACGTTCTTGGCAAAGATCAAACATATCACAAAGAGTGATTCTGAAGGGGATGTCTATTTTTACCTTTTGTAAAAATCCCACGGAAACGAATTTACTTTCAAACTTTCCCACCGTGGGGTTTGAACCAGGTAAGCTTGGGTTTGTGATCGAGCTCATTACCGCTTGAGCTACAGACGCTCACATAGAGTGATTAAAATTGGTCGTACAGAACGAACGCAAAGAAGAAGAGGATGTAGGAATTTTATTTTAAATCTTTTCTAATTAATTTTGCCCGGACAGTGACTTTCCATCCTGCTTTTCTCGATTTTCAGATGTCAGTGGTTCTTTGTCATGCACAAATTGAACACAGGACCTAAGTGTTATCTTCCGTCTCCGATAGGACTAGAAACTCGATCTCATCTACAATGAGATCAGGGATCTCTAGACAAATATCCAGATGGCTTAACGAGGCATCGAACCTGGTATCTTTAGCACGAGAGACAAGCACTTTACCTCTACGCTACAGAGACTGGGTTCAAGAAAGAAAAGAAGCGGTAGGGAAACATTGAAACGAATTTTACTGAGAGAAGCGAAAAAATGGACTCATTTTCATTTACAAGAGCGAGCTTCCCAGGACAGAGTGGTATGGATAAATTACTTGCCGACCCTATGTAACGGTAAGCAGGATCGTGCGGTATATTTTCTTAATATGATGCAAGTCTTCGAAATGCCGCCCCTTAAATGCTTTTTCTTTAAAATAACCTTCAATTGTGATTTTGATTTCACTGCTTATGCCGTTCCCCTTACGATGCCGCCTGATGCAGCCGCCTCTCCGTATCATAACACAGCACTACTTTGATAGTAAGAGAGGAATATAACATGTAATAATATCTGTTTATAACGACACAAAGATATTTCTAGCATATGTGGCTATTTCATCCGGTGGCATCTCTACTTGAACTGTCAGTTGTATTTTAAATTTGTTCTTCCAGTCTACTCCATAACCCTTCGGTGTGTTTTTTTAGTATCAAAACGAACTGGTTTTGGTTTCTTCTTTAATCTGTTGAGTTTAAATTTTATCATCGACATTGATAATAGTGATATTAATTTTTTTTTCGATCCAGAAGCACTTGAGCTTTTCAGCTCTTCGGCTCGGTGCCATGGACATCGTAACCCTTCGGTTCGGTGCCACGAACACCGTAAATCTGGGGAATCTGTGGTTTTTCTGCCATCCCGCGGAATTGAACCCGCACACACAGAGGGATAGTCACCCATAGTCCAACGCAGTACGAACACGCTGGGCAGACGGGCAGTAATATTAATAATAGCAGTCCATCGCAAGCGATGATGACAACAGTCTCAAGGCGTGTGTTGCTGCACCTCTCTGGTTTTTGCGGAGGTAACTGTAGAGTCCAAACCAAGAACACAATCCCCTACCACAGGTGGAGCATACATGATCAAGGTTGGATATGTGGGTGTAATGTGTTCTGTCTTTTCGCGCAGCTCGTTTTCTCTGTGCCTCAGCGGCACGACGATTCTCAGCTATGCGAGTTCCTCTTGTGTTGTTACATCGCCATATTTGGCGATCTTGCGCCTGGGATTCCCAGGACGGGGTGTCTATATCGAAACATTTCAGAGGCAATTTAAGAATGTCTTTAAAGAGTTTTTTTTTCTGTCTACCAGCTGAACGTCTGCCACCTTCAAGCTCGCATACACCAACTGTTTTGGGATGCGTTTAATCTCCTGGGAACACTTCCACAATATCTACTAGCTAGGGCTTTAGCTGTTGTTATGTTTGTTCTCAACAGTTGTCGTATTATGAAAAGTTTTGGTTAGAGTGTTTGTTATGTAGGCTTTTTTCTTTCTTTTTTTCGATCCAGAAGCACTTGAGCTTTCAGTTCTTCGGCTCGGTGCCATGAACATCGTAACCCTTCGGCTCGGTGCCATGAACATCGTAACCCTTCGGTTCGGCGCCACGAACATCGTAAATTTGGAGAATATGTGGCTTTTCTGTCAGCCCGCGGAATTGAACCGCACTCACAGGGGTTTGTCACCCGTCGTCCAACGCGCTACGAACACGCTGGGCAGACGGAGAATGTTGGGATTTAATGTCTCTTTAAGCTGAGCAACGCCCTTTCAACCTAAGAAGTATCATTTTTTAGTTATATTAGATCGTGAAGACCAACAAACACGACAAATAAGAATTAAATTCTTGCAAAGACTCCACTCATGTAAGTTTTCTTGTTTCTGCTATTCTCGTTATACTTTTACAGGATTGTTGCACAGTGTCATATTGTTCTGTTTTTGTCTTACGCTGTTCTAGTGGGGTGATTGTTATTTTTACTCTTTGATAGGATTCTGCTATGTCAAATAGCCATTTTTTCGTGGTCTTCCTTTCGCCTTCTTCCTGGTATTCTGTTGTAAAAGACTGTGTGCGGTGGAGTTTGGTTATATTCTTATTAAGTTGCTGAGTCCCTTCATTCTTTGTTTCTAAATGTAATTCAAACAATGTTCTGTTATAACTTTCTTTCTTTTGCTGAAGTTAACGATTCTGTATTTTCTGGTGTTGTTGGTAACTTTTCGTAGGCATCGCAATTCCCATGTAGTTATATTTTTCGACTGTGCTTTGCTCTTTGTCCGTATTTTGATTTGGTAATAGGCTACAAAGTAGGCGTGCAAATGCTGTGGATCATCTGTTCTTTAGCTGTCAGTAAGATGTTTTGTGTGACTTAATTAACAAGGGGCTAGCTGGTTGTATCCGGGTAAGTATTATTATGAAACTACATCATTGGACTGCAAATATATATATTTTAATATATATTATTTTTTTTCTTGAGCTTTCCATTGGATAGATTGTATTTAATTATCTTCAATGCAATTTCTCTAACAACGCCATTTCCATATATATATATATTATTTTAGTAATGCAGATATCACACTGGAATCTAAAATGATAAAAATAACAGAGCAGTTCACCTATTTGGGTAGCAATTTTGATTGCACAGGAAATGTTAAAAAGAAATTATGATACGAATTTGCAAAGCAACATCAGCTTTTAAAAGTCTAAATAAAATATGGAACTGCAAGTTATATAGTATTAAAACTAAATTACGAATTTTCAATTCAAATATTGTATCAATCCTAACATATGCCAGCGAGAGTTGGAAAATGACTAAAGATATAGAAAGCAAGTTGAATGCATTTGAAAATAGATGTCTGTGAAAAATAATGAATATAAAATGGAACGAATTCAGGAGAAGTGATGAAATCAGAGACATGTCTGGTCAACAACTAGTGACAACTGTTATAAGAAAGAGAAGATGGAGATATGTTGGACACACCTTGAGGAGAAATGATCAAAGAATATCAAAGCAGGCATTGAAGTGGGATGCAAAGGGTTCAAGAAAGAGAGGTCGACCTAAGGAGACCCTGAAGCGAACTTTGCTGAGGGAGACAGGAAATATCGGTCTCAGTTCCATGTAGGAGATTGAGCGAGTTGCCCAGGATAGAGCGGTATGGATAAATTACTTGCAGGCCCTATGTAACGTATAACGGTACGAGAGGAATTATTATTATTATTTATTATATATTATTTTAACCGTAACACAATCCTATATAACAGGGAGGAATGTTGAGTAACAGGATTAACAATTAAAAAAGGTTTTAAAACCAAAGGATTGACTTCATTGCACCAGGTTTTACCCATACGGCTCGGACCCTCTCCGCAGAAATGGCACGCCATCTGCCGAGAGTATTGCACAAAGCACGAACTCCGAAGCTCCAGCAACAATCCTAGGGATCTCTGGAAAAACTGTACTCGTGAACAGAATGGCACGGTACGGACTTGACCTTCGACTCCCAAGGCAAAGGGCTTATCCACTTAGCCACAGAGACCAACCTTACCACAGAGACCCACTTAATCACGTAGCCACAGAGGATGAACAATTGTATAGATGAGCTAATAGTAGAATTTTATGAACATAAAATCCCACTTTTTAGTTCCACATCTGCTGAGTTATACTGCAGCATGCTGTTAGATCTAGTTAGTCATATTTGAGACTTTCATACCAGGAACATGTACACATATTTATATAAATGTAAAATACATTCATAGCACTGTATTATTCAATAAATAATATATATGTATATATATATAATATACATGCAAGCCTACAGAGTGAGAGAGAGAGAGAGAGAGAGAGAGAGAGAAAGAGAAAAAAAGAGAGAAAGAGAGAGAAATGTGTATATGTACTTAACGTTCACAGGGCATTCATGTTTTTAAATTTCTTGACTTGTATTGTCCTTCAGATCAAATTACAGACAACGAGAATCGTGTCATTGACGAAGTTAAAGAAACCACCACGAAAACAACTGAACACACCGCGACTGCAACATCTACCAGAACTCGGAGTCCAACACCACAGAATATAGCATTATCTTGTCCTCACTCACAATCAGAACATCAAGAGCGTCTTAGCATTGAATCTGCAGATGCTCTTCATTCTGATAACGATGACCCTGAATCAGCAGAACGAAAGCAAACAGAATTGTATGGCTCGAGTAAATTCGTGTCTATTTCTGATATAAACCCGCAGACTTCATCTGAAAGCGATACCGTTGTCATGAATCCTGAACAAGAAATCAGAGATAATAGTAGTGAAAGAAATATATCCAGAAGCTCACCTGAACACTTGGACAAATGTTCAGAATGTATTGATAACAAAAACAATTCAAATGTACACTATACTAATCATATACAGCAGGAAGTATGTGAAACATCAAGACCGACTTCAGGGTTGAAGAGAAATCATAGAACAATGTCAATGAATTCTTATTCTAATCAAATAGAAAACGGATACTCTTCTAACAGTGATTGTGATCTGGATAATCAGTACATCGTCGAGACAGAACGTATAGTAATGAGTAATCCTTCAAACAAGCACAACAAACATAACAAACGTGTCTTAGATATCAACAACACTCAAGAATATAACAATACTGGTAAGTATCTAAAAAGGTATGACGAACATGGGCGTAGAAATGAAAGACAATCTTTTAATGCTAAACAGAAAGAGAAAATAATGTGCAAAGAAGATGCTCAGAATCGGGATGATGTAAACTCACATTCGAGTAATGGAACTAAAACCCCAAGTCCTTCTGTTGGATATAACTGGCGCAACACATTTGAGATGGACAGTGCTAGTAATTCAAAGATAATTCATAGTACAAATAAATCACAAATAGAAAATAATGATGCTTTCATAAATGGACATTTAGGGATGTTAACTAGTAATGAAATTCATCATTCATTATTTAGTTTACAACCTCAGTTTGTTAATGATCATTTTATAAGCTCTTCTGATGTGAACAATTATTCGAATATGTACGGTAATCCCGGTGCGTATCGGGTAGTTCAGCCAATACTTCCAAGAGAAAATTCAAACTTTCAAGACAGTAAAAGAATTCAATTTCCAGTAACAATGAATGGTTGTAATTTTCTTTGGGGAGATGGTGCTTTTAGAGATATTACAGTACATCAGCCACGACCAATATCATCAGGACAACTTGGAGATTCAACGATTTACCAGACACCGCCGAGACATATTTCAGGAAGTGTTAGACCAAGTCTTCTAAACGCAGTTAGTCAAATAAGAGACAGGCAATCCAGTGGTGACAAGTATAATTCAGACAGTAAAACATATTCAAAAACTGAGCAGCAACGACAAGCACATGATAGTGCTGGAAGCCAACAACACAACACAGACTCGTCTTCTATTACTTCTATTCAAAAACGAACTTTTGAAACTATCGAGAAAGTAGTTTCTAAATTTGAAGGAAATGGTCTAAGCTCGAATCCCTGCACTGCTCCTACTGTTGATACAGCTAACTGTAACAGTGGGACTGACAGTGAGACTGATGATACTGGTGATAATACTAGCAGTGGCAGCAAATCCCGTAGAAGAAGAACAGCATTCACAAGCGACCAACTTCTTGAACTGGAAAAAGAGTTTCATAGCAAAAAGTATTTGTCACTAACGGAGAGATCAGCCATTGCTTCCGAGCTTAAACTTAGTGAGGTTCAGGTATGTCATCATTTTGTACCATTTCTGTACACTTTCTTCTTCCTCTTCTTCTTCTTCTTTTTCTTCTTCAATGATACAGCGTATCTTAGACTCTTCTCCTTCTTCACAATGCTATGTATTGGTATCTGCATGTGCTTGTAAGTTGTTATTTTATTCCATGTTATAATTTCCTCTCGTACCGTTCGTTATAAGTTACATAGGTCCTGCAAGCAATTTCTCCATACCGCTCTATCCTGGGCAACTCGCTCAAGCTCTTCCATGGAACTTCTTCTTCACCCTTCGCCCCCAGGGAAGCATAGGTCCGCAACCAAGGCCTTCCAAGCCCGCCTATGCAATGCCATCTTTTCCAGATCTCCTCCTTGCAAGGTCCTTCTTCTTCCTCGGGTGGCGAGCTATGAATTTTCCTGGCTGTGGTTTCTGTAGCTATCTAGTGTTTTTTACGGGTTGGGGTAGCTAGCCACACACCTAGTCTCCTTAGTCGTCTCATACGGCATGCGTGGAAGGTAACAGTGGTTCTATTCTTTACACCCCAACGTGGGGCCGGTAACCACTCGGGCGCTTCCATGGAACTGAGATCCATATTTTTGGCCTCTCTCTTGCTCCATATTTCTTGCCTCTCTCTTGCTCCATATTTCTGATCTCTCTCTCTTGCTACATATTTCTGATCTCTCTCTTGCTCCATATGTTCTATTCTTACCCAACTGCGTAACCATCTTTCATGACCTTGATCCATATTTTGACTCTCTCTTGCTCCATATTTCTGATCTCTCTCTTGCTCCATATTTCTGACCTCTCTCTCTTGCTCCATATTTCTGATCTCTCTCTTGCTCCATATTTCTGATCTCTCTCTTGCTCCATATTTCTGATCTCTCTCTTGCTCCATATTTCTGACCTCTCTCTCTTGCTCCATATTTCTGATCTCTCTCTTGCTCCATATTTCTGATCTCTCTCTTGCTCCATATTTCTGATCTCTCTCTTGCTCCATATTTCTGATCTCTCTCTTGCTCCATATTTCTGATCTCTCTCTTGCTCCATATTTCTGATCTCTCTCTTGCTCCATATTTCTGATCTCTCTCTCTTGCTCCATATTTCTGATCTCTCTCTTGCTCCATATTTCTGATCTCTGCTTCTTTTTCTCTTGCTCCATATTTCTGATCTCTATCTTGCTCCATATTTCTGATCTCTCTCTTGCTCCATATTAACATTTAAAAAACTGGCGTTACTTCTTGTAGTACCGCTTTTTAGAGCGATATAGGACAGAGTGGTGGCGTCTGTGGCTTAGGGGATAGTGACTCGGTTCTATTAACCCCGACGTTCTGAGTTCGAATCATGCTGCGGACAGTTTGGTTGCAAATTGTATCGCGTGGATTTTTACAAAATGACGATGTCACCACTTCTTTCAGAAAGCAATGGCAAACTACTGGACGTAATAATGCCTAGAAAAATCACAAACAGCGTTAAAAAGCTGGGGTTGATTCGCAAAGTCCTGTAAAGGATATGCAATTAACGTTTTTTATAGGACAGAGCGGACGTGAGTCAGAGGAATGTAATGGCCGCCTGGTTAGTGCAGTCGTCACGAAACTGCTCAGGCTGGGAGTTTTCTTGTATGCCCCCGACATAATCCTTCTCATTACCGTAGACTTAACCCGGGTATTCCGCATTGGAGCCGTACTCTAATCCATTCGGTCAGACTTTCCATATAATTGTGTTCTATTTATCTGGTCTTGGATGAAGAAGGATCTTCCTGACATCTTCTAGCGCTTGGCACATGAAGAGGTGGCGGTCAACTGTTTCATGATGTTGTGCACACAGCTGGCACTTTAGAGTGTGTTATTGTTGGATTCTGTTCAAGTGTTGTTGCATTAGGAGTCTAAAAATGGTGCTCTGATCTCTCGTTGTAAGATGGTTGATGTTGCCATTGGGGTTTAGTTTTACCACATGTCTATAAACCTCTCTTCCCGTGTCTCCCATGACCCATCTGTTGAGCTACATTTCTGTAATATATATATAGCTTACAATCACATACACGTATACACACGCACGCGCGAGCACACACACACGCGCCACTGGCGTGTATTCTCATTAATAAAAATATTTTTACAGTTGTTACTTACTGATGTTTCTTGAAACACATTTTGTCATTAATTTCTTAACGATTACCCATAAAGAATCAAAAAATATCGTTCAATATATATATATATATATATATATATATATATATATATACACGAGTGTAATATTCTGTTCTGCAACAGCTTGATATTAAATAGAGGTGGCTATTAAAGAACATGAAAACAATGAAAATTAAATATTTGGGACACATCAAACAACGTGAGTACCTAGAGAAGATAATTATCCACGTAACGGTGCATGGAAGAAGAATGAGAGGAAGACCTAAAAGACGATGGGTACAAGATGTTATTGACGATCTGAGAATGCTGCTGCTGACCCCGGTCAACTTGAACAGAATAGTTTTTAGTACTGCGGTTATGATGGGAGTCAAGTTCTGGAACGGACATGTTACGTGATGATGATGATGTATATATGTGTTGTTTTTTGTTGGTTTTTTCGTTTTTTCTTTCGTCCGCTTTCAACTCAGATGAAGTTCCATCTCTGAAACTGATTTTTGCGTGAAAATATGTTTTTCCAATTTTTACAATGGCAGCAGCGTGCACATTGTAAATTACTTTACACTGGCAGCCGTGTGCTCAATGTACTCGTAATTAGTATTCCCTCGCCATACAGGCAGATTTTCTCCGACTTCAGAGGTACTCACGTTATCGTCCTGAGTAAGACCAGGGAACTCGAACAAATGCTGGACAGTAGGTTCGAACCCGAGCTATGAGGCGTCTCACAGCTAGCAGACCGAGCTACTATCAACTACTCTAGGCAGTCCCCGCATATATGTGTATTTGGTTGAGGTTGGAAGCTGAGGGGGTGTTTGTATATGTGCATTTTGTATTTTTATATGTATTTAAGCATGTATTCAGTTGTGTTAACTGTATTTGTTAGTATACTTTTTGAGAACAATTTTATATTCACTATTTAATACTCTTTTTTTCGATCAACCACCACGAACTCAAACCTTGGTCGTGTGGATTAATATGACGCCTTTGACTGATTTTTGCATGAAGGCTTGCTTTTTTTTTAATCACAGTCCCTCGTCATTCAGGCTGACTTTACTCCGACTTCAGAGGTACTTGTCTTTGTTGTCTTCGAACGCTCCATATCGACCACTTATTAACCACTCTTTGTGATTTGTATGTGATCCGAACCTAAGAGCGATTGTACGTTGTGCCAGTTATGCGCCTACATGTAGACCAGCACATCCGATTTCTGCAACGTTTTTTTTTTATTTGCTAGGCCCCTACCTCTGTCGTATGTGATGTCGTACGTATGTGATGTCGTACGTGATGTTGTACTGATGCGTACGTATGTGATGTCGTACGTATGTGATGTCGTACGCATGTGATGTCGTACGTATGTGATGTCGTACGTATGTGATGTCGTACGTATGTGATGTCGTACGTATGTGATGTCGTACGTATGTGATGTCGTACGTATGTGATGTCGTACGCATGTGATGTCGTACGCATGTGATGTCGTACGTATGTGATGTCGTACGTATGTGATGTCGTACGCATGTGATGTCGTACGCATGTGATGTCGTACGCATGTGATGTCGTACGTATGTGATGTCGTACGTATGTGATGTCGTACGGATGTGATGTCGTACGCATGTGATGTCGTACGCATGTGATGTCGTACGCATGTGATGTCGTACGCATGTGATGTCGTACGCATGTGATGTCGTACGCATGTGATGTCGTACGTATGTGATGTCGTACGTATGTGATGTCGTACGTATGTGATGTCGTACGCATGTGATGTCGTACGCATGTGATGTCGTACGTATGTGATGTCGTACGTATGTGATGTCGTACGTATGTGATGTCGTACGCATGTGATGTCGTACGCATGTGATGTCGTACGCATGTGATGTCGTACGCATGTGATGTCGTACGCATGTGATGTCGTACGCATGTGATGTCGTACGCATGTGATGTCGTACGTATGTGATGTCGTACGCATGTGATGTCGTACGTATGTGATGTCGTACGTATGTGATGTCGTACGCATGTGATGTCGTACGGATGTGATGTCGTACGCATGTGATGTCGTACGCATGTGATGTCGTACGCATGTGATGTCGTACGCATGTGATGTCGTACGCATGTGATGTCGTACGCATGTGATGTCGTACGCATGTGATGTCGTACGCATGTGATGTCGTACGCATGTGATGTCGTACGCATGTGATGTCGTACGCATGTGATGTCGTACGCATGTGATGTCGTACGTATGTGATGTCGTACGCATGTGATGTCGTACGTATGTGATGTCGTACGTATGTGATGTCGTACGTATGTGATGTCGTACGTATGTGATGTCGTACGCATGTGATGTCGTACGCATGTGATGTCGTACGGATGTGATGTCGTACGCATGTGATGTCGTACGCATGTGATGTCGTACGCATGTGATGTCGTACGTATGTGATGTCGTACGTATGTGATGTCGTACGTATGTGATGTCGTACGTATGTGATGTCGTACGCATGTGATGTCGTACGCATGTGATGTCGTACGTATGTGATGTCGTACGCATGTGATGTCGTACGCATGTGATGTCGTACGTATGTGATGTCGTACGCATGTGATGTCGTACGTATGTGATGTCGTACGCATGTGATGTCGTACGGATGTGATGTCGTACGCATGTGATGTCGTACGCATGTGATGTCGTACGCATGTGATGTCGTACGCATGTGATGTCGTACGCATGTGATGTCGTACGCATGTGATGGTCGACGCACTTCCAAGATTATCCACAGGAACAGTTGAGGTGACGATAGGATGTGAAGGCAGTGAATACGCATGGATTCGACAACATATCAAGAGTGGTCGTACGAGGAGTTACGTATGTGATGTCGTACGTATGTGATGTCGTACGTATGTGATGTCGTACGTATGTGATGTCGTACGTATGTGATGTCGTACGCATGTGATGTCGTACGCATGTGATGTCGTACGTATGTGATGTCGTACGCATGTGATGTCGTACGGATGTGATGTCGTACGCATGTGATGTCGTACGCATGTGATGTCGTACGCATGTGATGTCGTACGTATGTGATGTCGTACGCATGTGATGTCGTACGCATGTGATGTCGTACGCATGTGATGTCGTACGCATGTGATGTCGTACGCATGTGATGTCGTACGTATGTGATGTCGTACGTATGTGATGTCGTACGCATGTGATGTCGTACGTATGTGATGTCGTACGCATGTGATGTCGTACGCATGTGATGTCGTACGCATGTGATGTCGTACGCATGTGATGTCGTACGCATGTGATGTCGTACGCATGTGATGTCGTACGCATGTGATGTCGTACGCATGTGATGTCGTACGCATGTGATGTCGTACGCATGTGATGTCGTACGCATGTGATGTCGTACGTATGTGATGTCGTACGCATGTGATGTCGTACGCATGTGATGTCGTACGTATGTGATGTCGTACGCATGTGATGTCGTACGCATGTGATGTCGTACGCATGTGATGTCGTACGCATGTGATGTCGTACGTATGTGATGTCGTACGCATGTGATGTCGTATGCATGTGATGTCGTACGCATGTGATGTCGTACGTATGTGATGTCGTACGTATGTGATGTCGTACGTATGTGATGTCGTACGCATGTGATGTCGTACGCATGTGATGTCGTACGCATGTGATGAGGCATGACTCACTCTCCAAGATTATCCTACAGGGAACAGTTGAGGGTGACAGAAGGAAAGGAAGGCAGAGAAATCCTGGTTTGACAACATCAAGAGCTGGTCGGGACAGAGTTTCTCCACACTTGCTCGAGGAGTTGAAGACAGAGATTCATGGCTTGCATTTTGTGCTGATGTCTCCACAGTGACACCCCTACGACCTTAACCCTTTAAACCCTGGCCAACTATACCTTAAAAACCCTCGCCCCTGGGCTCCTGAGCAAAAACAGCACATATCAGAATTGTTTGAAAAACAAGATAGATTGGCAGAATTAAGTGTCCTCTAATTTTTTATCGACTTACCCCATCATCTAGAGTATTCCTGCTTACTATGCCAGTCTTCCCAACATGTAGATCCTTCCTTTAGACACAGGAAATGTTGACAAAATGTGCACCAAAATTGTGTCTTCACTTTTTTGACTGGTCTGTCTTTGTAATCCATGTTTGGAAAGTCACTGACATGTTTGTTATATTTGAACATCAGTCGGTTCAAATAATTCTTCTAAATGATCATCCGACTCACTTTCGATTTCGTTATCAGAATAATCATATTCTAAGTCTAATTCATCTTCAGAATCATTTAAAAGAAGTTCAACAGCTTGCTCTGTTGTCATCCTTTTCGAGTGACCATTTCCGAAATTTTCAGCCTGTCGTCTCATCTTTTAAAAATTAATAAAAAAATTATAAAATCACTATGTTTCAAAACACGATGCAAACCGCCATTTAGATAAACCTTTAAGGAAGCATTTCCTGTGTTTGACGTCACACTAGTACACAAGTTATCGCTGAACACCGACAAATAACGAGTAGGTTCTCATCCCGATATGTAGGCATCCCTGGGATACGTGTACTAATGATAATACCGTAATATCGAGGGCGTTCAAAGGTTAATGGGTTATGGGCTTTATTATTATTATTATTATTATACCTCTGTCGCCTCTTACGATATGACCTGCCTTGTATGTCGCAGTGTTCAAAATTATTTGCTCCCCTTGTGAGTCCCCACAACGCACGGGCGCGATATATATATTCTCCTTCTTCTTCTGCGTTTTCACTAGACTGGGATTTCGGATTATCTAATAAAGGAAGCCGTCTGCCTCAGATTATCAGACACGCCCTACAGTTTGTCTTGGACGCTAGTGTAAATGGGCCACCTCTTTCTTCTCAGGTCTGCATACTAGGAGCAGGTCTGATATATATATATTTTGTTTTTTCCGATCCAGAAGCACTTGAGTTTTTCAGCTCTTCGGCTCGGTGCCATGGACATCGCAACCCTCGGTTCGGTGCCACGAACACCGTAAATCTGGGGAATCTGTGGCTTTTTCTGCCATCCCGCGGAATTGAACCCGCACACACAGAGGATAGTCACCCGTAGTCCAACGCGCTATGAACACGCTGGGCAGACGGGCCTGATATATATATATATTATATATGAGATCGCCAATAGCAAAGTTGATAACACGCTGCACTAGTAACCATCTGCCGTGGAAATTCCTTGTTCGAGACCACGTACAGTCAATAATGTTTGTTGTGCATATGATACCTGACTGGACTACAAGAAACCATGTTCCTTTACATCTAAATTACAAGTACATCTAAAGTCGGAGTAAGGCTTGCCGGAATAGTGAGGGACACTTGTGGTACTGGAAGAAAGCATTCACGCAAAAATCATTCATATCAGCTCGTGATCATTTTTGTTGGTAGGGCCGGACAAAAAGTTTCCGAAAAATCATTGTTTAGATTAGGTTATATATTAGTTATACATGGTTTTGGTGGGCCCGGCCCTACTGGCCCCTAATGACGAGCCGCCCCTGATTCAGATGTATAATAGTAGGTGTCATGGCATTGTCTGAATTAATAATGAGCAAAAAAAATGATATTTGAGATTGCTTAGTGCCGTAAACGATTGATAAAATCAGTAAGTTGTTTTATTGTTCCTAAATATGTTATTTTTTAGTTTCATTACAGTTGTTATTAATCTGTTACTTTTCTTTTTTTTTTCAGGTAAAAATATGGTTTCAAAACAGACGAGCAAAATGGAAAAGAGTCAAGGCTGGTAACCTTCATTCTCGGGTCATAGGTCACGGAAACAGGTCAGATCAAGGTGAACCTGGAGTTCATAAACCAAAAATTGTTGTGCCAATACCAGTGCACGTCAACCGCATCGCCATCAGAGGACAACATCAACAGATGGAGAAACATCGACAATTGTGATTTCTCTTCGACCGATATCATGAAAATACAGCTAGAAAAGAGTTTGTGATCCGAGCCTAAGAGCGATTGTACTTTGTTGCCAGTTATGCACCTACAAGTAGGTCAGGTCAGCACTCGGATTTCTGCGATGTTTTTTATTTACTAGGGTAGCTTTCCTAGACCCCTACCTCAGTCACCTCTTATGACATGCCTTGTATGTCGCAGTGTGCTATTCTTTGCTCCCTTTGCTAGCCCTGCAACGTACAGGCGAGAGTGAGTTTAATCCTATAAGTTTCAGATGTACACAACAGACTACTGAGACTAGTTTCGGGTTCCTTTTCAACCAACTACAGATATGAACTTCTGGTAAATCTACCTGTTTTCTTCACTCATCGGCCCTATTGAGGCATAGGTTCGCACACTGTACCTGTAAAAATCGAAAATCGTGGCATATCCCAAAGGACATAGCCATCAACCACAGTCGTTGATTTTCTAGGCACCATTTATACGTTCAGTAGTTTGCCATTGCTTTCTGAACGGTGAGGTCTATTTTTACATTTTATAAAAATCCCACGGAAATTAATTTGCTTCCAAATGTGCCCACGTGGGGTTTGAACCAGGTACGCTTGGGTCTGTGATCGAGCTCACTACCGCTTGAGCTACAGACGCTCACAGACTGTACCTGTA
Source organism: Arion vulgaris (assembly GCA_020796225.1). Lineage (NCBI taxonomy): Eukaryota > Metazoa > Mollusca > Gastropoda > Stylommatophora > Arionidae > Arion > Arion vulgaris. The sequence continues at coordinate 10,054,476 of CM036772.1, forward strand.
GCAGCACTGCCAAAAGAAATTATGAATATATTTTACAAAGATATTTATATTATGAAATCTACAGACTTCTAGAACGGGTTCTTTAATGTGCTTCCTACCTGGTCTCTCTCTGCCTCTGTTATTTCTGAGTCCACCTTTACGAGGACGACCTTTATCAAGGTCTTTTTGTATGAGAATCAGGGAAGACTGGTATGGCTCTCAACGTTCACTGTACTAGACATGATCTTAAGGATCATGAAATCTTGAGACTCACCACTACTTTCTTTAAATATTATCAAGTTGATGACTAAAAGAGAGAGGAAGGGGAAGAGCCCCATAAATCACAGAGATTCTAGAATGAATCCGCTCAGAATGTAAATGAAAATCGTAACATACCCTTTACAGGACTTTGCCATTAACCACGGTAAATGAGTCGTGGATTTTTCTATGCATTACTTATACGTTCAGTAGTTTGTCATTGTTTCTGAACATGAGGTAATCCACGGAACAAATTTGCTTTCAAATTTCCCGCCTCGGAGTTTGAACCAGGTACTCTTGAGTTGTGATCGAGCTCACTGCCTCTAAGCTACAGACGCCCACAATGAACTCATGAAATATGTGTAGTACGTCATCCTGTCAACACAAGCAAGGGCGACTCATCTAGCCCTAGAACGCAAATTAAAGCTCCCATCCCTACGCTTAACGCAAGAGTGGACAGCCAACTACATCTTCCACCTGGAAATAGACAATAGTCATTCTGAAAAATCAGCTGTGTTTACTTAATGACGTGTACAATGCAGCTACCGTAGTTTCTGTAATAAACGATGAGCAATGAATTTTCATGTGATATTTTGTTGTATGAAGATCATATGTATCTGTTTCCTGTCCTCTTCTTCTACTTTTGTGATCGTCGCACTGTTACTGTGCTGTTGTCAAGTGTCGTGGTTTTCTGTCATTGTCTTGTGCTGCTTGTAGTGACCTGGGTGATAGTTGTTTTTGCATTTTGACAGGATTATGCTATGCCATCTAACCATCTTTTTCTTGATCTTCCTCTAGCCTTTTTTCCTTATTTTCTATTGTTTCTTGTCACTGTTGCTTTTTCGTTCCTGAACACTTGAGCTTTCATCTCTTCGGCTCGGTGCCAAAAGCAACACCGTAAATCTGGAGAACCTGTAGCTTTTCTGCCAGCCGGGGAATTGAACCGCAATCACAGGGGGCTTGTCATCCGTCGTCCAACTCGCTACGAACACGATGGGCAGGCGGGCGACACTGTTGCTTTGTGAAATGCAGTCTCTAAATAGAGGACGATTAACTCTTCCCATACCATGTATGTTGCTGAGATCTGACTACCATTGTTGACGTGGGACAGATGTACAGAATTAGAATAATAATAATAATAATTGTAATAAAAATAGCAATAATAACAACAATAATAATAAATAATAATCATAATAAGCATAGCAGCAAAAATAATAATAACAATATATTATATATAAAACCATATCCGACTTTACAGACGGTCAGCTAACAAATGTTTTACTGTGATATTTCAGTTAGTTTCGCTTGTCTTTCTTGCATTTCAGCTCATCCCTAAGTCTCTTTTCAAACTGATTTGCACCTTTGCAAAAATGTTATGTTTTCCACATAACTCGGTCATCAGCTAACTTTTTCCATTTGTTGGAACCATTAGAAAGTTCTAATTGAGGCCTTAAGGCCTCTTATATCTGTGCAGTAGTCAGCCTTAGTGTCTCTTCCTTCCGAAAGTTTACAGAGAACACTTGCTTTAGTACTGCGGCTATTATCCACCTTTTTACATCTAGCATCTTAGTTTTCTACTGCTGAGTATATATATCTATTGACTGTTAGTTTTCTACTGCTGAGTATATATATATTATCTGACTGTTAGTTTTCTACTGCTGAGTATATATATCTATTGACTGTTAGTTTTCTACTGCTGAGTATATATATATATATCTATTGACTGTTAGCTTTCTACTGCTGAGTATATATATCTATTGACTGTTAGTTTTCTACTGCTGAGTATATATATATATATCTATTGACTGTTAGCTTTCTACTGCTGAGTATATATATCTATTGACTGTTAGCTTTCTACTGCTGAGTATATATATATATATCTATTGACTGTTAGCTTTCTACTGCTGAGTATATATATCTATTGACTGTTAGTTTTCTACTGCTGAGTATATATATATATATATATCTATTGACTGTTAGCTTTCTACTGTGAGTATATATATATTTTATATATATATATCATATATATATATATATATATATATATATATATATATATATATATATATATATATATGTAACTGTTAACATTGACTAATAAAATAGGAATAAAAACTCGTTCTTAAGTTTAGATGAGAACAAGAAGGTTTTCTTTTGGGTAAGAACCCCCAGGAAAGCAATAAAAGCAATGAACATGATCAGTAAATAGACAGTGTACAAGTATTAAGAGATTCTAAATAAACAAATTACCAAACACAGGATTCGAAACACTTATCTATTTCTTACGTCACCCATTGCATAGCCTAGCAATACGAGCGTTCTTACGAACACAACCAGCGAGCCATTCCAAAAATAGCTTTCTGAGGAGTGTCACAAACGCTTCGTTTTTTATAGACACAGAATAATCAGGTAAGGTTCGATCGAACAATCTTTACCCAAACATATAATATAAGCGTAATGTGCTTGTATATATTTGAGACGAGACAATATCATACATATACACATGTATACACATATAACAAACATGCATAAATCATTCAAAGTAGCTTCATATTTATTGTAAGATGAGAACAATGTGACTTTTTATTTTGTAAGAACCCCCATAAGAAACAACGAAACAAAAATAATATGACCAATAAATAGACAGTGTACAAGTGTTAGGAGCTTCCGAAATGACAAATTCCAAAAAAAATCATCGGTTTTATTTTCTACCCCAAAAAAAACCATTTGATTTGACCGAGAAATCGAACACAAGACTAACTGGTCTAACGATGAAGAATTTACTTCATTGCAACCGGGTTTTACCCTTACGGCTCGGCACCTCTCCACATAACTAGAACACCGCCTGATGACAGTTCTCACAAAGCATGGTCTTTCTTAGTTTCAACAACAATCATAGGGTATCTAGAAATACGCAGTTGAGAACGTCTTCTTCGAGCGCTCCATACCGACCACTTTTAAACACTCTTTGTGATTTATATGTGATCAGAGCCTAAGAGCGATTGTACGTTATGGTGCCTGTTATGCTTCTACAAGTAGGAAAGTATATCTGATTTCTGCGACTCTTTTTATTTACTATTGTAGCTTTCCTAGGCCCCTACCTCAGTCGTCTCTTACGACATGCCTTGTAGATCGCAGTGTTAAAATTCTTTGCTTTCCTTCATGGCCCCGGCAACACACGGGCGCACTTGAGCACAAAACGGCAAGATCCGAATTCAAATTCCTGTCCTTTGGAACGCAAAGCAAACTTCTTGACCACAGATACCCTCAAACACAGGACGTTTCCGTCAGGAAACAACAGAGTGTAACTACTCGGCCACCTGCTCTCCCGTTGTCAAACAATATTCGTTCAAAAATGAGGGATTTATTTCATAGTTATCACGGAAATCTCTTTACGATTCTACCAGCAAAGTTATAGTTAAAATAAACCTCTGGTGACTTTCTAAGCCGGTCACAGATACATCAGAATTCCCTAGATGGGTCACACGGCGCGTAAATTTATCACAGTACTGTCCAACTTTACGTTTTTATATATTGGTGCGGTCCGTCTTCCCAGCGTGTTCGTAGCGCGTTGGACTACGGGTGACAAACCCCTTGTAAGTGCGGTTCATTCCGGGGGCTGGCAGAGAAGCCACAGTTTCACCAGATTCACGGTGTTCGTGGCACGGAACCAAAGGGTTACGATGTCCACGCACCGAGCCGAAGAGCTGAAAGCTCAAGTGCTTCTGTATCAGTTAAAAAAATATATATATATCTCTTCTATATATATATATATATATATATATATACATTGGTGCGCAAACGAGTGGTTGTGTAGGAGCGAGGGCTATGTGATGATTGCATTACCACTACAACTGACAATACAGGGTGTTCAACTTAAAAGCAGCCCGTGAATAGAGCTAATCTGGAATATATGCATGGAAATGAGAAGGTTCAGTTATTTCGTAGTATAGGTCAAGGTTGTGTGACGGTGTGTAATTGTAGTGCGGGAAGGGGCGATGAACAAATGTGACGTAGGACGAGCTAGTCAGAACCGGTTTAAATAGTAAATAAACACAAATCAGTGTGTACCTGGCAAGTTTCGAATTGTCAATGGGGCTGCAATTTTTACACCCTGTACCAGTAGTAATGTTAATATAGTTGAGATGCCGATGTTTTCTCCAGTAATAATGCAAAGACTGTGGTTAGGGGACAGTAGAATGGTTACAAGATAAAAGAAGATTATAAAAACGGGATGATCATGCTCTTGCAAGTGCTACGAAAAAATGAAACAATTTTTTCCTTGAAATCTGATTAATGGTAAAGCCTGCCGTGAAAAATATGGCGGCAATCAATATGGCGGTATGGTACTGATATTTCTATCAATAAATCAATCACTGGGTTCCTAAAATCGATAAAAATATGTTAAAATGTCAATCTCCAGCAATAATAATTAATATTAACTGTTTAATCAATAATTCGTAAACAAAATGCCACTATAACATTGCATTGTACCTTTACATCAATGATAGATAATTGATACACTATCCTGATCTCAGTGTAGGTGAGTGAGATCGATATTTCTTATCCTATCGGAGACGGACGATAAAACTTAGTGTTCAAATTGGGCACGTAAAAGAACTCTTGGCATTTTCAAAATCGAGAAGAGCAGACTGAAAAGTCACAGCTCCATCAAAATTAATTAGAAAAAAATTTTTAAATACAATTCCTGCAAAATAGTTTCACAATCTTCTAAATTACATCAGTGGTCTCACATGAAGTTCGTGCTACTGAGATCTTCCTGTGAAAGAACGATATCGGAGCACACATGGTTACTCACCGAAGTGCAAGGATATTGTTCCTACCAATCAAGCATTGATACACTGTTGCTGAGAAAGAAGATCTGTATAAGATAGATTTTCCTTTTGGTGTTCTTCTTCTTCTTCTTTGTGATATGTTTCATATTCACTCTCACTGTGGCATTGCAGGTATTGAGAATGTCGATGTCTTGGCTAAGGATGGCAGTGTCAAAGAGCAAATTTACCAACCTTTGTCTTTTCAGGAGGTCAAAACTCTCATACAGAGAAAATCTGCAGTAGACTGGAAAACAAACACTGGTTATGATTATGAGAAAATCTGCAGTAGACTGGAAGACAAACACTGGTTATGATTATGAGAAAATCTGAAGTAGACTGGAAGACAAACACTGGATATGATTATGAGAAAATCTGCAGTAGACTGGAAGACAAACACTGGTTATGATTATGAGAAAATCTGAAGTAGACTGGAAGACAAACACTGGATATGATTATGAGAAAAGACCTGCCCGAAAGACCTCAGAAGAACAGACCAGGTCATTATATGTCGACTACGCACCGAACACTGCAGACTCAACAAACACTTACATAGACTAGAAATAAGTCAAACAGCTCTCTGCCAGTGTCAACAGGCGGAACATACACTGAACATGTTCTTCAAGACTGTCCTCTCCTGGGTGAGACGAGAAGCAAATGTGGCCATGACACCAGTCGACCTAAAAGTAAGCTTGGGAAACCTGACAGATCTGAAGCTGACTGCCCAGTTTGTGGTCCACATTAAACTAAACGCATGACCAGCGATCGCTGAAGAAGGAAACCTGACAGACCTGAAGCTAACTGCCCAGTTTGTTGTCCACATTAAACTAAGCAGATGACCAGCGATCGCTGAAGAAGGAAACCTGACAGATCTGAAGCTGACTGCCCAGTTTGTGGTCCACATTAAACTAAACGCATGACCAGAGATCGCTGAAGAAGAAGATATACGCAGTCTGCACTATGAGACCCATTCTCTCTAATAAGGCTTCACGTCAGTTGTAGTTTTTTGTGGGTTTTCCATAACTTGCGCTGTTAGCTTTGTTCATGAAGCTATGCTTCTTTTCTTTGGCGTTAGAATGATGAGCAGAACTGAAGGATACGCTAGAGTAGCACTGTCCAACTTGGCACATTCGGGTGACATGGCGACCGTATCATACAGTCATAGTACTCTATTTTACTCTGTCGACGTATACGTTAATTAGATTTCAAGAAAACTTTTTTTCCCCCAGTTTGTCGTACGACTTCCATGAACACGATCTTCACATATTTGCAATCTTGTTTTATTTTGTAACCATTTTCAATCAATCAAGTGCCTGCCTGCCAGCGTAGGCGATCATGTCTCTCCACAACTCTCTCTCTCTCCTTCGGGCAGGTAATCAGTTCTGATTTCGATCTTTTGTCGAACCAAGATCTTTTCCCTCTGTCTTCCACGATTACTTCTTCGCTGAATTGTACCTGCAGTCGCCAAATGTTCTAAACTCCTCTCGCATTATATGCCCAAAGAACCTTAATTGTCTGATTCGTATTCTTGTGATAAGCTTTCTGTGTGTGCACGCCTGATTTAAAACTTTATCATTTGTTTCCTTCGCTGTCCATGAAATTTTCAGCATTCTTTTTAAAAAACGACATCTCTGTGGCTTCCAGTGATCGTATTAATTGTATGCTCATTAATCATTCTACTCCCCCAATCCCACCCTTTGCTTTTTCACCAGAGAAGGCATCGGCATCTCAAATATGTTAACATTACTATTGTTATCTGTAGTAGTACAAGTAGATGTCTTGAAAGATCTAAATGTTAAAGAGAATTGGCTGATAAACAACATACTATACAGAAAAATTAGATACTTTGGTCACATCAAGCGTCACGATGGCCTGAAGAGAACAATATTAGAGGGCAGGGTCTCATGACGAAGAGGCACAGGCAGACCAAGAAGAAGATGGCTACAAAATATTAAAGAAACCATGAATATGACCATCGACGAAGTGGGCGAGCTGACTATAGACAGAGGGAGTTTAAGATGCTCTGCAAAGAAAGCAACATCATATAAAGGATACGCACCTTGATGATGAGTAGTACTAGTAGTATTGCAGTCATAACATGGCGGCGTGCCTACGCAAACCATCAGTCAAATGCGCCACAATACAAAAAAATGTTGGGCAGAACTGCTCTAGAGTTTGTGTTTGAATCTTACATTAGGAGCTATGGTTAGAGAGCCGCTATAGCGTAGTGGTTAGTGTACTTGCTTGGTATACGTGTGGCCATATGATCAAATCTCACAGTGGAAATAGAGGAGCTCCTGAAAGAATGAATTAGCCTTCGACTACCATGCTTAATAAACCGATGTTTAATCCACGGTAAAGAAAATGAATGTTTTATGTTGTGAGCATAACAGAAAAAATGCTAACCTGAACAGCTTCACATCGACTACACTAGTCAAGCGGCCATTAAATTTCTCAGACTCTTCCCATCTGTCCTACACCGCCCTAAAAGCGGTACTACATGAAGTAACGACAGTTATATTTTCTTATTATTAATAGGATATTTTTGATCGCACAGTTTTCAGTTCTGAATTGGCCAGTAAACTAGCTTTGTGTTACCTTAAAAATTATGGTGAGCCAGTATATCAACTTTGAGGGGTTAAAGGGTAAGTATACCAAAACATGATGTCATCCTGACGAGGACTTATCATCGCTCTCAGGCTTCAACTAAACCTGAAAGACGAACACACGGAATACTAGATTAACCCTCGAGTGCTCCTCGGATACAAGTCAAACTCTATTTCACCTAAATAGATTACGTCCCTAGTCTTCTGCTCGACTTGTAGGCATCGAGCAAACATACTCATCGCTACCCTGGGAGACAGACAAATGCTCAGTCGCCTGCAGGGGCGTAGCCAGTATTATTGTCATAAAAGGGGTTCTGGGGACCCAAACAAACTGTCGATGTTAAGTAAATTTGTTTCTGAAAATGTTGTTAGCAACGAACGATTGTTATATTGTCTGCTTCGGGCATTTGTGCGTGTGCTTTTTCCTTTTTTATTTTATTTATTTTCTTAAATTCTACAGTAACTCTCAGCTCGTTCAAGTTATTTCTCTGTTAAGTGATATCTTTCTGTGTAAGAAAGAGATCGCAGCACACATGGTTATGTCAGAAAGTGCTTCTTCTTCTTCAAACTCTCCATATCGACCAGTTATTAACCGCTCTTTGTGATTTGTGTGGGATCTGAGCCTAAGAGCTATTGTACATTGTGCTACAAGTAGTGCCCGCATATCCGATTTCTGCGGCCCTTTTTATTTACTAGGGTAACTTTCCTAGTTTCTACATCAGTCGCCTCTTACGACATGCTTTGTAAGTCGCAGTGGTACTATCCTTAGTTTCCCTTGCGGGTCCCTGAACCACACGCACGGCACTTGATCTACTAAATGTGGCTTTTTAATCCACTGTATTTGAATCTTTAAGAAACCAGTCGTCGATGCATAAGACACATTTAGCTGACTATTGGGGGAGTTGCTGATAATCGATTGAGAAAGTCAGCTCTTGATTCACGATACTACGACAGAGTGAATGCGAGAATCTCTAAGTGAAACATAGCCGAAAACTAAACCCAGTTTAGCTTGTAAAGTTAATGGACAATCGACCAATGCAAAGGAATCAATTAAGGGATATTTCTTGGATGTCTGTTTGGATCATCGCCAGAGTGTTGGATGAATGACTGAAATTCGGACGAGCAAATCTGAAATTTGTCTTGTGTTCTCCCATCTCTTTTTGCCTTCTTTTTTGTTGTTTGGTTGTGGTTGTCCGGATTCACTCCCCTGGAATGTCAAATAATTTTTTTTCTGTAGGGACATAAATAAAAATTATAACCTGAACAGTTTTGTCGCTCTAGCCATGCGATCATTAAATTTCTCAGACACATATCCTCCTTGTTCAACACAGCCATAAAAAGCAGTAACACAGGCAGCAAAGACAGTTTATTTTTGGCTCAGTTAAGTTGCCTGTCAATCTTCTTGTTTACGCGTCCTTATTTTTTGACTTCTAATTGTGAATTACTTTGTTCATTTCTTTGTTTACCTCAATATCTTTCTATTTATTAGTTTGAATAAACTCTCCCGTGTGATGCCCATACCTGCAAAAAAAGCAAAGAATAGTACCACTGCGACCTACAAAGCATGCCGTAAGAGGCGAGTGATGGAAGCTACCTTAGTAAATAAAAAGCATCGCAGAGATCGGATGTGCTGGCTTACTTGTAGGCGCATAACTGGCACAGCGTACAATCGCTCTTAGGCTTAGATCACATACAAATGACACAGAGTGTTTAACAAGTGGTCGATATGGAGCGTTCGAAGAAGCTTTATTTGACACCTATATAAATATGTACACGTCTCATACTACTAAGTTTAACATCAAGTGGGAGGAGTACAACATGAAAATAAATATAATAAAGACAGAGACAATGGCAATAAGTAGACAACCAGAAAGCCTTACAATAAAACTCCAGAACGTAGACATAAAACAAACAATTGAGGCCAAATATTTAGGAGCAATTTTCACAGCAGATGGAAGTATCGATAGCGAAATCAGCAATCGTTGCAGAAAAGTTAACCAAGTACTGGGACAGTTAACACCACTGTTGTCACATAAAGAGATACCGCTAACAACTAAAGCAAATCTTATAAGAACGATTTTATGGCCAACTCTATGTTACCATTGTCAAACATGGCCAATAACAGCAGCTAATGAGCGGAAAATCATAACGACAGAGATGAGGTGTCTTAGAAGAACTGCAGGTTTGACAATAAGAGACCAAATTAGAAATGAAGAAATCAGAAGGAGACTGGATATGAAACCAGTCATGCAATTCATAAAAGAACAACAGATTAAATGGTTTGGACACCTGACCAGAATGCCCTGGTATCGCCTACCACAGAGAGCCACACAGAAAAAGTATAATGAGTACAAGGCAAGAGGAAGACCACGCAAAGATGGAGCGACGGCATCAAGAACAGCCTTACGAACATGAATATCAGCTTACAAAGTGCCTTAAAAAAGCACACACAAGATCACTACGTTTCACCCCCAACACTTCAATAAAGAAGTAAATGGTGGAAGAGAAGAAGAAGAAGATCATTACCTATGTTTTTAAAATGACTTTATTTTAGTCTAAAAAATAGATGAATGGTGTCATGGAATGTAAAAAAGTTAATTTCAGGGAAATCCTACTTGAGTTTGCCAGTCTTATGTTACAGAAAGATGTGGTTAGACTAACTCAAGTCAGTAAATCTCTAACTTCTGTCATCCCATGCACTCAATCTTAGACACTAACTTGAAGGTGGAGTAGTGTAGTAGTCAGGAAAATTAGAGTTTGGGTAAGCTCTGATCATAGGACAATTACTTCTTTCATCTCATTCTCTCAGTCATCGGCCACAGTTTGATCAGAATGATTCGAGTTTGGGTAAGCCCTGATTTTTTTTTTTTTTTTTTGTTTTTTTTGTCCGCTTTCAACTCAGACGAAGTTCCATCTCTGAAACTGATTTTTGCGTGAAAATCTGTTTTTCCAATTTCTTACAATGGCAGCAGCGTGCACATTGTAAATTACTTTACACTGGCAGCCGTGGCTCAATGTACTGTAATTAGTATTCCTCGCCATACAGGCAGATTTTCTCCGACTTCAGAGGTACTCACGTTATCGTCCTGAGTAAGACCAGGGGACTTGAACAAATGCCGGACAGTAGGTTCGAACCCAAGCTATGAGACGTCTCACAGTTAGCAGGCCGAGCTACTATCAACTACTCTAGGCAGCCCCCGAGCCCTGATCTCAAGTCGCTTACTTTTTCATCGAATTCTCTAGGGTTTGAACCCAGTTGATCCAGAAGTACTTCGAGTTTGGCAGCCCTGATCTCAAGTCGCTTACTTCTTTCATCGAATTCTCTCAGTAATCGATGACAATTTGAAGATGATGTAGTGGTAAGGAAAATTCGAGTTTTGGTAATCCCTGATCCCAATACTCTTACTTCTTTCATCACATTCCCTCAGTTCATCCGGATGTAGCAGCATTGAGAAGTGAAGGGGTTAAAATACACTTCCCATTTCGAATTACAGAGCTTCATTTAACGACTCACCAGTGTGGTGTCGGGGTCTGCAAGGGAAGCAAAGAATAGTACCACTGCGTCCTACAATGCATTTCGTAAGAGGTGACTGATGTAGGATCTAGAAAAGTTACCCTGGTAAAAAAAAAATCACAATGCAGAAATCAGATGTGCTGGGCTTCTTGTAGGCGAATATCTGGCACAACGTACAATCGCTCTTAGGCTCAGATCACATACAAATCACACAGAATGGTTAACAAGTGGTCGATACGGAACGCTCGTAGTAGAAGAATTGAACAACTTATTCGCCTCATTGAGAACAATGCGTTTTTGCAGAACCCCAGAGAACAACGCAAAATGATCAAAAATGCAAGTATTAGTTAGCAAGAATCCCAGAGGAAGCAACGGAAACAAACAATATGATCAACAAATAAACAATGTACAAGTATTAAGTTAAGAACCAGAGAAGAAAAATATGATCAACAATAACAATGACAAGTATTAGAGCTTCGAAAAACAATAGACAAATACAGGATTCGAACCACTTAACCCAGCAGCCGCAACGATATACCAACTACTCCTTTTATGAGAATTCTAACTATTCCTGGCTCAATGTTCATTTGATAAACACCCACAATTCATTAATGCGATATTTCAGATGCACGAACAAGCACCTCATGTGCCCATATTTCCAATTAGATTGTCACAGCATAGAGGGCCATGACAATCCAATAGATTTCCATATCCCTGACTGTCGCTGCCAATCACATCTGATTAAACCCGACACGTGACTCGCTCAATTTAGCAGTGACCAATCACACCACACTGTTTGTGACTTGTCATCGATGGTGTGTGATTTCTATTTAATAAAGATGCTGAACGGGATGTTCTGTGCTAAAGTGGGTTATACATTCGTCAGTCGATTATAGAGTCGGACACAGAATGGGTTGTGAGTTAATTTCTCACTTCTACTTCTTCTTCTACGATCAACTTTTGCTATGTGACTACTTTTATATGTGTCATAACACAGCCAACTCTAAATCATAAGGCCAGGCGGACTCAGGTAAACATTCTAGGAAATAAGACCACAACAGTCACGTGACCTCGCATTTCAGTTTTGTTGTAAATAAATGAATTCATTATAAAATCAACACAACATGCTAAGTCAAGGTTAAATTATGCAACAAGTTAAGTTTAACAATAAGAAATATCAATATTTTAAGAATATTTTTCACCAATAAATAACCATAGACTCATAGAATTGAGTAAAATTGCAATAAAAAGCGTGTTCTATCAAACATCTGTAATTTCCAGATCCCTTTTCTTATCTAGGTCAGGGAATACCTGTCCAGTTGTCTGGCCTGTGCTAGAGCCTGGCTGTGGCTTGAGAAAGCGAGTAGCTCGAAATAAAAACAGAACACATAACACCCATATGCCCAATTTTATCATGGATGCCCCACATTTGGTATACGATTGTGTTCAAGAAATGGGCTCTATAATCCTCTCTACACACATAGGAAATGTGCAATAACACACGTCTAAGGCTGTTGCTATCATATCTTACAATGGACGGGTATTATTATTATATCTGTCTACTCAACAATGGGCGTCTGTAGCTTAAGCGGTAGTGAGCTAGATCACAACTCAAACGTACATGGTTCAAACTCCGCCGCCGGCAGTTTGGAAGCAAATTTGTTCGCGTGCATTTTTTCGAACTGTAAAATTAGACCTCACGGTTCAGAAAACCATTGCAAACTACTAGACGTATAAGTGGTGCCTAGAAAATCGTTGACTCATTTACTATGGTTGATGGCTACGTCCTATAAAGGAAATGCACCGATTTTCATTTCACTCAACATTTGACGGTAAGAACTGTATGGAAAGATCTAGAGAAGTATGTAGACACACTGTAGACAGAGAGAGAGAGAGAGAAAAAGGAATGACCGTGGAAAGAGCTAAGCTGGCTTGCTCAAGACAGAACTGGTTTGAGGACATTTCTTGATGTCTTATACTTATACAGGCTATTCAACTTAAAAGCAGCCCCAGTGATAAATAGAAATTTGCCAGGTACGCATTGCATCTCGTCTATTTACTATTTAAACCGGTTCTGACTAGCTTGTCCTACGTCACATTTGTTCATCGCCCCTTTCCGCACTACAATTATACACCATCACACAACCTTGACCTATACTACGTCATAACTGAACCTTTTCATTTCCATACATATATGCCAGATTAGCTCCATTCACAGGCTGCTTTTAAGTTGAACACCCTGTAGAAAAGTTTAGAGAAAAATAGCAGATGTACGATTCGATGTTTCATCTGCTACCATATGACAGTAGACAGTATCATCTACAACCCACTGCTCTGTGGAGGGCGTGGGGGCTCGGGAGAGCTAAACGACAGGGGAGTAAACCCTGATAGAAAAGCCCCACTCTCTTGTGGATCAGCACAGTTATGCAGAAGACTAGAGGAGTAAACCTTGAGTAATCCTGAAGGAACGACCCTCAGGCAGTTGATGGTTGTGTGTTTTCCATTCCATCGACTGGCTTCCTCTGCAAACCTTGCTTGATTCCAAACGTACAGACTTTGTCTGTCCTATTGATGAAACAGTAAGGTTTAGAGTGATAAACAAAACACATTTCCCATATCGGCTGCCTAGTTTAAGCAGAAATGGAGATGCCACTTTATCCTTGCTTTTGGCTCGGACACAACACGGAAAGGACAGTCAATAGCAACTTAGGAATGAACTGAAAGACAAGCACAAACTTGGAGGTTGTCACAGTAAATCACTTGCCAATTGACGGTCTGTAAAGACGAAAAAAAGGCAATATATATATATATGAATATCATGACATATCCTTTACAAGACTTTGCCATCAACCACAGTAAACGAAGGAGTCGCCATTTTTCTAGGCGCCACTTATGCGTTCATTTTTTACCATTGCTTTCTGAAGGGTGGGTTCTAATTTTACCGTTCGTAAAAATTCACAGGAACAAATTTACTTCCAAACCGCCCGCCGTTTGAACTAGGTACTCTTGGGTTGGGATCGAGCTCACTATCACTTTAGCTACATACGCCCATATATACATGTATACGAGAAGAAGAAGAAGAAGACGAATCATTCTATAATCAAATGTCATACTCTTTACCACTATCCATCTGCTGACGATTTCCTCAGATCTCAAGATCCCATCTCCATCAGTGACAAAGTTTGCGGATAAAGCACATAGCACAGTTTAGCAAATAAAAATTCACCGCCTTTCACATAGACTAGTTTAGTAATGTTTTGATATGTTTAACCGCATAGCCCATACTAACGGTTAATTGCCAGTTCCTAGTCTTGTTTTTCAATGCGAACCAAATCGGATCTACTGTCTCTGGTTATTGGTTCAAAATTGGCCAACGTGGCACATTGCTTGGTGAGAGACGGACGATGTTTTGGCTTGCCTGATACGGGTACACGTGCGAAGTCCAGATTAATTAAAGGACGCGTGCTTTCAATTCTGAAGAAGCATGACCTAACGATTGACGCTATGGTCAAGCTGGTGTCTTGTTCTTCGACCCTGCTTTCTTTCATGTCTCTCTTTTATCTTGTCTTTCTATTCTTCATCACTATTATATTAAAAACCGATTCTTCTTCTGTGCTCTCTTTCTTATGTTCAGAATTTCAAACAGAGAAATTAAGATTCCATAATTATGATTCTTATGTTTGATTGATTGATTGATTCATTGATTGATTGATATGACCATCATCATTGCACTTCGGTGAGTAACAATATGTGCTCCTATCTCTTTATTACAAGGGAAATCGCATCGACAGTGCACCGACTCCGTAGTACCGGCGAGAGACCCCGATGTAATTTAGAACATGGTGAAAATATTTTGTAACGATTTTATTTTAAATCTTTTTCTAATGAATTTTGCCCGGGAATAGGCTGTCCAGCACACGGGCATTGGTGATAAGGGAATCAAACATTCACGCAAAAATCATTCAGATGTGCCATAATAAGCTTCATAATTACACCTGAATTCCTAGCGGTCTACAATTTTTTTTTAAAATGACATCTTACACCCATCTTCTTCTTGATCTTCCTCTCTCTTGCCTTTCCGGTATAATGCCACCCAGAACCTTCTTCTCACGATATAACAACATTTCGTGCCACAAAGTTCACACACAATGTTTACAATTTAATATCTTTTATCTTTCTCTATCGCCATGAAAAAACTCGTTTCAGATTATGATTTCAAATCTCAACACATTTACGCTTCTGTAAAGTTGCATTACTTTATTTTCTGTTTTCCGCTTCAATTATTCTGAATGTGTGCTGTTTAACATTCTCGTCATTATTCTTATATCTGTTTGAAGTTTAAGCTGTTTAATATAAACTCTTCATTTATATTCCGAACTTGACACCGTCTATATTATGTTTCAAATTTTATACGAGTCAAACTATTAAAATACAATTAAATAGTTTGTAAATCTACGAATAATTCCGATTCAAAACTACTTTTTCAGCTGTTGCAACGACGTAAACAAATCATAAAAAGATTTAGATAAGCTAGTACCTGCTGCTTAATTTTCTTGATTTAATACAAGGTGTATGGTAACACCTTTGGATGTTTATTGATTGTGACGGATGTTGCCAAAGTTGGAAAACACCCCACAAAGATGTCACGATTTGTTAAAAATGGAGACAGCAGTATTTTAGTTCATGTTTTATTTTATGTGTAGCAGTGGCGTAATTACCACATGTGCAGACAATGTAGTGGGATACGTAGCTTTGATGAACCCCATCCTACACCCCGCTTCTCCAACTGTTTCTCTTGTCCTCTGCTTTTTGCCGTTAAGTGTAGCAGGTTTAACTGATGATCGGTTTACGAGATAGTGAACGCTCAGTCGCTTGATATGCTGTGGTATTGTGGATTGTAATATGTCTGTAACTCCATCAATCGGCCGACTGCCCAGCGTGTTCGTAGCGCGTTGGACGACGGATGACAAGCCCCCTGTGAGTATGTTTTAATTCCGCGGGCTGGAAGAAAAGCTACAGATTCTCCAGATTTACGGTGTTCGTGGCACCGAACCGAAGGGTTACGATGTCCATGACACCGAACCGAAGAACTGAAAGCTCAAGTGCTTCTGGATCGAAAAACAAAACAAAACAAACTCCATCAATCCATGTTTCTCTGTTGTATGGTGGGAAATCGTGCCAATACCGGGGCAAGGTAAAACCAGATCGAGATCTGTCCTGTCACTAATATTATCTCAACTTTTATACATATGAATCTGAGCATTCATATATACACACTTTCCCTCTGTCTTATCCAAGTCTGCATCATTATGTTTTATTAAATTTTTTTTCTAAAGCATACATTTATTTTTAAAAAAAACATAAACACAACAAAATAAAATATCAAAACAAACAATTAACATATAAAGAAATGTCTCCGCCTGAGTGGTTACCGGGGCCCAAATTTGGGGTGTAAAGAATATAACCACTGTTACCTGCCACGCATGTCGTTAGAGGCGGCCAAAGAGACGTGGATGAAATCGGATGCACATGTCGTAAACGTGTAGAAGTCTATGTGATTAGGGGCCTACCAAACCAATGTGCAATGTATACACGCTCTTGGCAAAGATCAAACATATCACAAAAGTGATTAAAATTGGTCGTAAAGAACGAACGCAAAGAAGAAGAAGAAGAAGAAATGTCTCTAACTTAGGTTTTCTATAAGCAATTTGCCATATACAGGGTGTTCCAACTTAAAAGCAGACTGTGAATGGATCTAATCTGGCATATATGTATGGAAATGAGAAGGTTCAGTTATGACGTAGTATAGGTCAAGGTTGTGTGATGGTGTATAATTGTAGTGCGGGAAGGGGCGATGAACAAATGTGACGTAGGACAAGCTAGTCAGAACCGGTTTAAATAGTAAATAGACGAGATGCAATGCATACCTGGCAAATTTCTATTTATCACTGGGGCTGCTTTTAAGTTGAACACCCTGTACATTCTTTTCTACCCACACTTACCTATAGTTCCTATTCGGGCATTTTCTCCCGAGAAAATAAACACACACTTGGTTAGGCTATCTGGAGAGTCTCAAGAAAAACGTTATCTTTAATGGGAAACCTCTAAAGCCATTGGAGATTGTTGTCTCAGATCTAATTTTCCTGACAGTCTATTCTCTGGTACTGAAGGGTCTCTAATGAGGATGAAAACTTCGGAGTGAGTTGGGAGACTGTATGTCTCTGTTCTATAACATAACTAGCTGTTCTCCGTACTGGTGGATATCTGATGGTGATGAAAACTTCGGAGTGAGTTGGGAGACTGTATATCTCTGATCTATATCTCTAGCTTCTCTGTGATCACTGCCAATCAATCAAGTGCCATGTCTACTGGCATAAGCGAGCATATCTCTCCGCAACTCTCTTTGATTGGTGCATGTAATCAGTTCTGACGTCGATCTTTTGTCGAACCATGATGTCAGGCCATCCAACAACTTCTCCCTCAGTCTTCCACGTTCTCTCCTTCCCTGAATTTTACCTGGAGTCACCAAATGTTCTAAACCTTCCCTTTGCATTATATGCCCGAAGAACCTTGATTGTCTGATTATTATTCTTTTGATAAGGTTTCTTTGTGTGCAGGCCTGATTTAAAACCTCCACATTTGTTTTCTTGAATTTTCTTGAGTCCGTGGAATTTTCAACATTCTTCTGTAAAACCACATCTCTGTGGCTTCCAATGATCTCATTGATTGTTTGTTCATTGTCCATGATTCGTTGTCATACATAACTATTGGTTCAATATAGTGCTGGAGTATTTGTTTTCGCAGCGTCATTGGTAGGGAATTCACGCATAGTGTGTTCTTCATTTTCATAAAAGCTGCTTTCGTTTGAGCTATTCTACTTCTAATCTCTGTTGTACATCTTCCATCTGATGTCAGGAATATTCCTAGATACTTGAATCGATGGATTTGTTTCAGTGTTATGTTATTTATTTTGATATTACATTGTGATGTTTCCTGTTTCTTGGAGACAACCATAACCTCTGTTTTCTTTATATTCATGCTTAATCATTTCTTTTATATCTTTCTTTATCTTTATTTCTTTATTTTTCTTTCTTTATATAATCTAAAATGATAAAAATAACAGAGCAGTTCACCTATTTAGGTAGCAATTTTGATTGCACAGGAAATGTTTAAAAAAATTATGATACAAATTGGCAAAGCAACATCAGCTTTTAAAAGTCTAAATAAAATATGGAACTGCAAGTTATATAGTATTAAAACTAAATTACGAATTTTCAATTCAAATGTATCAATCCTAACATATGCTAGCGAGAGTTGGAAAATGACTAAAGATATAGAAAGCAAGTTGAATGCATTTGAAAATAGATGTCTGCGAAAAATAATGAATATAAAATGAAATGAATTCAGGAGAAGTGATGAAATCAGAGATATGTCTGGTCAACCACTAGTGACAACTGATATAAGAAAGAGAAGATGGGGATATGTTGGACACACCTTGAGGAGAAATGATCAACGAATATCAAAGCAGGCATTGAAGTGGGATGCAAAGGGTTAAAGAAAGAGAGGTCGACCTAAGGAGACCCTGAAACGAACTTTGCTGAGAGAGGCAGGAAATATCGGTCTCAGTTCCATGGAGAAGATTGAGCGAGTTGCCCAGGATAGAGCGGTATGGAGAAATTACTTGCAGGCCCTATGTAACGTATAACGGTACGAGAGGAATTATTATTATTATATATATATATATATAATATCTTCCTGCCCCAGGCGTCTACTTTGATATTGAAGTCAAAGACTTCAATGAACCCTTGTAAGTTCACAAACTGGCGTCAGCCAGTCTAGACTGCAGACTCCCAGAAGCTAAAATTAACAAGAATTGACAGTTATCCGTGTATGTACGCTGATCGTCCTGTCCTTAAATTGAGATCAAAAGACAATGCCGCGTCGACTGCTTATTTCTTCTCAACTGTCAACACTCGTCATTTCTCGGAAGACATGTTATGCATACGATTATTCCCTGATGGAGGAGATGGGAGAACTGGCATTAGAACCAATCTACCATCTCTTGGTCGCCCCTTCCTCTTGATAATACCTTTCCCAGGTTGTCATCATCATCATCAGGTGCCGTCTCCACATCGAAGGTTGGCTGCAATGAATCTCCAGCATCCTCTGTCTTTCGCCTTGGTGTTGCACACTGCCAGACTGTAACCTGTCCATTTCTTAAAGTTTCCTCCCACTTATCTCTCGGTCTTCCTCTTGCTCTTCCTCCCTCAACTTCCCCTCTAGTAAATGTTTTATCATGGTGTCATGCCTTTTATGTGCCCAAAATACTTTACTTGTCTGAATTTTATTTCTCTTAATAATTGTTTCTTCATGCCTAGTTTTCCTAAAACTTGTTTATTTGTCTGTTTTTCTGTCCATGAAACTCTGCTTATTCTTCTATATATCCACATCTCAAATGCATCAATTCTGTCTTCTAACTGCTTGTTCATTGTCCATGTTTCGAGCCATACATTAATATAGGATATATATAGCATTTGATCATTCTAATTTTTAGCCTGTTTGTGATTTGTTTGGATGCCAGGTTGTACGTTCTTGCAACTGGTGTATTCGGGTTCATTCCCCAGCCCATCAGGTACAAAATAGTTGCATCAATTATTTATATACCATCAGCATCATGTACATGACGGCTAGCAGAACAATAATGGATATGACAGACAACAATAAAATTATGAATAGTCTGACTATTTTTTCAGACGTTGACAGTCTTCAGCGCCATGAAGCTTCATCGTCATCAAATAGCTTGTCCTGAGCAGAACTTTGCCACCCCAACAATCCTCCGGAACTTCTCTCTCTCTCTCTCATACGCCAGATGTTGTACCTCTGCAGCCGTCATGTTCAAATCATCAGTTACATCCTGAATCCATCTTCTCTGTGGTCTTCCTTTTCTTCTCTTTGCCGTTTCTTTTCTCTTGTTCATCTAACCACTACAACAACAATAATCACTTTTACTACTACTATTACTACTACTATTACAAGCAACAATAACTACTACTACTGCTACAACTACAATAACTACTACAACTACAATAACTACTACTACTACAACAATAAGAATAATATCAACTACTACAAAATTACCACCACTACTACTGCTATTACTACTACTACAACTACTACTACTACTACTGCTGCTACTACTACTACTACAGCTACCACTACTACTACTACTACTACAATAACAACTACTGATACTATTACTACTGCTACTACTACTACATTACCACTACTACTCCTACATACTACCCCTACTGCCACTATTACTCCTACTACTCCTACTATTGTTACTATGTCTTTGAGTAATCTTTTCATTCCTTGTGGTTGCAGATTTTTCTCTTTTTTTCCCACGACATGCGCCTGACACTTCTGCATGCACGGATGTCGAAACACCTCAATTCTCTTTCAATGTTGTATGTTTATTGTTCATATTTCCGTCCCAAAAAATATTGTTTTATATATGTAACTCTTTAACCATCAAATTTATTCAACTTTATAATAGTGCAAAAATTGGGAAAATTATTCTAAAATACCCGAGATGAAGTAATGGCCTAAAAAGAAATGTCGCCGAAATGGGGAAAAAATTCTTTCAAGTACGGTATGTGGCATTTTCAGTGTCTTCTTCCAAAGAATAAGCAAGCTCGTTCGAACCTAGTTAATCACCCTGAAGTCCTGGTTTCATTTCACATCGGATCTCATCTCAGCTACAACCATAACCTTGGAAAAATTACGAACCATTCTTAAACGGCGTATGCATGAGCAAACAACAACTTGGACGGTTTGCGGACAATGATGCCCCATGCTGAGATGGGGAGCTTTATCCTCTACAGCAGCTGCTATCGTTTCCTGAATGGGGCGATAATTAGAAAGTGGTGTCCTGGAGCGAAGGAGGTGGTTTGAGAATTACTTTCAATTAAGTGAGCAGCCAGTGATTCAATGTGAATTTATTGGTTGATTCACAACTTGGCGACTTTCATAATTGGACAAGCCATTTTATACGCTTTTTTCAATACCTAAAAACACAGAGAAGAAAGCACAATCTAAAAATACAGAGCACAGTCTAAAAACACAGAGAAGAGAGCACAGTCTAAAAACACAGAGAAGAGAGCACAGTCTAAAAACACAGAGAAGAGAGCACAGTCTAAAAGCACAGAGAAGAAAACAGTCTAAAAACACAGAGAAGAGAGCACAGTCTAAAAACACAGAGAAGAGAGCACAGTCTAAAAACACAGAGAAGAGAGCACAGTCTAAAAACACAGAGAAGAGAGCACAGTCTAAAAACACAGAGAAGAGAGCACAGTCTAAAAGCACAGAGAAGAAAACACAGTCTAAAAAAACAGAGAAGAAAACAGTCTAAAAACACAGAGAAGAAAGTACAATCTAAAAACACAGAGAAAAGTACATCTAAAACACAGAGCACAGTCTAAAAACACAGAGAAGAGAGCACAGTCTAAAAACACAGAGAAGAGAGCACAGTCTAAAAACACAGAGAAGAGAGACAGTCTAAAAGCACAGAGAAGAACACAGTCTAAAAACACAGAGAAGAGAGCACAGTCTAAAAACACAGAGAAGAGAGCACAGTCTAAAAACACAGAGAAGAGAGCACAGTCTAAAAACACAGAGAAGAGAGCACAGTCTAAAAACACAGAGAAGAGAGCACAGTCTAAAACACAGAGAAGAAAACACAGTCTAAAAAACAGAGAAGAAGCACAGTCTAAAAACACAGAGAAGAAAGACAGTCTAAAAACACAGAGAAAAAGTACAGTCTAAAACACAGAGACACAGTCTAAAAACAGAGAAGAGAGACAGTCTAAAAACACAGAGAAGAGAGACAGTCTAAAAACACAGAGAAGAAAAGACAATCTAAAAACACAGAGAAGCTAAAACACACAGAAAAAAGAGCACAGTCTAAAAACACAGAGAAGAGAGCACAGTCTAAAAACACAGAGAAGAAACACAGTCTAAAACACAGAGAAGAGAACACAGTCTAAAAACACAGAGACAGTCAAAACGAAGACACAGTCTAAAAACACAGAGAAGAAAACACAGTCTAAAAACACAGAGAAGAAAACACAGTTTAAAAACACAGAGAAGAGAGCACAGTCTAAAAACACAGAGAAGAAAACAAGTCTAAAAACACAGAGAAGAGATCACAGTTAAAACACAGAGAAGAGAGCACAGTCTAAAACACAGAGAAGAAAACACAGATAAAAAATCTAAAACACAGAGAAGAAAATACATAGTTTAAAACACAGAGAAGAAGCACATCTTAAAACACAGAGAAGAAAACACAGTTTAAAAAACAGAGAAGAATACATTTTAAAAGAGACAGAGAAAAGTCACATTCTGAAAAGAGAGACACAGCTAAAATGTTTAACATACAATTTGTTTAGAAGAGGAGACAAACAAATTTTCTACATTTGTTTAGAAAAGGAGACAAGCAAATTTTCTACATTTGTTTAGAAAAGGAGACAAGCAAATTTTCTACATTTGTTTAGAAAAGGAGACAAACAAATTTTCTACATTTGTTTAGAAAAGGAGACAAGCAAATTTTCTACATTTGTTTAGAAAAGGAGACAAGCAAATTTTCTACATTTGTTTAGAAAAGGAGACAAGCAAATTTTCTACATTTGTTTAGAAAAGGAGACAAGAAAATTTTCTACATTTGTTTAGAAAAGGAGACAAGCAAATTTTCTACATTTGTTTAGAAAAGGAGACAAGCAAATTTTCTACATTTGTTTAGAAAAGGAGACAAGCAAATTTTCTACATTTGTTTAGAAAAGGAGACAAGCAAATTTTCTACATTTGTTTAGAAAAGGAGACAAGCAAATTTTCTACATTTGTTTAGAAAAGGAGACAAGAAAATTTTCTACATTTGTTTAGAAAAGGAGACAAGCAAATTTTCTACATTTGTTTAGAAAAGGAGACAAGAAAATTTTCTACATTTGTTTAGAAAAGGAGACAAGAAAATTTTCTACATTTGTTTAGAAAAGGAGACAAGCAAATTTTCTACATTTGTTTAGAAAAGGAGACAAGCAAATTTTCTACATTTGTTTAGAAAAGGAGACAAGCAAATTTTCTACATTTGTTTAGAAAAGGAGACAAGAAAATTTTCTACATTTGTTTAGAAAAGGAGACAAGCAAATTTTCTACATTTGTTTAGAAAAGGAGACAAGCAAATTTTCTACATTTGTTTAGAAAAGGAGACAAGCAAATTTTCTACATTTGTTTAGAAAAGGAGACAAGAAAATTTTCTACATTTGTTTAGAAAAGGAGACAAGAAAATTTTCTACATTTGTTTAGAAAAGGAGACAAGCAAATTTTCTACATTTGTTTAGAAAAGGAGACAAGCAAATTTTCTACATTTGTTTAGAAAAGGAGACAAGCAAATTTTCTACATTTGTTTAGAAAAGGAGACAAGCAAATTTTCTACATTTGTTTAGAAAAGGAGACAAGCAAATTTTCTACATTTGTTTAGAAAAGGAGACAAGCAAATTTTCTACATTTGTTTAGAAAAGGAGACAAGCAAATTTTCTACATTTGTTTAGAAAAGGAGACAAGCAAATTTTCTACATTTGTTTAGAAAAGGAGACAAGCAAATTTTCTACATTTGTTTAGAAAAGGAGACAAGCAAATTTTCTACATTTGTTTAGAAAAGGAACAAGACAAATTTTTACATTTGTTTAGAAGAGGAGACAAGCAAATTTTCTACATTTGTTTAGAAAAGGAGACAAACAAATTTTCTACATTTGTTTAGAAAAGGAGACAAGCAAATTTTCTACATTTGTTTAGAAAAGGAGACAAGCAAATTTTCTACATTTGTTTAGAAAAGGAGACAAGCAAATTTTCTACATTTGTTTAGAAAAGGAGACAAGCAAATTTTCTACATTTGTTTAGAAAAGGAGACAAGCAAATTTTCTACATTTGTTTAGAAAAGGAGACAAGCAAATTTTCTACATTTGTTTAGAAAAGGAGACAAGCAAATTTTCTACATTTGTTTAGAAAAGGAGAAAAAGCAAATTTTCTACATTTGTTTAGAAAAGGAGACAAGCAAATTTTCTACATTTGTTTAGAAAAGGAGACAAGCAAATTTTCTACATTTGTTTAGAAAAGGAGACAAGCAAATTTTCTACATTTGTTTAGAAAAGGAGACAAGCAAATTTTCTACATTTGTTTAGAAAAGGAGACAAGCAAATTTTCTACATTTGTTTAGAAAAGGAGACAAGCAAAAATTTCTACATTTGTTTAGAAAAGGAGACAAGAAAATTTTCTACATTTGTTTAGAAAAGGAGACAAGAAAATTTTCTACATTTGTTTAGAAAAGGAGACAAGCAAATTTTCTACATTTGTTTAGAAAAGGAGACAAGCAAATTTTCTACATTTGTTTAGAAAAGGAGACAAGCAAATTTTCTACATTTGTTTAGAAAAGGAGACAAGAAAATTTTCTACATTTGTTTAGAAAAGGAGACAAGAAAATTTTCTACATTTGTTTAGAAAAGGAGACAAGCAAATTTTCTACATTTGTTTAGAAAAGGAGACAAGCAAATTTTCTACATTTGTTTAGAAAAGGAGACAAGCAAATTTTCTACATTTGTTTAGAAAAGGAGACAAGCAAATTTTCTACATTTGTTTAGAAAAGGAGACAAGCAAATTTTCTACATTTGTTTAGAAAAGGAGACAAGCAAATTTTCTACATTTGTTTAGAAAAGGAGACAAGCAAATTTTCTACATTTGTTTAGAAAAGGAGACAAGCAAATTTTATACTTTTGTTTAGAAGAGGAGACAAGCAAATTTTCTACATTTGTTTAGAAAAGGAGACAAACAAATTTTCTACATTTGTTTAGAAAAGGAGACAAACAAATTTTCTACATTTGTTTAGAAAAGGAGACAAGAAAATTTTCTACATTTGTTTAGAAAAGGAGACAAGCAAATTTTCTACATTTGTTTAGAAAAGGAGACAAGCAAATTTTCTACATTTGTTTAGAAGAGGAGACAAGCAAATTTTCTACATTTGTTTAGAAAAGGAGACAAACAAATTTTCTACATTTGTTTAGAAAAGGAGACAAACAAATTTTCTACATTTGTTTAGAAAAGGAGACAAACAAATTTTCTACATTTGTTTAGAAAAGGAGACAAACAAATTTTCTACATTTGTTCAACCTTCTTCTTCTTCTTCTTCTTCTTCTTCATCGAACGCTTCATATCGACCACTTGTTAACCCCTCTGTGTGATTTGTATGTAATTTGAGCCTAAGAGCGATTTTTCGTTGTGCCACTTATGCACCTACAAGTAGGCCATCACATCCGATTTCTGCTATGCTTTTTATTTACTAGGTGGCTTCCTAGGTCCTACATTATCGCCTCTAACAATATGCCTTGTAGGTCGCAAGGGTATAATTTGTTGTTGCCCTTGCGGGCTCCATCTAGTGTGGCCGTCAGCGTTGCAGTACGTGTGCTTATGTGATTTTTTTTCTCCAATCCAGAAGCACTTGAGATTTCAGCTCTTCGGCTCGGTGCAATGGACATCGTAACCTTCGGTTCGGTGCAACGAACACCGTAAATCTGGAGAACCTGTGGCTTTTTCTGCCAGCCAGCGGAATTGAACCGGCACTCACAGAGGGCTTGTCACACGCAGTCCAACACGCTACGAACACGCTGGGCACGCGGGCGTGCCTATGTGATACAGACCAGTACTGTATCTTTTCCTAAAACCACGTTTGTTATTGAAGATGGTTTCACATGCTAGTCCGCAATATAATCTACGCCATCACTTGCAAGCGGTGTGACAAGGCATATATCGGCGAAACAGGCAAAATACTTATTGACCGTTTCGGCCAACACTATCGCGATATACGACACTGCTCCGTGATTCCTGTAATCACTCATTTCAATGGAACTGACCATTTTGGAGCTCGCGATATCCATGTCACTGCCATCCTATCATGTCCCTCTGATGATCGTAGTCAATTTGCTCTGGAAAATCGTTTTATTTCGTTATATGGTACCTTGCGACCTCATGGACTCAACGTACTACATTCCTATGCTTCTTAGTACTTTCTCTTCTTACGCAACATATTCTATATGTGTGTATATGTAAAATGTATATAAGTTATATGTTTACTTAATCTTTTATTGTTTCTCTTCCTTTTCTACTTCTAGTTTTTGTTGCATTTATTTCGTTATTCATTTTGAGTCCAATATTTGTATTTGTAGGACTGTTGGAAAATGTATGAGGAGACTACGGCTAGAGTACTGCATGAAGGAAAACTGACAGAGGCCTTCGAAATAAAGACTGGTGTGCGACAGGGCTGCCTTTTATCGCCCTTCCTTTCCTGCTGGCTATTGACTGGATAATGAGATCAACAACTGTCAGGGGAAGAAATGGAATACAATGGACCATGATGAGTCAATTGGAGGATCTGGATTTTGCAGATGATCTAGCACTCCTCTCTCACAACCATCAGCAGATGCAAGAGAAAATAACAAAACTAGAAACAGTCTCACAGCAACTAGGCCTGACTATTCATGGGGAGAAAACAAAGATCATGAGATTAAATGCTGGTTCCAGAGACCCAATCTTATTGAGAGGATCACCACTAAAAGAGGTGGACACATTTACATATCTGGGAAGTGTCGTCAACATTCAAGGTGGCACAGATGAAGATGTTAAGGTTAGAACACAAAAGGCAAGATCAGCATTTGCCATTCTGAAGAACATATGGAGTTCAAGAATGATTAGGAATAAAACTAAGATAATGATATTTAACTCAAATGTCAAGTCTGTCCTTTTGTATGGAGCAGAGACATGGAGAACAACTAAAGGGAACACCAAAAAGTTGCAGACATTCATCAATAGATGCCTACGCAAGATACTACATCTGAGATGGTACGATAGGACCACAAACAGAGAACTGTGGGATAGGACAGGACAATGGCAGGTGGAACAAGAGATAATGAGCAGAAGGTGGAGATGGATAGGACACACACTGAGGAAACCCCTGACAGCATCGTGAGACAGGCTCTCCGATGGAACCCCAGGGCAATAGAAGTAAGGAAGACCCAGAAACACCTGGAGACGGGAGTTAGAGATGGAATGCAAGAGGACGGGGAGAGAGTGGCGAGATCTGGAAAGGATGGCCTTGGATAGGCGGGCTTGGAAGGCCTTGGTTGCGGACCTATGCTTCCCTAGGGGCGAAGGGTGAAGAAGAAGAAGGACTGTTGGAGTATCTCTTTCGTAGTCTATATGTAGTGTGCTGTGAAATTTGTCACTCCTGTTGTATCGTTTGCTTAATAATGACCTTTTGGTCGAAACGTTGCCATGTATTGTCATTGTTTTTGTATTTTGTAAAACTACATTACTTTATTATTATGTGTTTCGCCATTTTACATAGTTTTACTGTACTGTCCCCCTACATCGATCATTAGATTTCTAGACGATTCCACAACTATTCGACTATATTTGATAATTAAATCAAATAAGAACAGAAGAGTCCAAACGACAGAGATAAAATGTTTACAATGGAATTCTAAATGTTACAAGAAGAGATAAAATCAGAAAAAGTGGGATCTTTGCCGGTGCTACAATATATTAAGAAACAACAGGTCAAATGGTTCAGACATGTATCAAGTTACCACAAGACAGTCTCCAACAAAGAGCACTAGCACTCAGATACAACAACAACAGACACAGATGTCGACCACGTACACGATGGATCGAATACATTTCCGAGGCACTAAATTCCACCTTGTACAAATCACACAAGGAGGCTTGTTTCAGGTGCCTATTTTTCGACCTGACGCCGAAAAGTAAAATAGGGATAGAGAAAGAAAGAAAAACAACTGGATAATGAACAATGATCTCTAGTGAGCAAATCTAACTTTACACCATTGAGTACGCTCTCTCCATTCTCTTTACAACTGAGTTTGTTAACTTCGTTCTCTTTACAACTGAGTTTGTTAACTTCATTCTCTTTACAACTGAGTTTGTTAACTTCATTCTCTTTACAACTGAGTTTGTTAACTTCATTCTCTTTACAACTGAGTTTGTTAACTTCATTCTCTTTACAACTGAGTTTGTTAACTTCATTCTCTTTACAACTGAGTTTGTTAACTTCATTCTCTTTACAACTGAGTTTGTTAACTTCATTCTCTTTACAACTGAGTTTGTTAACTTCATTCTCTTTACAACTGAGTTTGTTAACTTCATTCTCTTTACAACTGAGTTTGTTAACTTCATTCTCTTTACAACTGAGTTTGTTAACTTCATTCTCTTTACAACTGAGTTTGTTAACTTCAATCTCTCAACTACTGACTGTTGACTCCAATCGCTCAACTATGCTGACTCCAATCTCTCAACTATGTTGACTCCAATCTCTCAACTATGTTGACTCCAATCTCTCAACTATGCTGACTCCAATCTCTCAACTATGTTGACTCCAATCTCTCAACTATGCTGACTCCAATCTCTCAACTGTTGACTCCAATCTCTCAACTATGTTGACTCCAATCTCTCAACTATGCTGACTCCAATCTCTCAACTATGTTGACCCCAATCTCTCAACTACTGACTATACTGACTGACATCTCTCCGTAATTTAATCCACTGACTCTGATTTGTCTACCATAATGTACATTGTAAACAAAAACACAACAGTAAGGAAACCATTTTTCATATCTTGAGTTATATCTGGTAATGTGATGTTAGGGTCGTATTTTTTCATTGAACGTCGGCACACGATGGGCGATGCGGTAAACATGACGCCGGCTGCCATTACTTCCCAGCCCTTTTCGTGGTACCTAATTGAGGCTGGGTTGACCTAAGACCCGTTGAAATGAAAATCGTGGCATATCCTTTACAGGACGGAGCCATCAACCACAATAAACGAATGATTTTATAGGTACCACTTATACGTTCAGTAGTTTGCCATTGCTTTCTGAACTGCGAAGTCTATTTTACCTTTCGTAAAATCCCACGGAAACGAATTTGCTTCCAAACTTGCCCACCGTGGGGTTTGAATCAGGTACACTTGGTTTGTCATCGAGCTTACTACCGTTTAAGATATTATTCCACGCCCATTGTGAACTGAACCTGGGCCACTATTCTAAGAAGCGAGTTTACTAACAACTGCGCTACTGCGATCTAAATCATTAACATTGAGTAGGATATCTTCAAAATGTCCCTTTCCTCAGTCTCTACTAAGCTAAAAATGATTACCATAATTTCTGAGTTATAAGAAATTTTTAAAACTGGACCAAGCACCTCCATCAAGTGAACGAAGACAGAATACCTTTCAGGGGCGACTGCGGAGCAGAGGCTTTGATTCCTAACTCTTTTCTTATTTTGACACTGAGTAGCTAATAATTAGTTACAATAGCGTTGTTGGAAGACACCAAGATGAATCGACGGTGACAGGAATGAATGAGGTCGAAATCAGGGCTGAGACGAGCAAGGACATACGCTAGGAAGATCGGCTTAACAATGCACGTGTAACCAGCGCGAGGCGAGAACACTTAGCATAAATACGATTAGACACCTGTTGAAGGAGGCTGGGCACCTATGGGTGTGCCATGCGGAGTGAAACGTTGACGGATTGTAAACACTAAAAAGTGAATACACGTTGAAATATCATAATAGTTTATCTCGTACCGTTATACGTTACATAGGGTCTGCAAGCAATTTCTCCATACCGCTCTATCCCGTGCAACTCGCTCAATCTCTTCCATGGAACTGGGATCGATATTTCTTGCCTCTCTCAGCAAAGTTAGTTTCAGGGTTTCCTTAGATCGTCTTCTCTTTCTTGAACCCTCTGCATCCCACTTCAATGCCTGCTTTGATATTAGTTGATCATTTCTTCTCAAGGTATGCCCAACATATCTCCATCTTCTCCTTCTTATAACAGTTGTTACTAGTGGTGCAATATACACAACCGATGTAGTAGAAACGAGTACCAAGTAGAACCATATTTAAAAATAAATAATATGAATACAGAGCAAGAGGAAGACGGCGTAAAAGATGGAGTGACAGGATCAAGAATAACATTGAAGAAATTACCAATTTCTTCATGATAACGAAAGCAAGATTGCAAGGATCAGTGCAGTGATATGTTAGGCGTCAGCGATTTACGGAAGCCTATAAATCTGAGGTGGTCAGACCGGATCAGATTAGATCTGGAGAAAACCGTGGGGAGTAATACTGATTATATGGATAACAGTGTTACATAAGCGAAGCAAAAGGGATAATTAAATAAGAAAAAATAACAGCAGCCTAGGTAAATCATCCTTCTTATGTGCATTATTGTTTTAGTTTATTTAGTATTACGTGTTTGTATTTGTTCTCTTGATAAAGGCCTACGGTTGAAATGTTGTCATTTTTCTTTGTTAATTGTTCATTTTTCCTCTCTTATGTAATACTGTATATTCCTGTCTTTGTCAAAATTCGCTCTTATCAGCCGCCCTGATCAAGACTGAGCGTATAGTATAGGAGAAGGAAACACACATTTTAAAAAAAATGTCACTACCAAGCGTAAAGACCACAGCAGACGTTGCGTGTAGATAACAAATCTTTCTTTAGTAAAAAAAAAAAAAAAAAAAAAAATGTCAAGTTAAAAAGACAGAAGAGAAGAAATAGAGAAATGTAAATCCGATGATTTTATTAGAGGTGAGATTTTGAAAATGTTTAAAACAACTAAGATTGTTACTCTATGAAAACTGAAAGTAAGATTACATTTAAGAAACGACATTGCTATTTTTAAACAACTTCGTAGAAAGCTGTAAGGGGCGTTGGTTCATTTTTCGAAAATCTGATGGTGGTAAAAACTATTGTTTGTGGAAAAAAAATGTTTTTTGTTAGAAGCAAATACTACAGATTTGAGAGAAGTGCATGTAAGGGTACGATATTGTCTATTTGGATGAATCATGAGTTAATACGCCATCCACTATAACTGTGAAAAAATGAGACTATTTCTACTATTCGAAGAATGACACCGGTACAGCTATTAGAAAAGTGACACCACCACAACTATGAGAAAATTACACTACTGCAACTATTAGAAAAATGACACCACTACAACTGTTAGAAAAATTACACCGCTACAACCATTAGAAAAATGACACGACTGCAACCATTAGAAAAATGACATCACTACAACTATTAGAAAAATGAGATCACTACAACTATTAGAAAAATGACATCACTACAACTATTAGAAAAATGACATCACTACAACTATTAGAAAAATGAGATCACTACAACTATTAGAAAAATGACATCACTACAACTATTAGAAAAATGACATCACTACAACTGTTAGAAAAATTACACCACTACAACCATTAGAAAAATGACACGACTGCAACCATTAGAAAAATGACATCACTACAACTATTAGAAAAATGACATCACTACAACTATTAGAAAAATGACATCACTACAACTATTAGAAAAATGACATCACTACAACTATTAGAAAAATGACATCACTACAACTATTAGAAAAATGACATCACTACAACTATTAGAAAAATGACACTAATGTAACTATTAGAAAAATGACATACACTAAATATAAATATCTTGCTGAATCCATATGTATCAAACGGGACAGAAATATTTAAGCTGATATTATAGACTGATAATTAGGACAAGATGGAAAGGTTGAAAAGATAATCCTGAGCATTGACACTTATAGTTTCTGCACGTCGCTGTCGATACAAAACCAATTTTCAAAAACATTAATACGACACGACACATAACTGAGATGTAACTATGTTTCTACTACGGCGAAACATTAAAAAGTATAGCGCACGCAGTGTTTCTTGGCAATGTTCGTGGCTTGCCTTGAACGGGTTTTGAGATGATATGTTGTTATTTTGTTACTTTTAAACTGAAGAGCTCCCCTGGACCTAAGTTTCAAAACTTTTAAGCTGCTGCTAATATAGTTTATTTATTTTTTGGATGTTGTTGAAATATATAAAATGTAACACTGTAGAAAGATGTTGCAATTTTAGCATAGAAACACGTCGCGTGCCTGAAACAGTCCGCGGGCCGTGAGTTCCCCACCCCTGGTGCAAAGATAAAACTCCGAATCAAACTGACACCTAACCCGTGCGATGTACCGTAAAAATTAATTGTTAGTACACATTATCTTTAATATTCCAGAAACATAAAAGTAATTCGCTTCCGTGAGCAATTCATGTTGTCTAGGAAGTTATAGATAAGGTCATTTTAAAGTTATGGAAGCCCTCCTGCCCAGCGTGTTCGTAGCGCGTTGGACGACAGGTGACAAGCCCCCGGTGAGTAAGGTTCAATTCCGCGGGTTGGCAGAAAAGCAATAGGTTATCCAGATTTACGGTGTTCGTGGCACCGAACCGAAGCGTTACGATGCCCATGGCACCGAGACGAAAAGCTGAAAGCTCAAGTGGTTCTGGATCGGGACAAAGAAAAAAAAGTTATGAAAATTATTAGAAAGTTAGCAAAAATTCGCTGCAATGCATCGATAGGTCGGTCACAGAGAAAATCGATTGTTCGTAGCTCTGGTGTGTGTATTTGCTCTTCTAGAATGTTGAACTAGTTGTTTCTGGTACCTAAACATGTTTAGGTATATCCTTCTGCCTTTTTCTGCTTTGCTCATGCGTTGTCCCAGGCAACATAAGGCCGGCTAACTCAGACGGGAAATCGAAAATTCTTGTTTAATTGCGACTGGTTTTTATATATGTTTGATAAAACACTGTACGTGTTTTTGAAATGTTACTCAATTCTATACGTTCATGATCATTTATTGATGAAAAATGTTAATAATAATGTTACTTAATGTTAAATGTAATTTGTTACATAATATAACCTTGATTGGGCATGTTGTATTGTTTTTTAAATGAGATAGTCTATTTACAACAATACTGGAATACAAGGATCACGCGACAATTGTGATCTTATTTACTAAAATTTTTACCTGAGCACGTCGGCCGTATGTTATCGGGGGCTACGGCTCATGCTAAGGTCAATAGGTTAAAGTCAAGGCTGGAATGGCCAGAATGTTTCATGGTGACAGTAACAATTCTGGTCAGTGTTTAGCCATCCTCATCATCGACAACATCAGCATCATCATCATGAGCAGTATTATATGTCAAAACACTTGAATTATCTCTTCATATTTTGCAGCATTAACCTGTTTTCCTTGAGCTTATGCTCCGTCAAGGTTTAGAGGGTCTCTGTGATATAGAGGTTAGGTGATTGCCCCTCGTTCCAAAGGTACTCGTTGTCATTGGGATAATTTTCCAGAGATCCCTGATCTCAGTGTAGGTGAGATCACGTTCCTAGTCCTATCAGAGACGAACGATATAACGTAGGTACCATGTTCAATTTGAGCTCGTAAAAAACCTTTGGTAGTTCAAAATAGAGAAGAGCAAGCTGGAAATCCGCTGCCCAGGGAAAATTCATTTGAAAGGTTTATTTGTTTTAATTTCTACAAAATATTTTTATCATCTTCAAAATTACACCTGGGACCATCTCATGTGCTACGGAGTTCGTGCACTGCCGCTGAGATTTTCCTGTGTAAGAAAGAGATCGTAGCACAGACGGCTACTCACCGAAGTGCAATGATGATGGTTATATCAATCAATCAAGCAATCTTCTTCTTCTTCAGCGATCTCTGGTCATGCGCTTAATTTACTGTGGACATCAAACTGGGCAGTCAGCTTCAGATCTATCAGGTCTCCCCATGGGCGCCCGCAGGGGGCAGGGGCACTTGCCCCCTGGATTGCTTGAAAATAGTCAAATAATGTTACTTTCATTACTACTCCTTGTACAAAGTACAAAGAATTTAATGAATGTGCCAGAAACCATACCAGCTCAGCATGGCATCGTGGGTCTCAACAAGAGCTGTTCAAGTTGATCTTCCAGAAGTCCAACTGCAAGTTCAAAACCTGCTCAGTGTAGTAAAACTTCACCGAGGTGATTCCGATAACTATTTCAGGGATATTTTTGAGAAAACAGTACAACTCGCACAGAAAGTGGATATTGAACTGATTATCCCAAGACATTGTGGAAGACAAAAGCATCGAAATAATCCGGGAACCATAAGTGTTGAAGAGTACTTCAGACAAACAGTTTACATTCCATACTTAGATTCTCTAATTAACTCAATGGAGAGTCGATTTTGTGAAGCCAACAGTGCACAATTTAACTTAGCGTTGCTACATCCTTCGAAATTGTGCAAACTGAATCGTCAAACAGTTTAAGGATATAATGTCTACTATTAATCAGGTATACCACATTGGTAATTTTGAAACTGAAGCCTTTGTTGGTTTGTTTTTTGGAAAACGCGAGAATACAAAAGTAGCCAAGATTTCATCGACTTGTTACCTTTTACAAAGTTTTATCCGAGTGTCAGGTATGCCTTACTAGTTTTGCTAACATTACCAGCAACAACATGTACGCTTTTAGATCTACAATGTCAGATGAACGTCTGTCTGGATTGTGCATGTTAAGCGTACACAGAGACAAAGTGAACTGCAACAAAAAATACTTTATGGACAAAATTGTAGATATGTTTGGTAGCGATAACAGACGACTCCAGTTCTTGTTTAAAGAATAAATTTTATTTTAAATTTATGTTGTAATATTTTTTTTTATATACATATATTGTGTTCATAAAAATTTTGTTGCTACAGTATGCCCTTCATTACTACAATGTCCTGTCCGTTCGTTCACCATACAAATACGCTACAGTAAATTAAAACTACATTAAAACATTACTAAAAATATTTTGCCCCCCCCCTAGAAAATTTTCTGCGGGCGCCTCTGGGTCTCCCCAAAGCTTAGTCTTTAAGTCAACTGGGCGTGGCCATATGCTTCTTCTAAGCTCACACAGGAGATGATAGTCTTGCAGGATCTTCTCCGGTGTCTGTTCTGCCTGCTGACACTGGCAAAGAACTGTTTGACTTATTTCTAGTCTATATAAGTGTTTGTTGAGTACTCTACAGTGTTCGGTAAGTAAGTCGAAATATAATGGCTAGGTGTGTTCTGCTTACAAAGTTTACAATTCGTTTATTCTAATGGTCTTTGTGTCCCGGTTAAGTCTATATTGTTCCCTAACATCTGGCTAGAAATGTGCTGAGAATGAGGTAAGTTCCTGACGTTATTTTTCTGCCCGTATTTAACTCTGTGAGGTGACGTCTGTGGCTTAGGGGTTAGTGACTAGGTTTATTAACCCCGACGTTCTGAGTTCGAATCTCGCTGCGGACAATTTGGTTGCAAATTGTTTCGTGTGGATTTTTACAAAAGACGATGGCACCACCCGTTCAGAAAGCAATGGCAAACTACTGAACGTAATAATGCCTAGAAAAATCACAAACAACGTTTAAAAAAGCTGTGAGTTGATTCGCAAAGTCATGTAAAGGATATGCAATTAACTTTTTTTTTTATTTAACTGTGCGCGCTTTTAAATTACTTCCCTTAGACAACTATTTTTAATTTGTGAACTGCATATGTTTATTTTGTGGTTGCGTCCCTTGCACTGTCACAGATTTGTTCATTCAATTATTCAAACAATCAAGTACCATGCTTACTAGCGTAGGCGATCATGTTTCTCCACAACTTTTCTCTCTATCACTCTCCATGGTGAAGGTTAATCAGTTCTGAAGTCGATTTTTTGTCGAATCACGATGTCAGGCTATTCAACATCTTCTCCCTCAGCCTTCCACAATCTCTCCTTTTCGTGTATTTCAGAGAGTAGAGGTTAGGAGATCGTCTCTCGTGTCAATGGTACCAGGTTCGCTCCTTCGTGGAGCTATCTAGATATTTTTCTAGATATTCCTGATCTCAGTGTAGGTGAGATCAAGTTCCTAGTCATATTGGAGAGGGACGATAAAATGTAGGTCCCGTGTTGAATTTGAGCATGTGAAAGAACCCGTGGCAATTCAAAATCGAGAGTAGCAGGCTGGAAAGCCGCTGCCTGGGCAAAATTCATTAGAAAAGAATGAAAATAAAAATTTATACAAAAATATTTTCCCCATCTTCAAATTTACATCGGGATCCTCGCCGATGCTAAGGAGTTAGTGCACTGCCGCTGAGATCTTCTTGAGTAAGAAAGAGATCGGAGAACATATGGTTAGTCACCGATGTGCAATGATGATGGTCCTATCAATCAATCAATCGTTTAGAACTATAAGCTGGTAAGGTTAAGGGCGGTGCAAGCAAAATGATTAGTGTAATTTGCTTGGTAGATGAGGAGTGGTTCCTATAAATGACATGTTTAGCTTCTTTTTTAGCATCTAGTAATTATGAATGTTATTTTTGGTATGATTCTTCTTGACCTTTCACCTCACAACGAAGCACAGGTCTTCAACAAACTTCTTCCAGCTCTTCCTCTCTTCTGCCATCCCATCCAATTTTCTTGCAGTTTTACCTTTCATTTTAATATCCGCTCTCTTGTCCATGTGTTTCTAGGCCTTCCTCCCCTCTTTCCCTGCGGGTTCCAAAACAGTGCCTGTCTTGCAAATGCTTTCTGTCGTTCTTCTAAATGTATGTTCTATCAATCGCCAGCGTCTCTTTTCTTTCTTCTTTCTTATCTCTTTCTTATCTCTTTCTTATCTCTTTCTTATCTCTTTCTTATCTCTTTCTTATCTCTTTCTTATCTCTTTCTTATCTCTTTCTTATCTCTTTCTTATCTCTTTCTTATCTCTTTCTTATCTCTTTCTTATCTCTTATCTCTTTATCTCTTTCTTATCTCTTTCTTCACTGGTATCTGCTTAGTTCTTTCTCTGAGTTCCTCGTTCGTAATCTTATCATACCATCTCAGTCCCTCTTTCGATTGTTGGGGAGTCTGAACCAATCATTATGAAGTCCTATAGTTTTTGGTGGTTTTTGTATGGTCTCATGTCTCTGGGACTTCATTTACTGGGTGCCGTTGTTATATCTGACTCTCAGTCAATGTTCCCTCAAAAGATCAGAAGGGAGTTTCGGTATGAGTGGATGTTCGTCTATAGAAGTTTCTAACCTCCGGAGTTACGATGGATATACTGTCCTGGGCATGAAGCGTTTCGGTAATGGGAGCTGGAAAAGGCTTGCATCAACAGCATCGATTGTTGGGGAGTTGAAGATGGATAAGGGGATTGTTCTCGGGCTCTTCACGACTGTCTGTTGGATGAGGATACTAAAATAGATGTTGAATCAATCAAGCGATTTAGGCAGTTTGGAGTTGCCCGTTGTACAAGTAGAACTGGATGCCTGAAGGGTATAGTGAGGGGTGTGTTTAATGTGAGCACGGGAACCATCAGTATGCATACTCTTCGATATCTGTTGGGGAAGACTGAGCACCTATGGGTCTGCCCGGAGTGCAATGATGTCAGTTTAGTAACCAATAACCAATCCGAGCCATATAACAACATTGACTTCCCATTTCTTCTTCTTCTTTGCGATCGCTATCTTTTGATGATTATACCGTTAGACGCGTTCTTATGATGAAATCGACTGTTGTCTGGAGCTCATCTCTAGTGCCATGTAGTTTGATGATTATACCGTTAGACGCGTTCTTATGATGAAATCGACTGTTGTCTGGAGCTCATCTCTAGTGCCATGTAGTTTTGAATGTAGTGTTGTGTTGTAGGGCCAGCATTCCTTTCTTGGGAGGACATACAGGGGCAGTCTTGCAGGACATGTTCTGTGGTTTGTTCAGCGGAGCCACAGGGGCACAGAGGGATTTTGGGCCAATCTTAACCTGTGTAGGTGTTTGTTCAGTCTGTTATGGCCTATCCTGAGTCGGAAGATGAGAAAGATTCTCCGCTTTGTGTTTGTTTCGATCTCCTTTGACTTTCCTAACTTACTCAATGCAATAAAATTTCCTCATGCTTTTTGTATTTTTATCTTGACATCTTAATTGCGTTGCACTAACTGAATTTCGACAAACAATAAGTTAATTGTTAAACAGAGTTCTGCTTGTACAAACAAAAACAATATGTTTTCGTTTCACATATTTTCCGAAGCAGTTAAGCAAAGATATGTGGCATAGTTCTGTTTTTGTTATCTTGATATAATAGCTATAATGCTTTGACCAGAACATGACAGCAACAGAGGCAGAACATTCGTAAGTGTAAACCTTAGGATAAAGTTTAGTTTTTGAGGATCTTTGTAGAGTAGATGTTAGGGGCTCACCTCTCATGCCAAAGGAACCAGTTCGCTCCCTCATGGAGATATTGGGATATTTTCAAGAGATCCCTGATCCCAGTGAGATCACATTCCTAATCCTGTGTCGAAGACGAACGATAAAACGTAGGTCCCGTGTTCAATTTGCCAACGTAAAAGAACCAGTTGAAAATCGATAAGACAGGCTGGATAGCCGCTGCCCGAGCATAATTCATTAGAAAAAGTTAAAAAATAATATTTCTAAACATATCTTCACCATCTTCAAAATTACATAGTGAATTCTCGCCGGTACTACTGAGTTCTTGCACTGTATCTGAGATTTTCATGTATAAGAAAGAGATCGGAGCACAAATGGTTACTCATCGAAGTGCAATGATGATGGTCCTATCAATCAATCAATCAATCAATCTTACGATAAAGTTAGTTAACTACTGCGAAAATCAATGGGACCCTCCTTGAACAGTTTCTACACACGCCTATGCACAGCACAATCCTAAACAATCCATTACAACAAATATTAGCAAGAATAAACTATATTTTAAAAAATACACATTAACAAATTAAAATGTACTTAAGGCAGGTGTTCTAAGATAGGGTGACCTTGTTAACTTTCAGCTATGGACCAGATACTTCTCTATATAAGTCGAAAACATCCTCTGGCTCATATTCACAGGCAACTAATTCAGGTAAGATATATCTTATCGGGCATGTTAATGACCATCAGCTTTTAAAACTAACTTTTAACCAATAAAGCAACAGCAGCTTTTAAAAGTCTGAATAAAATATGGAACTGCAAGTTATATAGTATTTAAACTACGAGTAAATTACGAATTTGTAATTGAAATGTTGTATCAATCCTAACATATGCCAACGAAAGTTGGAAAATGACTAAAGATATAGAAAGCAAGTTGAATGCATTTGAAAATAGATGCCTGCGAAAAAATGCATATAAATGGAACGAATTCAGGAGAAGTGATGAAATCAGAGACATGTCTGGTTAATCACTAGTGACAACTGTTATAAGAAGAAGAAGATGGAGATATGTTGGGCACACCTTGAGGAGAAATGATCAAAGAATATCAAAGCAGGCATTGAAGTGGGATGCAAAGGGTTCAGGAAAGATTGGACGACCTAAGGAGAGCCAGAGACAAACTTTGCTGAGAGAGGCAAGAAATATTTTTTTCAGTTCCATGGAGGATATTGAGCGAGTTGCCCAGGATAGAACGGTATGGAAACGTTGTTTGCAGGCCTATGAAACGTATAACGGTATGAGAGAAATTATTAATATTATGTTAGTAATATGTGCTTTTGGACATAAGTGTTACAGAGGTTTACTTCGTATATCATAGACAGAGAAGAGAACAAATAGATCTATCCAGAAAGAACTCAAAATCAAAGAAAACTTACTGATGCTGCAAATAAGAAAGAGAAAATTGAGATATTTTGGAAATATAAAAAGACATGAAGGGCTGGAGAAGACCATCATGGAAGGAGGCATACCGGCAAAGAGAAGAAGAGGAAGACCACGGAGAAGATGGATTCAGGATGTAATCGATGGTTTTAACGTGACGGCTGCAGAGGCAGGACATCTAGCCTATGAGAGAAAGAAATTCCGAAGAACTGTTTTGGTGGCAAAGTTATGCTCAGGACAAGCTATTTGATGATGATGATGATGAAACAACTGGGCTGTCTTTTCTTCTTCACCTGTAGTGTCTGTACAAACACATGTTTTGGGTATTCCATTCAAATTCTGTGCTCGTTATATTTATTACTGATCTGTTAGTAATATTAGTAACGCATTGTTATTACTATAATAATTAGTACGTTTTTACCTCTTCTATTGTATTCATACTGTTACCAGGTTGTTGCCCACTGTCGTGGTTTTCTGATTTTGTCTTGTGCTGCTCTAATAGCCTGTGAGATAGTTATTTTGGCTTTTTGACAGAATTCTGCTATGCCATCCGTCCATCTTTTTCGTGGTTTTCCTCTCGCCTACTTTTCTGATGTTATGTTGTAAAAGTCTGTGTACAGCAGAGTTTGGTTACATTCTTATTAAGTGACCGAACAACTTCAGTCTTTTTTTCTCAATGTAATTCAAGGAAGGTTCTGTTCCAAATTTCTTTCTTATACTGATATTGGCTATTCTCTGGTATTGTTGGTAACTTTTCGTAGACATCGCAATTCACGTGTAGTTATTTTTTGCGACTGTGCTTTGCTCATTGTCCATGTTTGGCTCTGGTAAGACACATTACTACCATTGTTATTATTTAATGACTATTAACATTATTAGTTAATGTTTTAGACCGATTCTCAGAAGGAGATAATATAACAGTGTAAAGAAAAGAAAAGGAATCTTTTTTTAAACCACGTCGTATATAGGATTTACATCAGGCCTGCATACAAAGAAACCGTATCAAAAGAATAAGAATCCGACAATCAAGGTTCTTCGGGAATATAATGCGAAGAGAAGGTTTAAAACATTTGGTAACAACAGGTAAAATTCAGGAACGAGAGATCGCGGAAAACACAGGAGAAGATGTTGGATGGCCTGACATCATGGTTCGACACAAGATTGACGTCAGAACTGATTACATGCACCAAGCAGAGAGAGTTGTGGGGAGACATGATCGCCTACGCCGGAAGGCATGGCACTTGATTGATTGATATAAGATAATACGGCGCTAGGCCCGTATTTATCATTGACTGTTGGCACACGATGGGTGATGTGGTCAACATCACGCCGGTCATCTTTACTTCTTCTCAGCAATAACATATTGGCAAACATGGATCTGTGGATAAGGACGAGGCAGGGATATATGATGACTCAGGTCAGGAGAAGAACGTGGTGGTGGGTTGGGCATACTCTGTGGAAGACACAATGGAGTGAAATTAGACAAACACTTGACTGGAGCCCGCAAGGAAAATATAAAAGGGGACACCCAAAACTGACCTGGATACGGAATCATGTTGAAGAACTGAAAGATGTAGAAATATCCTGGGAAGCATAACAAAACATCAGCGCAGTTGTTAATGAGCTCACATATTAGACGCGTGATCTGGGTTCAATTCTACAGTGGGCGTGGAACAATTTTCTGACCGTTTACGGCTCTCAGGTTCTCCCCCACAGCCTTAAATGGGTGCCAAGAAAAGCACTGGGAAGTAAAGGCGGCGTACGGGATGTTGCCCACATTACTCATCGTATGCCGACGGTAAAATAATACGTCCTTAACACCGTTTTCATGTATTCATTCTATAAGCACAAACGTTCAATTTTGGTCACAGTTGACATCAGTTGACGACAGAGATTAAGAACAGAAAGGGACTTCAAAAATGACAATAGCTCTTTGTTGTCTACTGTTACCAATTGTGCTGCTATACGTCGAAGGAGCCAAGAATTATGGGGATGCATTGACCAAGTCCATCCTTTTCTACGACGCTCAGCGTTCAGGCAAACTTCCAGCTAATAATCCAATTCCTTGGAGAGGTAAGGAATTTATTGTTGTATTCTATATGTGGTGTGCTGTGAAAGAAGTGAAATTCTTCACTTCTTGTATCCTTTGCTTGATAAAGGCCTTTTGGTCAAAACGTTGCTCTGCAGTGTTATTGTTTTTGTATTTTGTAAAACTACAGTACTTTGTTTTTACGAGTTTCGCCATTGGAGAGAGTAAGGCACGCAAAAGAAATCAGAACATTAAGTATGTTTTTTTATAAAAGGAAAAGGCAAAATAAAAAATAAGATAATTTTACAAACTATAAAAACAGCTTAAATAAAAAAAAGTTCTTAGAACATTCTGGACCGCGAAGAGAAAAAACAAAGACACTCTACAAGACCTGCAAATCGAGAAACATTGGCTCATAAGTAACGCCATGTCCCGGAAGATTAAATATTTTGGTCACGTTAATCGTCACAGTGATTATTAGAGAACGGTCATGGAAAGCATGGTTCCTGTCGTACGAGACAAGTGACGACCAAGACAAAGATGGCAGCAGGAGATCAGGGAGACATTGAACATGACGCTGGAGGAGAACTTGATAGAGACGGAGAGTTTTCAGGCGGATTGTGATGAAAGCAACATTACGCAAGCGACATGCTACTACTTGAGTCTATCTCAAACAATGACTACAAGAAAACATGGATCAGATAACATTGTTCTTATGTAGAGCATAAACACCACTATGACGTAGTGGTTCAATTTCTGGTTCTTCTTCTTCGACCGCTACATATCGACCACTTGTTAACCACTCTATGTGATTTGTATGTGATCTGAGTCTAATAGCGATTGTCCATTGTGCCAGTTATGCGCCTACAAGTAGGCCATCACATCGGATTTCTGTGACGCTTTTTATTTACTAGGGTAGCTTCCTTAGACCCTACCTCAGTCGCCTCTTACGACATGCCTTGCAGGTTGCAGTGTTATTATTCTTTGCTTCCCTGAGAATCCGACAACAGACGGGCGAATTCCTGGCTCAATATTCTCTTTCGTTCTCTGTATGTCTACTTAAAAAAAATTATAATGTTTAACATAATCCTTACAGGTGATTCAGCTCTCAACGACTGTGTACCTGGGGGGTGGTATGATGCAGGTGACCACGTCAAATTTGGTTTACCTTTATCCTCCACTCTAACAATCCTTGGATGG
Source organism: Arion vulgaris (assembly GCA_020796225.1). Lineage (NCBI taxonomy): Eukaryota > Metazoa > Mollusca > Gastropoda > Stylommatophora > Arionidae > Arion > Arion vulgaris. The sequence continues at coordinate 10,097,497 of CM036772.1, forward strand.
TCACTCATTAAGTTTAAAGATGGCTATGTCAAGGCTGGACAGTTGAACAACGCTTACGATTCTATTAAATGGGGCTACGATTTCTTACTAAAGGCCTGGAACCCAAACAAGCAAGAGCTAGTTGTACAGGTATGTGTTCTTACTTATACAGGGTGTTCAACTTAAAAGCAGCCCCAGTGATAAATAGAAATTTGCCAGGTACGCATTGCATCGCGTCTATTTACTATTTAAACCGGTTCTGACTAGCTTGTCCTACGTCACATTTGTTCATCGCCCCTTCCCGCACTTCAATTACACACCATCACACAACCTTGACATATACTAATAATAATAGCCGTCCATCGCAAGCGATGATGACAACAATCTCAGACGTGTACTGTTGCACCTCTCTGGTGTGTGCGGAGGTGACTGTAGAGTCCAATCCTAGAACAGAATCCCGACCACAGGTGGGGCATACATGATCAAGGTTAGACATGTGCGTGTTGTGTGCTCTGTCTTTTCGCGCTGCTCGTTTTCTCTGTGACTCAACAATACGATGATTCTCAGCTATTCGGGTTCCTCTTTTTTTGTTACAGCGCCACATTTGGCGATCTTGCGCAAGGGATTCCCAGCACGTATTGTCTATATCGAAGCATTTCAGAGACACTTTAAGAGTGTCTTTAAAGCGTTTTTCTGTCCACCAGCTAAACGTCTGCCCCTTCAAGCTCGCCATACATCAACTGTTTTGGGATGCGTTTATCAGGCATTCGAGCAACGTGACCGACCCATCTCAGTTGGGCCTTCTGCAACAGGGTGTTGACGCTTGGGATCTTTGCTCTTGTGAGGACTTCGCTGTCTGGAATTTTGTCCTGCCAGTTTATTTTTAGTATTCTGCGTAGACAGCTTGTGTGGAAATGGTTTAATTTTCTTGCGTGTCTGCTATACACTGTCCATGTCTCGCTTGCGTACAGCAGCGTGGTTAGCACTATGGCCTGGTAAACTTTCAGCTTTGTGACTATGCTTATCCCCTTCCGTTCCCACACAGTGACACGTAACCTTCCGAACGCAGCACTGGCTTTGGATATCCTATTGTGGACCGCAGAATCTATGTTTGCCGATCTGGATAGGAGGCTGCCAAGATAAGCAAAGTTGTCCGTTGACTGGAGACGCTGGTGTTTAATGTTGATGACTGGATCGTAATACTGTTCTCTAGGGGCGGGCTGGAACATGACCTCTGTTTTTGGTGTTAATGGTGAGGCCAAACCTATCACAGGCCATTGAGAACTTGTCCATGTAAGTCTGCATTTCTTCCTCAGAGTTGGTAGCGAGGGCACAGTCATCAGCAAACAACAGGTTTGAGATAGTTGATTCTTTTACCTTGGTGGAGGATTTTAACCTCCGAAGATTGAATAGGTTACCGTCTGTCCTGTATCTAATCTTTACCCCATGTTCGTCGCCTTCCCAAAAGACATCCGTGAGCATGGCAGCAAACATCATGCTGAAGAGTGTTGGGGCCAGTACACAGCCCTGTTTCACGCCGTTGGTGACATGGAAGGCTTCCGACAGCTCCCCTTCGTCAAGTACACGTGCCATCATGCCCTCGTGAAACTGTTGAACGATCTTGATGAATTTCTTTGGGCATCCAAATTTTTCCATGATCTTCCATAGACCCTCCCTGTTAAACGTGTCGAAAGCCTTTGTCAGATCGACAAAGACCATATAGAGGTTACGGTGCTGCTCTTGGCATTTCTCCTGTAGTTGGCGAGCAGCAAATATCATGTCTGCTGTTCCACGACCTGCCCTGAAGCCACATTGGGTCTCAGGGAGTAAGTCCTGTTCCAGGTGATCGATTAATCGATTGAGGAGGACTCTGGCCAGTATTTTGCCAGGGATTGACAGGAGGGAGATCCCCCTGTGGTTATCGCAGGCCTGGCGGTTATATGACATATACTACGTCATAACTGAACCTTCTCATTTCCATACATATATACCAGATTAGCTCCATTCACAGGCTGCTTTTATCTTGAACACCCTGTAATAGCAGTCATTGTGTTTTCTTTAGTCTTCTGAATGAGAGAGCGGGTGCACTGGCAAGCAATGCTGCGATCAAGAAAGGACTTATTATGTACCAAAATAACATCATCAATCCTCTAAAAGAAAACACACTTGCTGAAATTTTCAACAAAGAAGATAAAGGGTATTCTCTATCTCGGTTGCGCATGATATGCATTCCGATATGTGAGGTAAAACATGAAAACTGAAAGAGAAACCCAAGTAGATAATACATCAACCAGCTCAAAATACAGGGTGTTCAAGATAAAAGCAGCCTGTGAATGGAGCTAATCTGGCATATATGTATGAAAATGAGAAGGTTCATTTATGACGTAGTAATAGATCAAGGTTGTGTGAAAGTGTAGTGCGGGAAGGGGCGATGAACAAATGTGACGTAGGACGAGCTAGTCAGAACCGGTTTAAATAGTACATACACACCACTCACTGTGTAACTGGCAACTTTCGATTTGTCAATAGGGCTGCATTTATCTTGAACACCCTGTAGAAATTGTTAGTCTAAACACTGAAATATATGCTTAGGTGGAGATGGGAGCAATTATGGACATGTCCGATGTACGTTGAAGATGATGCTCAAATGAACAACGAACAATCATTTGCCCGTCCCCCGTGTGTTACTGGGGCTCTAAATGGGAGCAAAGAATAGTAACACTGCGACCTTCAAAGCATGTCGTAAAGGGGAAGCTAGCCTAGGGAAGCTACCCTGATAAATATAAAGAACCGCAGATATCGGGTGTGATTGTCTACTTGTAGGCGCATAACTGGCACAACGTGCAATCGCTCTTTGGCTCAGATCACATAAAGCGGTTTAATTGTGGTCGTTATGAAGCGTTTGGAGAAGAAATTTTCTTGTGTGTTGTGTGCTTTGCATGTACTAACATATATGTGAACTTACTTAGTGTACATCAGACTGAAGGAAAGATGGTGAAGACCAAATGATACCCTGGAGAAAGGACTGAGGAGTAAAATGAAATCAGGTGGAGTGGACTGATGGAGATAAATGAAATCGGAGTATGATGATGGAGAAATGAAATCAGGTGATCTGATATGGGAGACGATGGAGTGGAAATGAAAATTGAGACATATCCTTTACAGGTTTTCGTCATCAACCACAACGAGGCGTCTATTTCCTAGGTACTACTTAAGCGTTCAGTTTTTTTGGCCATTGTTTTCCAACGGTGGTCTATTTTTACACCATCGTTAAAATCCACGCCGAAAAAATGTGCTTCCAAACTGCCAACCACTGAGTTTGAACTAGGTGTTCTTGGGTTGTGATCCAGTTCACTACAACTTAAGCTATAGTACAATACGACTTTACAAAATGTTCCTATTTACTCCGATTCTGAAACGGTTCAGCAGACATCAGTATTTATAATATAAACAGCAATAAGACCAAGAAATGTAATTTATTCCGATTACTAACCGGTGTAAACAAAATGTACTAAATTAAAACATCTTCATATTTTACAAAATTCCCAAACTGTTCAGGTGGGAGATGGAGATACTGATCACGCGTTTTGGGGACGACCCGAAGATATGACCATGCCGAGACCATGCCTGGTAGTTAACGCGAATGTTCGAGGTGCTGACATTGCTGGAGGAACAGCTGCAGCTCTTGCCACTGGATCTCTAGTCTTCAAAGATAAAGGGGATACTGCATATGCTAATCAGCTCCTTAATGCTGCGAAGGGCATATTTGCTTATGCTAAAAGTCACAGGTATCGTTTACTTTCCTTTTATGAGAAAATATAGTTTTTTAGTCATTGGCAAATGGTTGATGAAGCAAAATTGTTATTTTTACAAACTGAAATGAACATTTTCTGCTATTTTTACCATTACTTTCTTCCATCCTTCCTTTCGTTCGCTTGAAATATTGTCTATATATTCAATGTTGTCTCTTGTATCCTTCCTTCCTTTCGTTCGCTTGAAATATTGTCTATATATTCAATGTTGTCTCTTGTATCCTTCCTTCCTTTCGTTCGCTTGAAGCATTGTCTATATATTCAATGTTGTCTCTTGTATCCTTCCTTCCTTTCGTTCGCTTGAAATATTGTCTATATATTCAATGTCGTCTCTTGTATCCTTCCTTCCTTTCGTTGGCTTGAAATATTGTCTATATATTCAATGTTGTCTCTTGTAACCTTCCTTCCTTTCGTTCGCTTGAAATATTGTCTATATATTCAATGTTGTCTCTTGTATCCTTCCTTCCTTTCGTTGGCTTGAAATATTGTCTATATATTCAACGTTGTCTCTTGTATCCTTCCTTCCTTTCGTTGGCTTGAAATATTGTCTATATATTCAATGTTGTCTCTTGTAACCTTCCTTCCTTTCGTTCGCTTGAAATATTGTCTATATATTCAATGTTGTCTCTTGTATCCTTCCTTCCTTTCGTTCGCTTGAAATATTGTCTATATATTCAATGTTGTCTCTTGTATCCTTCCTTCCTTTCGTTGGCTTGAAATATTGTCTATATATTCAATGTTGTCTCTTGTAACCTTCCTTCCTTTCGTTCGCTTGAAATATTGTCTATATATTCAATGTTGTCTCTTGTATCCTTCCTTCCTTTCGTTCGCTTGAAATATTGTCTATATATTCAATGTTGTCTCTTGTATCCTTCCTTCCTTTCGTTCGCTTGAAATATTGTCTATATATTCAATGTTGTCTCTTGTATCCTTCCTTCCTTTCGTTCGCTTAAAATATTATCTATATATTCAACGTTGTCTCTTGTATAAACTTTACTCTCTTTTGTAGCTCACATAGAGGTTCGTGTAGTTTTATATCGAGTGTTGTTTCGTTAGGCCAGTCATTACTTTCTGACTACTTTCTCCATTACTATCACATACTACTTTCTTCATTACTATCACATACTACTTTCTCCATTACTATCACATACTACTTTCTCCATTACTATCACATACTACTTTCTCCATTACTATCACATACTGCTGTAGTAGTGAGGTTATTTATACCAGGAGATAATAAGTAAAGATATATTTCTAGTAAAATGCAAGCAAGGAAGGAATGACCAGGCTATATAATAAAATCCTAGTAAGTCTGGGAGAAAGGGAAAAAAAGTGTACCTAAGAAAATTGGACGCAATTTGGAAGTGTATTGTGTAGTAAACATCACGTGATATCCGGGGTATTATTTAACGATGTAGATTGAAGGTTTGGTAACAACGCATTTTTGATAATGACGATGAATTTAAGACCGATAGGAAAATTCCATGTTTACTATTTTATGGAACCATGTTCGAGAAGAATGACTCGATTGTACTGAGCAGCCTGGTAAACAAGGGAAGCAAATTATTGGTAGGTTGAAATAAATATACCACTGAAATCGTTAAAGTTTTAATGCGCGTAATATTTTTGAAATAAACATCCTATCTAGATCTTTCGGGGGGGATATAGATTGCGCAATGCCAGCCTGGTATAAATATTCCGGGATGGAATTCAGAGAGATAGAAAGTGTATTTACAATAACTTTTGGATTCTCCGAAAGGAGTTAATTCTTATTTTTCATGTTTGTTGGCCTACACGCTCTGATATAACCAATAAAAGGTTCGCCTTAGGTTGAAAGGGCGTGCCTCGGCTTAAAGAGGCTTTAATCCCCTACTAAACAAACAAACATAGAGATAGAGATGGATTGAAACGACACGGCGGACAGGTGTCGTTGCAGGGGCTTGGCAGAGCCGACCCTGTGATTTATAGATAAATTATAGAGATCCAGTGGTCATGGAAGACTCAATGGACCAGTAGGGATTTTGGTTCTGGTAGGCCAACGTAGATAGTTAAGACAGTGTAAATTTTTCGGTCGAGTCATGGGATCTCTAGAGATATGTTGATTGGTGGAATTGTTGTTTTAATTTCATGTAAAAATAGAATGAGGAAGTTCTCAGCAAGGTTTGCAGAGAGTAATTAAAATTTGATTAACTTTCATCTGAGATGTTGGCATTTGTGAATTGATTTCTGGTGAGAGTGATTTTCTAGATCTTACAGCAGCAGAAAGATAACTTTGAAAGAAAACTGTAATCATCTTTAGTCCGGTGTAATTACCGGTGGTGCCATGACCAATTAGATAGAGATAGAAAAAAGAGTATTCATTCATCATCATCATCAAGCCCACTGCTATACGTTACAGCGTTTATCCACTGCTACACTACTTTCTCCATTACTATCATACTACATTCTCCATTACTATCAAATACTACTTTCTCCATTACTATCAAATACTACTTTCTCCATTACTATCAAATACTACTTTCTCCACTACTATCATACTACTTTCTCCACTACTATCATACTACTTTCTCCATTACTGTCATACTACTTTCACTATTACTATCATACCGCTTTCTCAATTAATTTCATACTACTTTCTCAATTAATTTCATACTACTTTCTCAATCACCATTAAATTGCTTTCTCAATTACTCTCATACTACTTTCTCCATTACTTTCAAATTACTTTCTCCATTACTTGATAAATCACTTTCACCATTACTTTCAAACTAATTTTGCTTTCTCTTTAACCTCTGTCAGGGGAACATTCGTGTCCAACTTCTACGGTTCCAACAACGACACAGATGAAATGTGTGAAGGAGCTATGTGGTTGTATAAAGCTACTTATGACAACCAGTATCTGAACGATGCGAAATCCTTCGGTGACGACAGCTACACATGGGGTTACGGTTGGGAGAATAAAATGGTTGGTTGCCAAGGTAAGTCACTTACTCAAGCCAATATTCTTCACCGTTTTCGTGTCTTCTTCGGGTTTTAATCATTGTTCTCATTCTCTCTTAGGTCAGGGTTCTCGTGCAGAGATGGTCTGCGGGGAACTGGAGAACAGGCACTGGATGCGATTGTGGAAATGGCTTCCTCAGGGACCTAAGCAGAAAAAGACGATAATTATATTTCGGCTAGACACCGGACACTGCAGACTCGGAAAACACTTATATAGACTGGGAATGGGTCAGGCGGCTCTCTGCCGGTGTCGGCGGGCGGAACAGACACAAGGGCATGTTCCGCAAGACTGTTCTCTCCTGGAGAAGCTGAGAAGCAACATGTGGCTACACGCAGTCGACCTGAAAACTAAGCTTTGGGAAACCTAACAGACCTGAAGCTGACTGCCCAGTTTGTGGCCCACAGTAAATTAACCACGGAAAGTTGGCACAAAACCGTGCTTGAATTACATAGATAAACAAAGAATGAAGTGGTTTGGCCACTTAATAAGAATGCATCCAAACTCCACAGTATACTTCTACAACAGAATATCGGAAAATAAGGCAAGAGGAAGACCACGGAAAAGATGGTTAGATGGCGTAGCAGAATCCTGTGAAAGAGCAAAGATAACAATCACACAAGCCACCAGAACAGCGCAAGACAAAAACAGAAAACCACGACACTGGGCAACAACCCGGTAGCAGTGTGACGACAAAAGAAGAAGAAGAAGTAAATTAAGCGCATGACCAGAGATTGCTAAAGAAACAGAAGAATTATCTCTTAGTGTTCTCCGCGGTGGCATCTTCTCAATCGTTATTATTGCAAAACACATAACAAATTATCATCAATGTGATGAGGCTGATAATGGTGAAGATAATGATGAGGAAGATAGTAGTGATGATGATAAGGTTTTGATGATGAAGGTGATGATCATGAGTATGGTAGTGGTGATGGTGCTGGTGGTGGTGATGATAGTGATGATGTTAATTATGGTGATGATGATGGTGCTGCTGGTGATGGGGATGATAGTAGTGAGATGATTATATTAATGATGATGATGCTGATGATGGTGCTGCTGGTAATGATGATGATAGTAATGATGATGGTGATGATAAGGATGATGGTGATGATGATAGGGTTGATGTTGATGATAGGCATGAGAATTGTTGTATTGGTGGTGGTGGTGATAATGCAATGATAATGATAACGATGATGATGATAGTGGTGGTGATGATAGTGATAATTAGAATGATGATTATGATATCCTGTTAGTCTCGAGAGACTTTGAACGTAGCCACCCACCAATGTTCAATTATATTTCTGCATTGTCCTAGCAGTATTTGCCTTTATGGCCTCTGATTTAAGGTGGCTCAGATGAAGATGTTAGGGTTAGAATACAAAAGGTAAGATCAGCCTTTGCCATTCTGAAGAACATATGGAGTTCAAGAATGATCAGGAATAAAACTAAGATAATGATATTTAACTCAAATGTCAAGGCTGTCCTTCTATATGGAGTGGAGACATGGAGAACAACTAAGGGGCAAAAAAAGTTGCAGACATTCATCAATAGATGCCTGCGCAGGATACTCCATCTCCGATGGTATGACAGGTATGGTATGAACTACAAACAGGGAACTCTGGGATATAACAGGACAACGACAGGTGGAACAAAAGATAAGGAGCAGAAGGTGGCGATGGATAGGACACACACTGAGAAACCCCCTAACAGCATCACAAGACATGCTCTGCGATGGAACCCCCAGGGCAATAGAGGTAGGGAAAAACCCAGGAACACCTGGAGACGAGAGTTTGAGACGGAATGCAAGAAAATGGGAAGAGAGTGCAGAGATCTGAAAAGGATGGCCTTGGATAGGCCGGCTTGGAAGGTCTTGGTTGCGGACCTTTGTTTCCCTAGGGGCGAAGGGTGAAGAAGAAGAATTGTCCTGGCAAGTTTTATCTCAGCGAATTGTCAGAATCCAACTTCGCTAGCTCTCAGACACATTTTCATATCCTTTCTCCAACTTGATCTGTACCTCTCTAGTATCTGTTTAGTCCTCCAAATTAAAGTTCCTTTATATTTTCTTGTACTTCCCTAGCTCTACTATTTGAAGCAACCAACGATAACAAGTTCAAGACTGCAGTCGATTCTTATTTCACCTACAATTGGTTACCAGGTGGCGGTATCGATTACACACCATGTGGTCTGGCATGGCGAGACAAGTGGGGATCACTAAGGTACATATGTTTAACTCTTTCCTTACCATGATCGTTAACGAAATCTGATTGCCCGTCTGCCCACCGTGTTCGTAGCGCGTTGGACTACGGGTGACTATCCCTCTGTGTGTGCGGGTTCAATTCCGCGGGATGGCAGAAAAGCCACAGATTCACCAGATTTACGGTGTTCGTGGCACCGAACCGAATGGTTACGATGTCCATGGCACCGAGCCGAAGAGCTGAAAAAAGCTCAAATGCTTCTGGATCGGAAAAACACAAAAACGAAATCTGACCACAATCTTTGTATTACACCATAATGTTTATCACTCAAAAGTTATGTGTTAACGTTGTGTGAAGAAGGTACCACATTAAACGACAAAAACCGTATGGATGGCGTCCAGGGGCAATTATTAGGTAACATAATGGCCTTATATCAAGATAGCCAGAGTACAGTAAGAACAACAGAAGGAATGACTGACTGGTTCTCCATTACATCAGGTGTTAGACAAGGTTGTGTCCTCTCACCACTACTCTTTATTGCATATATGGATAAAATAACTAAAGAGTCAAATTCAGATAATGATGAAACAAATGAACTGCTTTTTGCAGATGATCAGTGCCTGATACACCAAAGTGAACAAGATCTACAACATCATATTGACAACTTGAACAAAAATTGTATAAATCATGACATGAAAATTAACAGCACTAAAACAGAAATAATGAATATGGGAAGAAAACATAATAAACTAGACATCCATATCAATGGCACCACAATAAACCAAGTGAAAGAATTCAAATACTTAGGAAGAATATTCACAGAAGACGGAAGACTAGATAGAGAGAAAGAGGCTAGAGTGCCAAAAGCAAATGTTGTAACCTACCAGCTAGCCCCATTGTTAAGGCACCCAAAAATTTCACTAACAGCTAAACAACAGATGATCAACAGCATTTTCATACCTACTTTGTGTTACCAGAGGCAAACATGACAATGAGCAAAGGCAGTCACAAAAATAACTACATGTGAAATGCGCTGCCTGCGAAAAGTTACCAACAACACCAGAAAAGACAGAGTCACCAACATCAGCATAAGAAAGAAAGTTGGCACAGAACCTTGCTTGAATTACATTGAGAAACAAAGAATGAAGTGGTTTGGCCACAATAAGAATGCATCCAAACTCCACAGTATACAAAGTTTTCTACAACAGAACATAATGAAAGAAGGCAGAGGAAGACCACGAAAAAGATGGTTAGATGGCGTAGCAGAATCCTGTCAAAGAGCAAAATAACAATCACCCAAGCCACCAGAAAAGCGCAAGACAAAAACAGAAAACCACAACACTGGGCAACAACACTGGGTAGCAGTATTACGACAAAAGAAGAAGAAGAAGAAAACCGTATGGAATGGACCTGATAAGACAAAGATTAGAATACTAAGAGCATGCATTTTCCTAGTAGCAACGTATAGCTGGGAAGCATTGACATTTACAAAGCAATTGGAAAAACAAATATGTGCTTTTGAATATAAGTGTTACAGAAGAGAACAAATTGATCTAATCAGAAATGTATCAAAATCAAGGAAAATTGGATGATACTACAAATGGGAATAAGAAAATTGAACGTTTTTTTGACATATAAAGAGACATAGAGGATTGAAGAAAGTCATTATGGAAGGAGACATCCCGGCAAAGAGTAGAATATGAAGATCATGGAGAAGGGGGATTTGGGATTTAACTGATGGTTTGAGCATGACGGCTGCAGAGGCAGAACATCTGGCCTATGAGAGAAAGAAATTCAGAAGGACTGTTAGGTGGCAAAGTTCTACACAGCACAAATATTTGAGATGATGATGCATTAATATATATATAATTTTTTGAAAGTAAAGGAACCCTTTCATACCTCGGGTATAAGTCAATAAGTGTTAGGCCTGTATTTTCATTGACCGTCGGCTCACGTGAGTGATGTGCGCTCACGCCGGCCGCCTTTACTTTCCCAGAGCATGTCTGGTACCCAGTTGAGATGCCGACATGAGCCGCACGGTCGGGAAAATTCCACGCGCACTGCGGGAGTTGAACTCAGACCCCAGCCTTGAGAAGCGAGTTCACTAACAACTACGCTACCGCGGCTCTCATATATATAAATACTATTCATATGTTGTAGACCAGATGATCAGCTTGAAAGAGGTGGCTGCTGTGATTTGTGATACTTTAAGTTGAACACGTATTTGGACGTCATTGCCTTAATAAGAAATGGCAATGATTTGTTCAAATACACAACGATTACGTACATCATATTAGATCAGTCATTACAAATGCTGAACATACCATAAGGTCTGGCGATGAGGATAAGCTCTCACTGTCTGTAGACAACTTCTAAGGCTGCGTCTCTTAATGCCTCTGACAGCAAATACCATCTCGTAGCATTTTCTTAGCGAAACTGTTTTCAACAAACAGGAGAAGTTGCAAACTGCGAGTAACATGACGCTAAAAAAAACCAATGATCTTGGTAGGTAACTTATATCATCATCATCATCACCTTTCAAATCCCATCGGAGCACAGGTCTTCAACAAACTTCTTCCATCTCTTCCACTCTCTTGCCATCCCTTCCAATTCTTTCCATGTTTTGCCTATCCTCTTTATATCCGCCTCCAGCTCTCTTCTCCAGGTCTGCCTAGGCCTTTCCCTACTCCTCTTTCCCTGCGGGTTCCAAAACAATGCCTGTCTTGCGATGCTTCCGGTCGGTCTTCTCAATGTATGTCCTATCCATCGCCAGCGTCTCTTCCTGAGATCTCTCTCCACTGGTATCTGCTTTGTTCTCTCCCTGAGTTCCTCGTTTGTTATCTTATCATACCATCTCAATCCCTCTATCCTACGTAAACATCCATTTACGAAGGGCTGCAGTTTTCTGATAGTTTCCTTTGTGGTCTTCCATGTTTCCGAGTCATAGGAGATAGTAAATATATAGGAGATGGTAAATTCTTACTTCAAGACCCTGCTACATTGTGACGATACTTATTCATAAGATAGACTTGGGGAGTGAAACTTAAGATCAAATCTGGGACTGTGATCTCTTATACAGAATGTCGTTGTATTCATTGATATTCTCGCACCTCCTACAAGGTCGCTGGCGTTAAGCTGTATCGAACTTGCCCATTCCATTGCAGTTGTCGACTCCATGATGATATGATGAAGATGGCAGTGATGAGGATGGCGATGATGAGGATGACAGCAATGCTGAAGATGATGGTAGTGATGATGATGCTAGTGATGATGGTAACGTTAGTGGCGATGATGTTTGTGACAGTCGTGGCGTTGATAGTGATCGTGGTGGTGACGATAGTAACGATAATGATGATTGTAATGAAAATTATGATAACGTATTGTGGTTTTGTGAGCGTCTGTAGCTCAAGCGGTAGTGAACTCGATCACAGACCCAAGCGTACCTGGTTCAAACCCCACGATGGGCAAGTTTGGAAGCTAAGTCGTTTCTGTGAGATTTTTATTAAAGGTAAAAATAGACCTCACCGTTCAGAAAGCAATGGCAACTACTGAACGTATAAGTGGAGTCTAGAAAATCAACGAATCGTTTATTGTGATTGATGACTACGTCCTTTAGGATATGCCACGATTTTCATTTTTTTCATCGTGCTTTAGAAATGGTAGTTGATATTACAGAACGTTATATATAGATGTGAATACTACTTGCATCATCATTATCTAGTGCCATGCCAGCAGTATTTGGTTATCAAATTCTTTCACAATTTCCTGTCTCTTATTCTAGCTACGAGTTCTGTTACTGTTTTTACACTTGTCATGATGTTAAGAAGTCCAGTACGTTTTTCCACTGTCAACCTCTACCTCTTCCCCCTGTGTATTACCTGTTGTCACAATGTATTCAACCGTAATCTATTCAACAGAGGAGCAGCAAATTCAGCGTTCATCGCCCTGATCGCTGCAGAACTAGGTATACAGACAAATAATCTAAGACGATGGGCTACAGAACAGATAAACTACATCCTGGGAGATAATCCTCATGCTGGTGGTTGCTACAGCTATGAAATCGGTGAGTGGGCGCATTCTTAAACATTATGTCGTAATCAAATATTACGACTTTCAATTTGTTTTTTTCTTCTGTATTCAAATACAATAAAGAAAAGTGAAAATATTATTTCAATAAATAGCCGGATAAATAAACGCTATCTTTTCAGCAATGTTTGAGAAAATAAAAGATACATTTTCAACAATAATAATAATAATAATAATAATTCCTCTCGTACCGTTATACGTTACATAGAACCTGCAAGTAATTTCTCCATACCGCTCTATCCTGAGCAGCTCGCTCAATCTCCTCCATGGAACTGAGACCGATATTTCCTGCCTCTCTCAGCAAAGTTCGTTTCGGGGTCTCCTTAGGTCGACCTCTCTTTCTTGAACCCTTTGCATTCCACTTCAATGCCTGCTTTGATATTCGTTGATCATTTCTCCTCAAGGTGTGCCCAACATATCTCCATCTTCTCTTTCTTATAACAGTTGTCACTAGTGGTTGACCAGACATGTCCCTGATTTCATCACTTCTCCTGAATTCGTTCCATTTTATATTCATTATTTTTCGCAGACATCTATTTTCAAATGCATTCAACTTGCTTTCTATATCTTTATTTTCAATAATGGTAGAGAAAATAAAAGATACATTTTCAACAATGTTAGAGAAAATAAAAGATACCTTTTCAACAATGTTAGAGAAATAAAAGATACCTTTTCAACAATGGTAGAAAATAAAATCCTTTTCAAGAATGTTTGAGAAAATAAAAGATATCTTTTCAACAATGTTAGAGAAAATAAAAGATATCTTTTCAACAATGTTAGAGAAAATAAAAGATACATTTTCAAAAATATTATAAAAATATGGAGCTCTAAGAATATAAGTACATAGAAAGCATATTTACAGAAGATGGAAGACTCGGTACCAAAAATGGAAGCTAGAACCCAGAAGGCAAATTATGTTACCTACCACCTAGAATCATCACTCAGACATCCAAACATCTCCCTTTTAGCTAAACAACCAATTATCAACATAATTTTCATTCCCACATTATACTAGAAGAGTCTAACATGGACAATTAATAAAACACAGGCTCGGGAAATAGTCATTTGTGGAATACGCTGCCTGATGAGACCGAGTCACAAATGCCGACATCAGAGAACAAGACCCTACTTGAATTACGAGTAAAATGGTTTTGTAAAATATTAAGCATGCAGCCAGTCAAAATATAAATAATTTAACAAAACACTCCTGTAGTCTTTTCAGACCTTTGGGTATGAAGTGCATATTACTTCACATTTCTATGCCCTAGTAAGCAGGAGGTATGACGGTCAATTCCTTTCCTCATGTGTGAAACATCGATTGTGGGATTGAACTCATAACCCCATTGAACCGATAGGAGAACGTTAAGCTAATCCGTCACACCAGAAAGTACAGGGATATTTTGCTGGGGACTGCCAAAGCAGTCTTATGCCTTTGGGGAGGGGGAGGGGGCATCCAAATATACAATACCTTAGATTTAATGCAACATGACCGGTGACCCTTTTTCCGTTTATTGTTATTGCTCGTTCACTACGAATTCAGGACTATTCATGGTGCCTAATATGGCATCTTATTTTGTGTGAAGGATTGCTTTCCTTATCATCAATGTCCCTTGTAATTCAGATGAGCTTTACTCCGACTTCAATATTTCTTTAAATGAGATCCCCAAGTAAAGTATCAGGGTCTCTTGTAGTCCAATCACGTACTGTGTGGGAAAACCGATCAGATTTGGCTAATACTCTGCCTGGAATCCAGAATTTCTACCACACGGGGACACTGGCGCAGCTTGTTATCAACGTCTCTATCGGCGATTCCTGCCCGTCTGCCCGGCGTGTTCGTAACACGTTGGACGACGGGTGACAAGCTCCTGTGAGTGCGGGTTCAATTCCGCGGGCTGCCAGAAAAGCCTCAGGTTCTCCAGATTTATGGTGTTTGTGGCACCGAAGGGTTACGATGTCCATGGCACTGAGCCGAAGAGCTGAAAGCTCAAGTGCTTCTGATCAGGAAACAAAAATAAGTGATTCCTAGCTGGTGTCCCTTGACGGTCTTGGGCTTGACCAATTGTCATATTTGCTCCTTCCCCGTCTCCATCATAACTCGCATACACGAATTATTTTTTAATCTAGGATGAGAATAAAGTGGGTTTTTTTGGTAAGAACCCCAGGGGAAGCAACGAAAGCAATGAATATGGTCAATAAATAGACAGTGTACAAGTATTGTGAGCTTCCGAAAAAAACCAAATTGACAAACACAGGATTCGAACCACTTACTCCTACTTCTTACGACAGTCATTACCTAAGCTAACAATACGAGCATCCTTACATTACAAACATAACCCGCGAACCATTCAAAAAATCTAACTAATTTTATTTTCAACAGGTTACGGAACTAAATACCCTGTAAGGCACACCACAGAGGTTCATCATGTCCAAACAGACCAGCTCCTTGTGGATACAATGACGCGAACAGCCCAAACCCAAACCCTCAGGTCTTATATGGAGCCCTAGTCGGGGGCCCTGATGTCAATGACGTATATCAAGATCTGAGGACAGACTACGTTGAGAACGAAGTTGCCATCGACTACAATGCTGGTTACCAAGCATCCTTAGCCGGTATTCTTCACCTACAAGCTCACAATCAACTACCCACAACTCACAACAAATGTCCTTGCAATAACTAATGCAGAAGAGAAAATTGTATGTTTTTAAATGGATGTCAATAAACCATATTATCATATGCGATGTGTTGTTTCATCAATTTGTCTTTTATTTGTTGATACGTTTTTGTTGCTTATATTCTTCTTTTTCTTTGCTTCTTTTGCTTCTGTTCATTTATATTGTGAGTTATCTTCATCTCCTTCAACTCATGCTCATCATCATCAGGTGCCGTGCCGGCTGGCGTAGGCGATCATGTATCTCCACAAATCTCTATCTTCGGTGTTTGCTATCAACTCAGATGTTGAGCTCTACTGTGCCATGAAGTCAGGCTATCTAAAAATTTTTCTCTCTGTCTTCCTCTGTCTCGTCTACCCTCAATTTTACCGGTTGCCCAATGTGTTCTAAACCTCCTCCTCATCACATGTCGGAAAAATGATGACTGCCCTTTCTTATTGATAATAAGTTTTCTGTGTCTTGACCTCATTCAACACCTCAACATTAGTGATTTTAGCAGTCAATGGGATTCTCATTATTCTTCTGTAAAACCCATGATACTTCCTTATAAACTTTTTGTCCGTAATCTTTTTTTTATATACTTTTTCTTCTTCGTTCTCTTTATCTTATTCTTCACTTTCCTCGTTGTGTAGTTCTTTTAATTCATCAACTTTTCCTCTTCCTTCCAGCTCTCTTGTTTTCACTTATCGTTATTCCTCTTCTCCTTATTTCTATTCTCCTTCTTCTTCTCCTTCTGCATCTTCTCCTTATTTTTCTACTTCTTTTCCTTATCACATATTATTTTTCTTCTTCTTCATCTTCCTCCTTGCTTTTGTATATTTTATCATTTTTTTCTTTCATCTACTTCTTCATCTTCTCCTTCTTTTCCTTTATCTTATGATTCATCTTCTTCTCCATTATCTCCTTTCTCGGTCATCTTCACTGTGCCCTGAAAATGGCGTTTAATGGACTATGTTTTAGTTTACAATGCGTCTGAAATATCTGCTCCTTTCATACCAAAATTTTTAACGTCGTATTAGAGTTAAACAACTAATCTTTGTTTGGGATTGTATTTTATGGTTTAACCCTTTGACTGCTACATACTTTCCGAAGACGGAGCTAAAAATAGCTACTCTTTGTTTCTAGGTCCCAAACGTGAATGTACGTCTATAGCAGTGACAGTAGGAATGTATAACGTGTTCACGTCTTTAGCCCACAGAGGAGAGATAATAACAGACGTCTTAATGCGTCTTTAACAAGGAACGGAAAAAACGTGTACTGACGTCCTTAACAGCTAAAGGGCAAAATAAAAATAGAGCAACTATTTTTTGCTCGTATCAGATGATAAAATTTTGCTCTAATTCTTAACTGAAGTAATGACATTCGCTAGGAAAAAAAAAACGCTACCAATATCTCCACCGACAAACATCCATTAAAACAAGTCAAAGCTTTATATACCAGGGAGATTTTTTCAGCAAACGGTAGAATAACGAACAAAATTCAACATAGATTCAATAACACCAATCAAATCATAGTACAGATGGCGCCAATTTTGGAATGCAAACATGTCACCATGAACACTAAAAGAGCATTGTTCAACACAATATTTATTCCAACATTATGCTATCAGTGCCAAACCTAAATGCTGACGTCACACGATAGAGAAAAAAACTAGTCACGACAGAGGTGAAGCAGAGCAGAGGTGAAACTTATAGGACTTCTGACTCAGATCAGAATTATGGGATGGGAAATCAGACCACAACTACACCACGTGACCGCGCATTCCAGTATTGTTGTATATAGACGAATTCATTTTAAAATCAGTACAAAATGCTAAATTGAAGTTTAACAATAAGGGATATCAATTATGAATATGTTTTACCTATAAATAACTATAGACTCATAGAATTGAGTAAAATTGCAAAAAGCTTGCAGTGTTCTATCAAACATATATATTTTTGAGCCCCCTTCTCTGATCTAGGTCATGGATTCCCCAGTCAATTGTCTGGCCTAGTAATCTAGTGTTGGCTGTGGATGAAGTGTCTACGCAGAATGCTGGGAGTATGAAGAAGGTACCGGCTTAGAAATGAAGACATCAGGAAAAAGTGGGTACAAAATCAGCACTGAACTTCATCAAGAAACAACAAATTAAATGATTCAACCATATAAACAGATTACCAACAAACAATATTCTTAAAATCATAATGCTACTCTGATACTGTAGATAGAAAGCAAAAGATATTCCACTGAAAGGTGAAGCTTAGAAATAACAGAGGCGATGAAAAACACTATTTATGAAGCGCATACAAAAGCTTGTTCTAGAAATCTCTTCTTATCCTGACTTTGTAAAGCAAAACCTGATGATATAAAATAAGAAAGAATATGTCTGTATTTTGATTTTAAGTTTGCATGTACTGGCCTTGAACAGAAGAGATAAGGACAAGAAATGTGACATTTGTTTTTTATTGAATTCAGAAAAAAGTCGTGAGCGCAGGAATGTATCTGTGGAGTTAAGATAATAAAAAGACACGAGTCGGGAGAACTGTGTTAGTCGGACAGAACAATAGTAATATAGTTTAAGACAGCAGCGACAACAAAAAATAAACTAGAATACATCAGCATACTTACTCCGCATGTTCTATTTTGTGTCTATAAACAGCAACAACTACTACTACTACCAATACTGTTGTAGTTGTTACTGCTACTATTACTATTTATACTACTACTGCTACTGGCTCGAATGCCAGATTGTCGAATACCCAAACGACTCTTTTATGGTGAGCTGCATAGCGGTAAATGCTCACAGAGTGGTCAGAAAAAGCGATTCAAAGACACATTCAAGAACTCGATGAAATCCTTTGGCATAGATGTCGACAACTGGGAGAATGTTGCTCAAGACATATCGGCCTGGCGCACACTTCTTCGACACAGTTCTTCGGCCTGCAAGGCAGGTAGAACAGCACGGTTGGAACAAAAACGTCAAAATAGAAAGACGGTAAAACTTCCCACAAGTGCAAGTATATCTTGCCCACACCGTACAAGAACATTTCAAGCCAGCATCGGGCTCACTAGTCATCTACGTATACACAGACAAACATAACGCAACTGCATTCACTTGGATGAAAATTGTGTGGTCATCATCACCCGTGATGGACGAGCATCATCATCATCACTGCTACTACTACTACTATTGCCGTTACTGCTACTACGATTACTATCATTATTACATGAGTGACTATAGAAGATAATTTTGGAGGTAATGGTGCATGGAATAGAATGAGAGGAAGACCTAAAAGACGATGTGTGCAAGATGTCATTGACGATCTGAGAATGACTGTTGCTGACGCCGGTCAACCTTCACAGAACAGTTTTTTTCAGGACTGCTGCCATTCTCAGATCATGCGACGCTTTCTGCGACGCTTTTTATTTACTAGGGTAACATCTCAAGGCCCCTAACTCAGTCGCCTCTAACGACATGCCTTGTAGATCGCAGTGGTACTATTATTTACTTCCCTTTCGTCCCCGGCACCACACAGGCGGAATTCCTTTCTGAAAGAGCACAACGGGCTTCTTCTTCTTCTTCTTCATGGCGTTCGTTCTTCGCGGCACGATTTATCATTCTTATTGTGATATATAATTGATCTTTGACTAAGAACCCCTGTTAAAATTAGGCTTCTACTTCTGTATGGTACCATACATGGTGTAGGTCAGGGCTACCGTTTTTCTCCTACAGGAAGTGATTTGAGTCTATCTCGGTGACAGTCAGTCCCTAACACTTCCATTCATTCGTACAAGTTCTCTTTAATGATCTGTTTTGTCGTATATTTTGACCTGGATCTACTCCAAAGAGCCTGAACAACATGCGAAAACAAAGTTATAATACATTACACATTATATTTAATGCTAAGAAATATCAGCGTTATTAACAATTTTCATCAATAAATAACAATGTGCTCATTAGTGGCGGCTCGTGATAATTTTTGTTGGTGGGGCCAGACAATTTTTTTTCCCGGATAAATCATGGTTTTTGGTTGCTATATTTCAATTTATAAAATAATAAATACACTTTATACATTATTTTTACGGTGGGGCCCGGCCCCACTGACCCTTAATGACGAGCCGCCACTGGTGCTCATCATCATCATCATCGGGTGCCTTGCCGGCTGGCCTATGTGATCAAAGATCTCCACAAATCTCTGTCTCTGGCGCTTGCTACTCAGAGGGACGTTTTCCGTGTCATAAAATCATGCTGTCCGTCAATTATCTTTCTCTGTCTTCCTCTGTCTCGTCTCCCTCGATTTTACCGGTTGTCACAATGTGTTCTAAACCTCCCTTCTTCATCACATGCCCGAAAAATGATGATTGCCTCTTTCTTATATTGATGATAGGCCTTCTCTGTGTCTTGACCTCATTTAACACCTCCACATTAGTCATTTTAGCAGTCCATGGAATTTTCATCAATTTTCTGTAAAACCACATCTCTGTGGCCCTCAGAGATTTTTTAATCTGTTTGTTTATTGTCCATGACTCGCATCCGTATGTCAGTATTGGTTCTTGTGTAGCACTGAATAACTCTATGTTAACTCTTCTGACCTGTTGC
This sequence comes from Arion vulgaris, assembly GCA_020796225.1. NCBI lineage: Eukaryota > Metazoa > Mollusca > Gastropoda > Stylommatophora > Arionidae > Arion > Arion vulgaris. The sequence continues at coordinate 10,117,816 of CM036772.1, forward strand.
ATATAATGCTTCTCATTTTCTGGAACGTTGCTTTGGCCTGTCATACTCTGCTATTTATTTCCTGATCTGCTATCTGATGTTACCAGAGCACTGAGGTATTTAAATTGCTGTACTTGTCTTAGCTCCGTTCCATTTACTGTGATGGTGCATTTTGTCGGAGTCTATTTTTAAAATGATCATAACTTCTGTTTTCTTAATATTCAAACTGAGTCCTTTGTTGTCACAATCGTATCAACTAGTTTCTGGAGCTCTGTGTCATTTCTTGCTATTAAGACAGTATCATCAACGTCTCTCAGGTTATTTATGTTATATCCTCCTACAGCTATTCCAGCAATCTCTTTTATAGACCTAAAAATGTTATCATAATACATTAAGAACAGGTCTGGTGATGTTCTCATAATAATAATAATAATTCCTCTCGTACCGTTATATGTTACAAAGGGACTGCAAGTAATTTCTCCATACTGCTCTTTCCTGGGCTACTCGCTCAATCTCCTTCACGTAACTGAGACCGATAATTCTTGCCTCTCTCAGCAAAGTTTGTTTCAGGGTCTCCTTAGGTCGTCCTCTCTTTCTTGAACCCTTTGAATCCCACATCAATGCCTGCTTTGATATTCTTTGATCATTTCTTCTCAAGGTGTGTCCAACATCTCTCCATCTTCTCCTTCTTATAACAGTTGTTACTAGTGGTTGACCAGACATTTCCCTGATGTACTCATAGACTTCTGTACAATCTCAATAAAACGGTTCCATCAAACTTAAAGTGCCAAAACAATCGTGTCTCACTTCCAGAGATAAGTGTCCTTGATTTAAGAATCTGACCTAGAAAAAACTTTTTTTTTAAAAACTTTTGTTTATTTTGAAAGTGCTAAAATGCAAATTTTTGTCAATTAAGAATCTCTACCAGTGACAAAATCTCAATTTCAAGGTTAAATTATGATAAGACAATTCGTGATTGTCATAATAATAATTTTATTTAAAATTCACTAGATCTTTTTTTCGTGTTTGTGTTTTTAAAAAGCAATAAATAATTATTGAAATCTGTTTTGACTACAATGCAGTTTTTTCTGAATTTTGTTTTAGAATCGTTACTAATAATCGATTATTTGTTTATGAAAGCCATTGTGACACTAACATATGGTGCCATATAAAACTGCTTTTTACTTTAAAAAGGAACAATATTTCTGCGATTGAAGCCCGTTGAATATTCATAATATTACACGTTTTATGTGCAGGTAAGGAGTGTTTGGCAGGAATGTTATGATTAATACGCACTGTTCAATATTTAATACAAATATTTGTTTTTCGTAACATATTTGCTTTTTACATATACCCTAACTTTCTCTTCTTCTTCTGCGAACGTTCGCTGTCAATTCAAGAGGTAGTCATGGCGTCTGGTTTTGCGCTTCTGTGTTTAGCGTGAGGCCTGCTTACCATCTGACTGGTTATGTTATGTTATGTTATGTTATACGATCGACGTCATTGCACATTGGGCATTCCTAATCGGGCTCTGTTCTCAGCTGCAGCAGCCATCCCAAAGTCAATTTTCTCACCGTACCCATGAGAAGTTGATTTCTATATTTTCTCTCTCTAACACGAAGACGACACTCTCTGGCATGTCCAAACTTAACACCTAATTCTCGAACTCGTTCCAGTGTCTGAGACTTGCCCATGTCACATAATTGAGAACGTACCGCATTGATGATATCGGCTCTGTCCATATTTCTGCCCGCTTGAGTCGGAGCATTTGACTGGTGTCCCTTGCCATGCGGTGCACATTCGCTGACTTCAGAGGTAGCTTTCTTTTCATTGGTAGGGTTTCTTAATTTATAACAAAGAAATCCGCATTCTAGCATTTTTCAAAACAATTAGAATAAACAGGAGTTCGCCATTGTCTTTCTGGAACTCTCAAGGGGAGCAACGAATACTAACAATGTGACCTACAAGGCATGTCGTAAGAGGCGACTAAAGTAGGGGCCTAGGAAAGCTACCCTAGTAAATAAAAAATGTCACATAAATCGAATGTGCTGGTCTATTTGTAGACGAATAACTGGCATAACGTATAATCGCCCTTAGGCTCGGATCACATATAAATCACAAAGGGTGGTTAACAAGTGATCGATATGGAGCGTTGAAGAAGATGAATAAGTAATTCAACAAAGTAATTTCTGAGAACATGCAAATTAAAAGAAAAGTATTACAACAAAAGTAATTCTTCTGAGAACATGCAAATTAAAAGAAAAGTATTACAACAAAAGTAATTCTTCTGAGAACATGCAAATTAAAAGAAAAGTATTACAACAAAAGTAATTCTTCTGAGAACATGCAAATTAAAAGAAAAGTATTACAACAAAAGTAATTCTTCTGAGAACATGCAAATTAAAAGAAAAGTATTACAACAAAAGTAATTCTTCTGAGAACATGCATATTAAAAGAAAAGTATTACAACAAAAGTAATTCTTCTGAGAACATGCATATTAAAAGAAAAGTATTACAACAAAAGTAATTCTTCTGAGAACATGCATATTAAAAGAAAAGTATTACAACAAAAGTAATTCTTCTGAGAACATGCATATTAAAAGAAAAGTATTACAACAAAAGTAATTCTTCTGAGAACATGCATATTAAAAGAAAAGTATTACAACAAAAGTAATTCTTCTGAGAACATGCAAATTAAAAGAAAAGTATTACAACAAAAGTAATTCTTCTGAGAACATGCATATTAAAAGAAAAGTATTAAAACAAAAGTAATTCTTCTGAGAACATGCATATTAAAAGAAAAGTATTACAACAAAAGTAATTCTTCTGAGAACATGCATATTAAAAGAAAAGTATTAAAACAAAAGTAATTCTTCTGAGAACATGCATATTAAAAGAAAAGTATTACAACAAAAGTAATTCTTCTGAGAACATGCATATTAAAAGAAAAGTATTACAACAAAAGTAATTCTTCTGAGAACATGCATATTAAAAGAAAAGTATTACAACAAAAGTAATTCTTCTGAGAACATGCATATTAAAAGAAAAGTATTACAACAAAAGTAATTCTTCTGAGAACATGCATATTAAAAGAAAAGTATTACAACAAAAGTAATTCTTCTGAGAACATGCATATTAAAAGAAAAGTATTACAACAAAAGTAATTCTTCTGAGAACATGCAAATTAAAAGAAAAGTATTACAACAAAAGTAATTCTTCTGAGAACATGCAAATTTCGTAACATATGGATGGGAAAGTATCTACAAAACATGAAAAACATAATAGAAGGTTTCGTAATAATGCATATTAAAGAAAAGTATTACAACAAAAGTAATTCTTCTGAGAACATGCAAATTAAAAGAAAAGTATTACAACAAAAGTAATTCTTCTGAGAACATGCAAATTAAAAGAAAAGTATTACAACAAAAGTAATTCTTCTGAGAACATGCAAATTAAAAGAAAAGTATTACAACAAAAGTAATTCTTCTGAGAACATGCAAATTAAAAGAAAAGTATTACAACAAAAGTAATTCTTCTGAGAACATGCATATTAAAAGAAAAGTATTACAACAAAAGTAATTCTTCTGAGAACATGCATATTAAAAGAAAAGTATTACAACAAAAGTAATTCTTCTGAGAACATGCATATTAAAAGAAAAGTATTACAACAAAAGTAATTCTTCTGAGAACATGCATATTAAAAGAAAAGTATTACAACAAAAGTAATTCTTCTGAGAACATGCATATTAAAAGAAAAGTATTACAACAATAGTAATTCTTCTGAGAACATGCATATTAAAAGAAAAGTATTACAACAATAGTAATTCTTCTGAGAACATGCATATTAAAAGAAAAGTATTACAACAAAAGTAATTCTTCTGAGAACATGCATATTAAAAGAAAAGTATTACAACAATAGTAATTCTTCTGAGAACATGCATATTAAAAGAAAAGTATTACAACAAAAGTAATTCTTCTGAGAACATGCATATTAAAAGAAAAGTATTACAACAAAAGTAATTCTTCTGAGAACATGCAAATTTCCTGTGGTAACATATGGATGGGAATTGCGGATCATAACACAAACATGAAATAACATAATAGAAGGTTTCGTAATAATGTGTTAGTTCTTAGAACATACTGGACAGAGAAGAGAAAAACAAAACATCCTTACAAGACCTGCATATCGTGGAGAATTGGCTCATAAATAACATTATGTCCAGGAAGATGAAATATTTTGACCACGTTAAATGTCACAGTGGTTTGGATAGAACGGTAATGGAAGGCATGGTTCCTGGAGTACGAGGCAGGGGTCGACCAAGACAAAGGTGGCAGCAGTGCATCAAAGAAACTCTGAACATGAAGCTGGGGGAGGCGGGACAACTTGCAATATACCCATAATTTTTCAAGCGGGTTATGTTGACAACGACGTTCCTCAAGGGACATGATACTACTTGACTTGTTGAATATTCACAATATTGCATGGCTTATGTACAGTTAGGTTGTGTCCAGAATTTGAGTCATCATTATCATCATCAAGTAGCTTGTCCCTTCCAGAACTTGGTTTCCATGACAGCAGTCCTGAATAACTCTCTGTTCTGTGCAAGTTGACCGGCGTCAGCAGCAGTCGTTCTCAGGTCGTCAATGACATTTTGCACCCATCGTCTTCTAGATCATCCTCTTCTTCTTCTTCCCGGCACCTTTCTCTCCAAAATTATCTTCTCTATGCACTCATGTACTTTGATGTGTCCGAAATATTTAATGTTCCTTGATGTCATGCTCCTTAATGACCATCTCTCTTTTTAATATCAAGCTGGTGCAAAACAGAATCATTTGTCTTTTCTCCGTCCATGATATTCTAAGTACTCTTCTGTAGCATTTGCATTGAAATGCGTTAATGATCTTCTATGCCGCTTTGTTAATATTCCATGTATTTGCATGGCCATTTGAGTTGTTCGTATGTGTCGATTCCTCCCAGCCAAAAATGGCTGACACATTCCGTTTCTGAGGACATCTTTTTTTTGAGGTTGTTCTCTAGACAGTTGCAGTCCCTGCTGACGAGATCTGTCTTCCCGGGTTTGTCTGGAGTCGTCCTACTCTAGATGACTTCAACCTTCTGTTGCCGGGCTCACCAACCCAGGCTTTTTGCAGGGTGTGCTCCCTGGACACTGTAGTTTAATCCTTATGCTTAAGGGAAAGTGTCATAGAAGTAGAAGACAAGACAAGAAAAGGATGTCCTCCTCAAGAGAGAGAGGACAAGTGCTATTTGTCCCATAGCTGGGGATGGGTTGGTTGCAGCCAGAGCATTTACCACTCGCCGGTGGGTTCTGCACTGTCACCTTATGAGGCCCCATCCTGCTCCCTGCCTTTTGGTCTGGCCTTTCACCTTCAGTCTGTTCGGCTTGGTTAGACCTGCCAGGAGTTAGACTCCCGCCGACATAGCCTGAAGGATCCTAAAGGCACACAAACCCTCCAACCACGATAAGGTAGGCTAATATGGAGGGATGTATTTGAATTTGATAATTTGAGTACACCATTTTAATACATATCTATGAAGTTTTTCACACAACTCATTAGAAGACTGATTCATTCATTGGTTGGTAGGACAAACAACAATGCACTTCAGTGTAAAATCATGTGCGTTTCGGGTTTTTTTAACGCAAAAACTTACACCGTGTTGGTTGGTTATTGGTTATTGGTTAATAAACTGACGTCATTGCACTCCGGGCAGACCCATAGGTGCTCAGTCTCCCCAACAGATATCGAAGAGTATGCATACTGATGGTTTCCAAGGCTCGCTGATTAAACACACCTCTCACTCTGCCTCTCAGACATCCAGTTCGACTTGAACAACGGGTAATTCCCAAACTGCTTAAATCGCTTGATCGATTCAACATCGATTGTAGTGTCCTCATCCAACAGAGTCGCGAAGAGACCGAAGAATATCCCCTTATCCATCTTCAACTCCCCAACAATCGATGCTGTTGATGCAAGCCTGTCCGCTCTCTCATTACCATAAACACCCGCATGCCCAGGACAGTATATCCACTTAAGCCGCTGGAGGTTAGAAACTCTATAGACGACATCCACTCATACCGAAACCTGCCCTTCTGGATCTTGTGAAGCATCGACTGAGAGTCAGATACAACAACTGTCCCAGTAAATGAAGTCTCAGAAATTCAATGGAGGGCAGCAGTAACGGCCTCAACCTCCATCCTCATACTAGAAGTAGTTGTCCTGTATGCCGTGTTGGGCAGAACTTATCTACAATAACCCTTCATATCTTTTTTATATGTCCAAAACAATTCAATTATTCTTATTTGTACCATCCGTCAATTCTCTTTGATTGTGTGAAAATTAACTACTTTAATAAATCAGCGATGACAATGTCTATGTCATTGATTAGTCAACTATTTTTATCCTGACAGAAACTTTAAACCAAAGATGATTACTGTTTTGTGCTGCGTTTTGCTGTCCCTCTTCTCTATACCATCTGAGGGCGCCAAAAACTACCAGGACGCTTTAGGCAAGTCGATCCTGTTCTACGACGCTCAGAGATCTGGGAAACTTCCAGCCAACAACCCAATTCCATGGAGAGGTTAGATTACTTCGTCTTTTTACTTAATTAATTATTATTTTGTACCGGGGTAATCTGCTTTTCTGTTTATATTCAAACTTAGAAAGTGTAGTTGTTCTTCTTCTTCTTTTGTCGTCACACTGTTACCGAGTTTTTGCCCAGTGCCTTTGTTTTCTGTTTTTGTCTTGCGCTGCTCTAATGGCTTGGGTGAAAGTTACTTTTGCTTTTTTGCTATGATTCTGCTACGTTATCTAACCGTCTTTTTCGTGGTCTTCCTCTTGCCTTCTTTCTTGATGTTCTGTTGTATAAGATCATGTATATAACGGAATTTGGTTCATTCTTATTAGGTGGTTGAATCACTACATTCTAAGGGTAATTAAAACAGATCAATAAATATTGGAATGTATCAAGAATGGAAAATGTAATAGTTTTCACATCTTGTGTGAACTTGCATGAACTTGTGTGAATTTTGTGGAACTTGTGTGAAATGACTGGGAGAAATACTGTGTTTTTGTTTAGATAGTTACTTAACTAGTCTGCTTGTTTGCTATTTCGTCATTGTGTTAGATAGTAGATTAGTTGGATTGTAATTTATTAAGTCAGTCAGACAATTAGTTATTTAGTTGCATACTTGTCGTGTTAGTTACTTAGCTAGTTAGTTGGTTGGTTGGCTGGTTGATTCATTTGTTGGTTGGTTGGTTGGTTGCATTATTGGTTGGTTGGTTGGCTGTTTGGTTGGATGATTGGTTGGTTTGTTAGTTGGTTGGTGGGTTATTTGGGTGGTTGGATGGTTGGTTGGCTGGTTCGTTGGTTGGTTGGTGGGATGATTGGTTCGTTGGTTCGTTGGATGATTGGTTGGTTGTTTGGATGATTGGTTTGTTGGTTAGTTTGTTGGTTGGGTGGTTGGTTGGTTGTTGATTGGTTGGATGGTTATTTGTTGGTTGTGGTTGGTTGGATGGTTGGTTGGATGGCTGTTTGGTTGATTGTTTGTTGGATGGTTGGTTGGTTGGTTGATTGGTTGGATAGTTGGTTGATTGGATGGTTGCTTGGTTGGTTGGTTGGTTGGTTGCTTGGTTGTTTGGTTGGTTTATTTGTTGGATGTTAGTGCTTGGTTAGTTGGTTGGTTGGTTGGATGGTTGGATGATTGCTTAGTTGGTTGGATGGTTGGTTGGTTGGTTGGTTGGTTGCAAAGTTGGTGCGTTGGTTAGTTAGTTAGTTACGTATACAATGTACAGAGAAGAGAACAAATAGATATATCCAGATAGAACTTAAAATCAAAGAAAACTGGCTGAAATTACAAAAATGAATAAGAAAATATATTTATTCTGGACACATATAAAAAGACATGAAATATTCGAAAAGACAATTATGAAAAGAAACATCTCGGCAAACGTGAGAAGCGAAAGGCCACAAAGGAGATGATGGATTCATGGAATTATTATTGACTTGAGCATTACGACTGCAAAGGCAAAATTTCGAAGAACTGTTATGGTACCAAAGTTCTGCTCAGGACAAGCTACTGGATAATGATTATAAATGTTAATAAGTTACAGTTCTGTGCTGCATTAGGAATGGAAACAATAATTAAAAAATAGATAATTATCTGTACATCTTTTATCTAAAGATTTGTTTTTTCTAATCAGGTGATTCAGCATTAAACGACTGCGTTGTTGGTGGGTGGTACGATGCTGGTGATCATGTTAAGTTCGGTTTACCGCTGTCGTCTGCCTTAACCGTTCTAGGTTGGTCCCTAGTCACGTATAAGGACGGGTACAGCACATCTGGACAGCTGAACAATATGTATGATACGATCAAATGGGGTTATGATTACATCTTGGCTGCATGGAACCCTAGCAAACAGGAACTAGTTGTTCAGGTTTGTATTAAGTTTTCATGGAGTTTAGCTATACACTTAAATTTCAGAATACTGTAACATTACTAAGACGTTTGAATGTGATAAATCAATTAATTTCAATCTCAAAATGAAAATAAGAACTAAATGTATTGTTATATGTCTAACAGTTTCTCTCTCTCTCTCCCTCCCTCTCTCTTGCGATCACCGATTAGACTGGTGTACAAGATTTCCCCATAAATTTCATTCATATGGAAATCTGATTAATGCAGCCTTAGCATTGGTGAGGTTTGTACGTCACATCATTCAGTGCCATTTAGAACTCTGGTGTTTATCCTTCGGCGATGTATCTGCTTTCAGCCAGCGTTTACTGTGTTCGCTCTCCCTTAGCCTTTGGCTGTCCCCAGCCGACCTGCAAGGCAGCAGGTTCTAACAGTTTCGATTACGGTAGATCTCGATTACGGTAGATCAAAGGAATCGACAGCAGTAGGCCTACATTCTTAAATTTGTGTTTAAATAGATACACAATAATTTTGACCGTAAAAAATCGATAGTTCTAATATTTATTTATTATAAAACTTAATTTCTTTTTTGAGTGTAACGTGAAAAAGATGAGAACGCAACAAACTGTGGAATCATGAAATATGAATAGCTTATTCCTGCAGAAATATATAGGCCAGCGCAATCATTTTCAACTATTTTCGAGCTTTCTTTATCGAGTTATGAGTTATATCGTGCTCAATCAGTCGTTAATGAGGACATTGAGCATGCACAGTGGTAAACGGTAAAAAAAAATTAGTTGCAATATTTGGAAACTGGGAAAATCACTTAAAAATCAGATCGAAATTTCTTTGCTAATCAAAACACACAAGACAGATTTAGTTATTTCCTTTTTTACTATCTTACAAACATCAATCTCCTTGAGATTTCTTTAGTTAAAATATATTGAATATCGCTTTGTTGACCAGAAAGCCGATAAGGTCGGGAAAGTTCAACATAGTTCCATGCAAACCTTTGTAGGAAAGCTAGTTAATTTTAAAAACAGGTATTTTACACGATTTAATTAACGACAAAAAAGAATGATAAGCACTTCCATTAGTTTGAAAAGGAATCTCGTTATCTTCTCTCTCTCTCTCTTCTCTCTCTCTCTCTCTCTCTCTCTCTCTCTCACTCTGTGTGTAGCCAGTGACGCCCATGACGCTTAGGGCTGCAAAAAATACACGCCATTCTTCCCTTTTCTTGGTCGTCCACTTTACTGTGTTTCAGCTGTGATTCATTTCTTTCAGTTCTTGTTCTACTGTAGGTGGTTTTTGTGATCTACATGTTTTTTGGTTACCCTCTGGTGTTCATCTAAAATCAGTTTTCGTAACACACTCCATGCGCAACGCATGTCCAATCCATTTCCAGCCTCTCTTTTGGATGATAATCTTCAAAAATGGAATGTTACATAAGGACATACTCAAATTAATAACGAAACGAAAGATTTATACTAAAATTAACCAGATGTATATTTGAAAATTCCATCGCAAAGATGTCAAGTAATTTAGCGCAGATATATTATATTTTTATTGTTTTATCTTCTATTTTCCGTTTCTAGTTTTTCACATTTATTTCGTTTTTAGTCAAATTTTAATTTAGGGTTGTTAGGGCTTTTTGTGTGATTCTATATGTTATGTCTGCTCTCATCATCATCATCAGGTGCTGTCTCCCCATCGAAGTTGGCTGCAATGAATCTCCAGCATCCTCTGTCTTTCACCTTGGTGTTGCACACTGCCAAACAGTAATCTGTGCATTTCTTAAAGCTCCTGCCTTTCTTAGAGGGTTCCGTGTCTGCTCTAGAAGAAGTCTAAATTTTTTTGCTTCTGTTGTATCCTTTGCTTGATAAAATATTTGTGGTCGAAGCTTCATTGCGTATTGTTTTTGCACTTTGTAAAACTAGTCTTTCTTTTTGTGTGTTTCACCCGCGGTCTTCGTAAATTATAGAGTCGGTCGTGGTTTCGCCATAGCTTAGATAGTTATTTCAACACCGTCATCCAACAGTGATCAGCTTAATAGTGTTTTTGTTTACTTCCAGATTGGAGACGGCGACGCTGACCACAACTTCTGGGGCAGACCAGAAGATATGACAATGAATAGACCTTGTCTTGTTGCAAGTGTAAACACTCCCGCAAGTGATATAGCTGGTGGAAGTGCTGCGGCTCTGGCAACAGGCGCTATTGCTTTCAAGGACAAGGGAGATATCGATTATGCTAATCAGCTTTTGAATGCTGCTAAGAGTCTGTACAGTTTTGCTATATCCAACAGGTAACTACCTTTCTTCTACATAATTTTGACTTAAGTATGTTGAAAACAATATTATGTGATCGATAATTACAGGAGCTACGGAGATGCGAAGTATTTATTCAGAATAATCCTTCTTTGGTTGAAAACACTATCGTGTAGGATTTGTAAACCTTACCATGACTAAAATGTTGTCATTTTTTAGGAACACATCCACCATCTCTTTGAACATCAGTATCTCATAACACAAAAAAGATAAACACATAATTCAAAAATAATATCACACTAGAAAGTTAAACAAACATTACAAACACAATATTTGTAAATAGTTTTTTTAAAACATCGTTTTTTGTCAAGTTCTGTGTGGTTAAACTTCCTGTGTGAGTTTGTCCCATAGTCTTTGCCTCTCCGAGGCTCCGCAAGGCAGTGAGCCTATTTGCTGGGAGTCTGGTTCTTGGATATCAGGATAAACAAACTCATATCACAACTCTAGGGGCCAGACCTCCGCCGAGATGTTGAATGGTGTTTTCTCCGCACAGGATAGTTGTAAGAAAACTGAGCTAGTGGAGTCCATCTCCCTAGGCGAGCAATCACCCCGTTAAACTTTGACATCACGGTCAAAGTTTCCCGGTCTTCATCGCCAGGAGGGATGGGGTTGGTCTGTGTGCACTGGGGATCATCAACAGGCTACTCATTTTCGATTTTGCCCATCTTGAGAGAGACTACCACTCACTTGTTACAAATATACTTGAAGCTACCATGTGTACTTGTATGTTATATGTGTATACTTGTGTGTATATATGCTATTGTTTCGTCTCACTTGTTACAAATATACTTGAAGCTACAATGAATGATGTGTACTTGTATGTTATATGTGTATACTTGTGTGTATGTATGCTATTTCGTCTCACTTGTTACAAATATACTTGAAGCTAAGATGAATGATGTGTACTTGTATGTTATATGTGTATACTTGTGTGTATGTATGCTATTTCGTCTCACTTGTTACAAATATACTTGAAACTAAGATGAATGATGTGTACTTATGTTATATGTGATACTTGTGGTATATATGCTATTGTTTCGTCTCACTTGTTACAAATATACTTGAAACTAAGATGAATGATGTGTACTTGTATGTTATATGTGTATACTTGTGTGTATGTATGCTATTACTTCGTCTCACTTGTTACAAATATACTTGAAACTAAGATGAATGATGTGTACTTGTATGTTATATGTGTATACTTGTGTGTATGTATGCTATTACTTTCGTCTCAAATATACAAACACAAGAAGCTCATCGCATGTGTTTGTGCAAGCACTGTTCGATCAAATCTGATATGACTAATCTGTGTTCTGTAGTCGAGGCTGTATTAAAACACCACGACTAAGAAAAGCTCTTTTTTTCAGAGCTAACTGGCTATGCTCTGAAAAACGCTCATATGCAAAGCTAAACAATGGGTGATGTAAAATAATGAAGGATTGTGGTTCGAATCCTGTGATTGGTAAGTCTTTAGTATCTGCGTCATGTTTATTTTATTTATTGCAATCTAAAAGTGTTTTTATTTTCTGTTTCATAGGGCGTTTACAATGGTTCTCAGCCTTTTTACACAGACACCGCTGATGATGACGAATTGTGTGAGGGTGCTATCTGGCTGTACAAGGCTACACAAGACAATCAGTATCTTGATGATGCACTGAAGTTTTCAAACGTTGAAGTTGGATGGGGTTATCAATGGGAAAACAAGATGGTCGGTTGTCAAGGTAACCATAACAATAGAAAAATGTAGTTTTCGTTTTATTTAAGAAACTTGAAAGATGAACAATTGTTAATGATTGATTAATTGATTGATTGATTGATTGATTGATTGGACCATCATCATTGAACCTCGTTGAGTAACCACGAATTTTCCGATCTCTTTCTTATACAAGAAGTTCGCAGCTGCAGTGCACGAACTCCGTAGCACAGGCAAAGGTCCCAGGTGTAATTTTTGAAGATAGAGATATTTTTAGTAATTTTATTTTTGATATTTTTAACATATATTTTGCCCGGACAGCGGCTTTGCTGCCTGTTCGTCTCGATTTTGAACTTCCACGGGTTTATTTACAAACTCAAATTGAACACGCGACATACGTTTTATCGTCCGTCTTCGATAGGGCAAGGAACTCGATCTCACCTACACTAAGATAAGGGATCTGAACAACAGTTAGAAAAGAAATACTATTGAAAAACAACAGAAACAAATACATGAGCAGTATTGTATAAGTGCATTATTATTTATATCAGTTTTCAAACAATATTTTTAAAGAAGTGTGCTTAACAGTGTTTTTCGATCCAGAAGCTTTCAGCTCTTCGGCTCGGTGCCATGGACATTGTAACCCTTTGGTTCGGTGCCACGAACACCGTAAATCTAGAGAATCTGTGACTTTTCTGCCAGCCCGGGAATTAACAGCACTCACAGGGGGCTTGTCACCCGTTGTCCAACGTGCTACGAACATGCTGGGCTGGCCGGCCGTGTGTAACATTAAAAACAAATTCATCATCAATTGGCTAAATAGAAACTTTGATAACCTTTAGTGTGTTTACTTATATTTTTATTTTTATATTCTTTCGCTTCCTGAGCATCATACGTTCATTGCTGCAGATATCACCCGTCTTCTTTCATCTCTGTTCTTACCTTAGCTTTCTATTCCCAATTGTTCTTTCCATTTATTCTTTTGTCCTTTTCCTTTGTTTGCCGATAGGCGTAGAAGGTTTAACATTATAATCGGTTTCCGAGATATTGCACGATCGGTCGCTTGATATGTTGTGCTTTAAGATGTCTAAAACTCCATCAATCCATCTTTTTCTTGGTCTGCCCCTTCTTCTTAATGATTCCATTTTCAGGTTGTACTCTCTTGCAATTGGTGTCGACCAATTCCCAATTGTTCAATTCTAATATTTCTATAACTATTTTAATGTTATATCTTTTCATGCTCCGCTTCGTGGTCTCACCTTTATATTTATTTTTGAAAAGGCAATTTTATGCTCTATTCTCTCCTGTCTCTGTCTCTTTTCTTCTGTCTCTGTCTTGTCTTTCTTCAATATGGTTTAGTTATCTTACTCTATTAATATTCACGATTATGGTAATTAGTTATGAATTAAACGCATTCTTTTGTTCTTCTTCTTCTACGTTCGCCCGCTGTAAATTCAGGCATTAGCCATGACGACGGGTATTGCGCTTCGGAGTGATTTTTGCATGAAGGCCTGCTTCTTCCATTTGACTGGTGCCCCCGCCATGCATGCGAGCCTTCGATGGCTTCAGAGGTAGTTAAAGATTAGATCCTTCAAATATGATCTCTACATGAAACATGTATTCTAAAACCCTTGGTCTGTGTCCTCGTACCCTCGAAACTTTTACGGCCAGTGAAACGCATTCTAAATATCCTTATTGTTTCCCTTGTTCCACTATTTTCCTCCTTATTGTTTCCCTTGTTCCACTATTTTCCTTCTTATTGTTTCCCTTGTTCCACTATTTTCCTCCTTGTTGTTTACCTTTCTTCACTATTTTCCTCCTTGTTGTTTACCTTTCTTCACTATTTTCCTCCTTGTGTTTCCGTTGTTCCACTATTTCATCATATTGTTTCCTGTTCACTATTTTCCTCCTTGTCTGTTACCTTCTTCACTTTTCCTCCTTGTTGTTTCCTGTTCCACTATTTATCCTTATTGTTTCCCTTGTTCCACTATTTTCCTCCTTTTATTTACCCTTTTCCACTATTTTCCTCCTTATGTTTCCCTTGTTCCACTATTTTCCTCCTTATGTTTACCTTGTTCACTATTTTCCTCCTTACTGTTTCCCTTGTTCCACTATTTTCATCCTTATTGTTTCCCTTGTTCCACTATTTTCCTCCTTGTTGTTTACCTTTCTTCACTATTTTCCTCCTTGTTGTTTACCTTTCTTCACTATTTTCCTCCTTGTTGTTTACCTGTCTTCACTATTTTCCTCCTTGTTGTTTACCTTTCTTCACTATTTTCCTCCTTGTTGGACCTAATCATTGATCTCAATACTTTGTTTCAGAAAGTATGTAATAATGTTTCCTCTTGTTTTGTTGTTCTTCTGGTTTCGAATTCATATCTTCTTCTTCTGCCAATGCTTTATATCGATCACTTGTTAAACCACTCTTTGTGATTTGTATGTAATCTGATCATGAGAGCGTGTGTGGGTTGTGCCAGTTATGCCTTGTTAGACCACTCTGTGGGATTTTATGTGATCTGACCATAAGAGCGTTTGTGGCTACAAGTAGGCCAGCACATCAGATTTCTGCGACGCTTTTTTATTTACTAGGTAGTTTCCCCTAGGCTCCTACCTTAATCGCCTCTCACGACATGCCTTGTAGGTCGCAGTGTTACTATCATTTGCTCCCCCGGGAAGCAGTGGCAACACACGGGCGTGATTCATATAGAACAAAAGGTATAATTGCAGTATTCTATACTGGGACATTAGTGTTACTTAAATGGTTCGGCCACTTGGTGAGAATGAACTCGACTACACCAGTTGCAATAGAGTATAACCTGAAAGTCGAATCATCAAGAGGAAAGGACATACCAAGAAAAAGATGGATTGATGGAGTTACAAACATCTTAAAACTTTACAATACTACAGCATATCAAGCAACCGAGTGAGCACTATCTCGGAAGCCGATCATCAGTAAAACATGCGACGTCTAACGGCAAAAAAAGAGAAGGACAAAAGAATAGAAAGAAGAGTATTACAGAACAGATACTTGAATTTTAGCAGGTGTTTGCGGCAAAATTAAGACATTGTCACAGTTACACACTTGTCAACTGACCGTCTGTAAAGATGAAAAAGGCCGTAGATATATATATATATCTATACACATCAAATATATGATATATATATATATATATATATATATATATATATATATATATATATATATATATACATATAGCAAATCAATGATGGGGCAAATGGCGCCAATTTTAAGATGCAAACACGTCACCATGAACACAAAAAGCAATGTTCAACACAATCTTTCTCCCCACATTATGTTACCAGTGCCAAACCTGGACGCTGACAACAAACGATAGAAGAAAACTAGTCACACAGAGATGAAGTGTCTACGCAGAATGCTGGGTGTAACAAGAAGAGACCGGTTGAGAAATGAAGACATCAGGAAAAAGTGGGTACAACATCAGTACTAGACTTCATCAAGAAACAACAAATTAAATGGTTCGGCCACGTAAGCAGATTACCATCAGACAGTGCACTTCAAAGAGTAATGCTGCTCCGATACAATGGGTACAAAGCAAAAGGCTGGCCACGAAAAAGATGGACCTCAGAGATAACAGAGGCGACGAAAGAGACTATTTACAAAGCGCATACTAGGGCCCGTTTTAGAAATCTCTTCCTGACCTGACGCTGTGAGACAAACAGGATTCGAGAAAGAAAGAAAGATATACACACATATATATAGGAGGAAGTATTCTTTTTTTTACTGATTGTGTTCTAGACTTTATTTTTTCTCGTATTATGTTGATGCTATTGAAGTTTGTGGGCGTCTGTAGCTTAAGCGATAGTTAGCTCGATCACAACCCAAGCGTACCTGGTTCAAACTCCGCGGTAGGCAGTTTGGAAGCAAATTCGTTTACACGGGATTTTTACGAAAGATCAAAATTGATCTTACGGTTCAGAAAGCAATGGTAAACTACTGAACGTATAAGTGGTGTCTAGAAAATCAACTTCTTTAGTTTGGTTGATGGCTACGTCCTATAAAGGATATACCACGATTTTCATTATTGAAGTTTACGGCCAAGTACTTAAATGTTTCGATTCTTTTGATTATAATAATATATTTGCAATGAGTGACACCTATCATGGATCTCACAAATCTCTGTCGTTGGTGTTTGCTATCAACTCAGATGTTGACGCTCTACCATGCCAGAAGTCAGGGCTATCCAAAATTTTCTCTCTGTCTTCTCTGTCTCGTCTACCCTCGATTTTACCGGTTGTCACAATGTGCTCTAAACCTCCCCTCCTCATCACATGTCCGAAAAATGATGATTGCTTCTTTCTTATACTGACATCTCAAAGAACTAAATGTGTCATGATTCTCCTGGGCGTGATAACTTTATATATTTGTTCTTCTTTGTTTTATCAAGCCTAAACAGATGATCAACGCATGGGGTCTCTGTGGCTGAGTGGTTAAGCCCTTTGCCTTGCAGTCGAAGGTCGTGGGTTCGAATCCGACCGGCCTTCTGTTCACGAGTGCAGTTTTCCAGAGACCCTAGGATTACTACGGAGTTCGTGTTTTGTGCAATATCTCTGCAGGTGGCGTGCCATTTCTGCGGAGAGGGACCTGACTCATATGGGTAACCGTGCAATGAAGTCAATTCTTCGGCTTTTAAACCCTTTATGATCAACAGCATTGTCGTGCCTACTTTCTGTTAGCAAATCTAAACATGGACAATGAGCAAGTCAGTCACAAAAATAGATACATGGGAAATGCGATGCCTAAGAAAAGTTGCAAACAACACCAGAAAAGATAGCGACACTACATCAGCATGAAAAAGAAAGTTGGGACAGAAACTTGTTTCAATTACATTGAGAAGCAAAGAAAGAAAGTTGGGACAGAACCTTGCTTGAATTACATTGAGAAACAAAGAATGAAGTGGTTCTGTCACTTAATAAGAATGCATCCAAACTCCACAGTATACACAGTCTTCTAACATCAGGAAAGAAGGCGAAAAGAAGACCACGAAAATATGTATAGATGACAGCAGAATCCGGTCAAAAGCAAAATAACAATCACCCAAGCCATTACAACATAACAAAACAATAACCAGAAAACCACGCCACTAGACATCAACTCGGCAACAGTTTGGCAACAAAAGCAAAAGAAGATCACTTTTTAAAAAAATCAAATTTATTGTAAATATGCTTTTATTTACACAACCTCCTAACTAAATATTTTTCTATCCCCACAACTTTCTAACTAAATATTCTTCTATTTACACAACTTCCTTACTAAATTTTCGCAAATATGCCTTCCAATCTGGCAGCTCTGATATACGAGGCCACACATAACAGCACATTTGAAAGTACATTGGAACAATTTTTCACGGATGGGGTGGTTTGAAGGTGGGGATGTGGATTACTCCCCGTGTGGATTCGCTTGGCGAGACAAGTGGGGTTCAAACAGGTGAGTTAGATTGTCAATGAAATCATTACTGTGTTTAACTTAGATACGGAATCTAGTGTTGGTTATAGTGTTATACGTGTTACTTATACAGTTACTTTATTTTACAATAATTTTACTAATGATTTCAAAAGTGTTATTAACTCATTGTGTACCGGGAGCCACATTAAGTGGTGTTTTTACTCTATAATGCCTTTTGTCCAGGTCCGCTAAGAGTTACCGTTACTATACTGATATTATCTATTCTCTAATCCTGTTATGCCTTTCAGCGTCAGCTCGAAAAAGGAGACACCTGGAGCAAGCCTCTCTGTGATAGTTAGTCTTTCCTCTTGGGCCTGTGGGCGCGCATAGGGCAGAGGTCATAGTTCTCCATGTCTCGCTGTTCGTTGCTATCTGTTTTAGGTCTTTAATGTTTACTAGGCCCATCGTTGAGCCTTCTCTGGTGATGGTTCTACGCAGAGTCTCTCTTGGTCTTCCTCGTTTTCTTTTTCCCTCTGGTGTCCAATATGTCTCTGTGATCCTTTTCATTATTTCTCTTCTCCAGTGCTGATTTGCCTCACAGCTTCACGTATAACAGGTTAACTGGTATAAGGTCCCAGAAATATAAAGAGAATATCCTAGGTCACGCTGCACCATAAAGGAACTCTTATAACATACTATGATCACAGGTATAAAGAATTACAACAGATAACTGATTAGCAAATGCATAAGTATATTTAACCACTTATAATATCAAGCTCTCTCTGTCTTGGAGAGTGAATAACAACAACAACAAAATATGACGCTTGTAACATTCAATTTTCCTGGATCCTTCTGAAGTATTATGTCTTATCTTCTGTACTCTCCGGTCTATATTAATAAAGTTAGTTTTTCGCGGAATTTACAAATTCCCCTTGCTGGACTGGCAAGCTAATTTCTTCATTTCTAGGTCGGTCATGTTTGATCCTAGCGAAAACTTCTCTAATTCTTCCAGCCATCTCTTTATTTCGTGTGTTCCTCCCGAACAAGAAGTGATCTGACTATTTATTGTCTGAATTCTCGAGCAGTGTTCTATACTTGCGAGTATGGGAGCTAGAGCAAGTATACAAGCGTTGGCCTCTGCCATGTTGATAATTTATCGCATACAAAATAGGTTATTATGATGAATATTTTGCTTCATAAAAACATCCAACATCAATGGTAACTACAGAACACAATTCAAGAATCACTAAACTAACTACCTAAATATTCTTTACCGTCTAAAATCTACACAGCTTATTGTTGACCTAATTTCACAGTTCGATGATTTTCCGGAATTTACTACTACTATACTAACTACTAAACTATCTGACCTCTAATCTATATAATGGCTAGTACACTGTTGTGGCCGCGACAATCTTATTCTAATAATATCCTAAGTCACAAGGCAACAAAAAAGGTCTCATATAACAGGTTAACTGGTATAAGGCCCCAGAAATATAAAGAGAATATCCTAGGTCACGCTGCACCATAAAGGAACTCTTATAACATACTATGATCACAGGTATAAAGAATTACAACAGATAACTGATTAGCAAATGCATAAGTATATTTAACCACTTATAATATCAAGCTCTCTGTCTTGGAGAGTGAATAACAACAACAACAAAATATGACGCTTGTAACATTCAATTTTCCTGGATCCTTCTGAAGTATTATGTCTTATCTTCTGTACTCTCCGGTCTATATTAATAAAGTTAGTTTTTCGCCGATGTCCCTATTTGGAATTCAGTCCACACTGTAAAATAGTTCATTAACTTATAACAGTTCATTACCTGGCGTTGATATTCGAGATACTATGGTCGTTCACAATTCCCTTCAATCTTAGGGAAAAATAGGATGCTTCTGGCACTTTACTGGTCTCGTCTTTGGTTGCGGAAAGCTAGTCTTCACAGTCATCAGTCTTCTGGTCGTCAGGCACGGGTCATCGGTTCGTCTGGCATCGGTTCATCTAGGCGTCAGTTATCTGGTCGGCATCTCGTCGTCTTTGTTCACAGTACCTATATATATATATATATAACCTCGCTGTTCCTCTCTGGTAAATGGCTGTTATTGATGTGAACTAGTTATCAACTTCATGTTAGTTCCAATCAATTTAAAATCCCACTTAAACGTTGAAGATAAAGGCATTTTGGTTTTCTCTCTCAAATAAATCAAAGTAGTATCCGCTGGCTACTTAAACATTAGCATCATCCGTTGTACTCAACTTCTCTAGTCAGTCTGTAATGTTGATCTCTCTTTCTTCACTTATGTTCCACTCTCAATCCCAGCCGGCCCCTGCCCTGGTCTCGAGATTCCCGCCTATCTCAGGTCAGAACCCTTTTCATGAGTTTAACTCCCTACTGGTCAGTAACTGGACTGGTAAACAACTTAATACTAATAGTATTCAAGGACGCCCCGTGCAAAATAAGGGTCGTGGGTTGATCCCGACTGTACCCTAATTAGGATAACAGTGAAACTGTTACACGCGATAAGAGATTTCTAGAACGGGCTTTTATGTGCTCTTCATAAACTGTGTCTTTCGTCGCTTCTGTTATCTCTGAGGTTCACCTTTTGCGCGACCAGTCTTTTGCTTTGCATCCACTGTATCGGAGTAACATTGCTCTTTGTGGTCCACTGCCTGTTGATAATCTGCTTGTGTGGCAGAACCATTTAATTTGTTGTTTCTTGGTGAAGTACACTACTGATGTTGTACCACTTTTTCCTGATGTCTTCATTGCTGAACCGGTCTCTTCTTATTACTCCCAACATTCTGCACAGATACATCATCTCTGTCGTGACTAGTTTATAACGGATACTAATATTACTATTTGACATTTTTCGTCTTCACATGCGGTAAATTGTCACGGGAGTCAGATAATGCTGCCTTCTGTCGCCTTGTCTGTTTAACCACAGCCAACTATAAACTCTTAGGGCCTGCAGACTCAGGTACAAATTATGGGTAATCAGACCACAACCGATCACGTGACCTCGCATTCCAGTATTGTTGTATACAAACGAATTCATTTTAAAATCAACACAAAATGCTAAATCAAAGTTATATTATGCAAAAGTTAAGTTTAACAATAAGGAATATCAATATTATGAATATTTTTACCAATAAATAACCATAGACTCACAGAATTGAGTAAAATTGAACAAAAATCTTGAAGTGTTTTATCAAACATATATATATAAATTCTAGCCCCCACCTCCCCCCCCACCCCCAAATTGAAACTAGATCTGGGGTTTCCCGTGAGTCCCAGGCCCATAAGTTTATACTTGGCTGTGATTTAACATATAGGTAGAAAAATAAGGAATGCTACAAAATAAGCTGAAAAGAACAATAAGCTCCTTTTATAATCGGAGAAGAGAACTACCTGAACTAAATATGCTGACGATACAGTGTTACTGTCAACATCTCAAAAGGGGAGAGAAATAATAATGGAAGTGCAAGAGAAAAGCGAGAAACAAAATCTACATCTCAATGTGACAAAACAAAAATAATGACAACAGATAAAACAAACATGATAAAGGATATTTTTATAAAGAGAGAAAAAATAGAATATGTGAACAGTTGTGAATATCTCGATTTAAACGATGACAATGGACATTTAGCAAAACTGTGAAAAACATATATCTGCTTTTGAATATAAGTGTTACAGAAGAGTCCTCCATAAATCATGGACAGAGAAGAGAACAAATAGATATATCTAGAAAGAACTCAGAATCAAAGAAAACGAGATGAAATTACAAATAGAAATGAGAATATTGAAGTATTTTTGAACATATAAGAAAGCACAAAGGGTTGCAGAATGCCATTATTGATCTTCACGGCATCATGTCAAAAGTGGTAGACTACGGAGAAGATGGATTCCGAATGAAACTGATAATTTGAGCATGATGGTTGCAGAGGCTGGATATCTGACTTATGAGAGAGAGAATTTCCTAAGGTGGCAAACTTCTGCTTCAGACAAGCTATTTGATGATGATGATGATGAGATATAGATATATAGATATATATGATTTACTGTCTATAGCTACCAATGTATATAGCATGTGCGCCACTGTAATGGCTAATGGCATGAATAGAGTTAATACCTTCTAATAATCTGAACGGTTTTTCAGGCAAGCAGCAAACGCTGCATTTATAGCGCTTATTGTGGCAGATTTTGGCATATTGTCGGACCAAACAAGGAAATGGGCAGTGGAACAGATAAATTATATCTTAGGAGATAACAGTCATGATGGAGGATGCTTCAGTTACGAGATTGGTAAGTTTAAGTTAGTATCATTAGCGCCTGTTTGTTGCTGGGACTTGCAAGGATAGCAAAGAATAGTACCACAGCTACCTACAAGGCCTGACATGGTAGCGCCTAGGAAGCTACCTAGTAAATAAAAAGCGTCGCAGAAATCGAATGTGCTGGCCTACTTGTAGACGGATAACTGGCACAATGTAAAATTGCTTATAGGTTTAGATGACATATCGATCACAAGGTTGTTTAACAAGTGGTCGATATTGATCGCTCGAAGAAGAAGAAGTATCAACTGTCATCTTTCTTGAAGTCAACGAGATAGGTAAGTTAAATAAGTATCAAGTGTCATCTTTCTTGAAGTCGACCGACTCATCAATGTTCTTACCCTTCTCTTTGCAACTGTTGGTTCCCAGTATTTTTAGGCATACTTCAATTGTATTTTTTCCATCGTTCATCCATACTGAACTTCATCAAGAAACTACAAGTTAAGTGGTTGGGTCAAATAAACAGACTTACACATCAAATGGTAAGGGTTTAGCCTGATCTAATTATGGGGTTTTTAATCTTCAATTCTTATGACATTTCCAATATTCCTCTTAAAACTGTTTTATAGTAATAGAACATTGCAGAGTCCGTCTATCTCGATGTTATGCTGTCACTGCCAAATCTGGACGTTGACATCAAACGAAGGAAGAGACCTAGGGACGACGGAGATGATGAAGTATCTACGTAGGGTGCTTAGAGTATCAAGAAAAGACATTTTAAGTAATGAAGACTTCGGGAAAAAGTGGGTACAACATCAGTACTAAACTTCATCAAGAAACTACAAGTTAAATGGTTCGGTCACATAAGCATATTACCAACAGACATCGCGCCTCAAATGGCAATGGTTTAGCCTGACGTAATTGTCGTGTTTTAAATCTTCAGTTCCTATAACATGTACAAAAAAACGATGAATGCTTCTTTGTTTGTTTGTTTACGTTTTTATCAACCAAGTTGAACACTTTTTGTGATCTGTGTAGTTTGCGCCGAGAATGTGAGTGCATTGTATCCCGTTAGTCTCATGTGGCATGCAGGACAGGCACATCCGACTTTCGCCAAAAGTGTATGAACAAGGTGTTTCAGAAAGTAATGCACCATAATTTTTGTAAGATAACTATTTATTCAAAATAAATGAAATTTACAAACAATATGTAACTCTTAACTTAAGTACCTAACTACAATTTTATTATTGTATAGTAAATATTTTTGTGAATACTTAACCAAATAATCTTCTTCTTCTTTGCGTTCGTTCTTTTCGACCAATTTTAATCACACCTTGTGATATGTTTGTTCTTTGCCAAGAACGTGTATACGTTGCACATTGGTTTGGTAGGCCCCTAACCAAATAATTACTTCAATTTTGTTTTCCTTCTGGCCTGGTATAGGTGTGCGCCGCACACATAACACGCATGGAGAATACGCCACTGGAACTCATAGAACAGAAACTGGAAGTAAAGTCCGCCGGGATACCGTATATACCACGCGGTATATAAAGGGTCCATATACTTTTTTAAATTTTAATAGAACAAAAAGATCTTTATTTTTATTTTAAAAATGTAAACGTACTTTCTTCCAGATGAATGGAAACAACACAAAATGAAAAGGTATGAATGAATGTTAGAAATTATAAATATTTGATGGATTGGAAGTCAAATTTAGGTAAATAACACATGATCATATGTTTTGCTAAATTCAAAACTTTGATTTTTCTTCAGGTTACGGATCAAAATATCCACTTCGACCTCACCACAGAGCCGCCTCGTGCCCGACACCACCAGCATCATGTGCAGGGGCCTTAGAGAACCCAGCACCGAGCCCTCACGTATTGACTGGAGGTCTTGTCGGAGGTCCTGAAGTCGATGACAGTTATCAAGACATCAGAACTGACTACGTCCTGAACGAAGTAGCGTTAGACTACAACGCGGGTTTCCAAGGTGCCCTAGCCGGCATTGTCCATTTACAAGCAGCGAATAAGTTTCCAACAACTAACAACAAATGTCCATGTAATCAGTGATTATGTACGCAGTACACATAATTTAACAATTTAGTAGCTAACTTGTAACTTGTTGTGTCGACAATAAATATATTGATGATCACAGTGTTAGTCGCCATATTGAATTTTCTTAAACTCGCAGTTCTATCTAGAAGAGAATAGTTCTATTTAGAAGAGAATTGTTCTCATCTAGAGAGGGCATAGTTCTATCTAGAATTGAATAGTTCTATCTAGAATTGAATAGTTCTATCTAGAATTGAATAGTTCTATCTAGAAGAGAATAGTTATATCTAGAATTGAATAGTTCTATCTAGAAGAGAATAGCTCTATCTAGAAGATAATAGTTATATCTAGAAGAGAATAGTTCTATCTAGAAGAGAATAATTCTATCTAGAAGAGAATAGTTCTATCTAGAAGAGAATAGTTCTATCTAGAAGAGAATAGTTCTATCTAGAAGGGCATAGTTCTATCTAGAATTGAATAGATCTATCTAGAATAGAATAGTTCTATCTATGAGATCTAGCTGGATGTCTTCTACAAAACGCTCGTCTGTTGGTATCGGCAATGGATGATGTCAGAAATCAAAGTTTGTGGTTCAAATTCTGTATTTTGTGTATTTTTTTCCGGAAGTGACTAATAATTGTTCACTGTCTATTTATTGATCACAGTTCTATAAATCGCACCTCTGATTCATTTTTACGTGTAGATATGCTTTCCTTATTACCAATGTCCTCGTAAGATATTCTCAGGTCGACCCAGCCTCAACTGGGTATCAGACATGCTCTGGGAAAGTAAAGGCGCCGGCGTGATGCTGACCACATCACCCATCGTGTGCCGACAGTCAATGAAAATACAGGCCTAACACTGTATTGCCTATATACCACGAGGTATGAAAGGGTTCCTTTACTTTTTTTTTTTTTTAGGTATCCCTCCAAAGAGGAAAAAAGTCGGATAAGATGTATTTATGGTGTAACTGATGATTTAACCATGACGCTTGCAAAGATGAGACATCTGGCCTGTGTGTGTGTGTGAGAGAGAGAGAGAGAGAGAGAGAGATAGAGAGAGACATTCCGAAGGACTGTTGTGTGGCAAAGTTCAACTCAAAATAAGATATTTAGAGAGGATCATGACACCACAGAAAGCTCACCACGTGGGAAATGAAATGCTTAAGGAAGGCAGTGGGAGTCACCAGGAAAGACAGACTACGAAATGAGGACATCAGAAGCAGAGTGGTCATAACTTCATGCACTGAATACATCGAAAGACAACAAATGCAGTGGTTTGAACATTTAATGAGAATGAAATACAATCAACCACCAATAAAACATACAATAAAAAGATCGGGTACTAGAGCTAAGGGAAGACCAAGAAAAAGATGGATAGACAATATCAAGACTACACTATATAAACACGGATACAACACAAGGGCGACTCATCTAGACCTAGAACGCAAATTAAAGCACCCATCTCTACGCTTAACGGCAAGAGTGGACAGCCACCTACATCTTCCACTTGGGAATACACAATAGACAATACACAATAGATAGATGACTTTCTCTTACGAAGTGTAGGAACGGTTTTCCCATCTCTTCTTCTTCTTCTTTGTGTTCGTTCTTTACGACCAATTTTAATCACTCTTTGTGATATGTTTGATCTTTGCCAAGAACTTGTATACGTTGCACATTGGTTTAGTAGGCCCCTACACGCATAGACTTCTACACGTTTAGGACACATGCATCCGATTTAATCCAAACCTCCTTAGTCGCCTCTTACGACATGCGTGGCAGGTAACAGTGGTTCTATTCTTTACACCCCAAATTTGGGCCCCGGTAACCACTCGGGTGGGTTTTCCCATATCTTTGTAAGTATCATATAGCGTACATATGTTAAACATCTTGCATGATCGATTACCTAATATAGTTACAGAAAATTCGGTATTCAACTTTATGAGTTAGAAGGAAATTGAGAATTGTCGACAAAGTTACTCTGAAAGTGTTCTAAAGTTACGATATGAAAGCTACTCGGTTCATATTCAACACCCTTAATGCAGCAACATCATTTGTGATCATTTTTGTTCTCCCATGTCTGTATTCTAGTCACGACAGAGATGAAGTGTCTACGAAGAATGTAGTGAGTATCAAGAATAGACCGGGTTTAGAAATGAATACATTTTGGGAAAAAGTGGTTACAACATCAATACTAAACATCATAAATACTAAACATCATAAATACTAAACATCATCAATACTAAACACCATCAATACTAAACATCATCAATACTAAACATCATCAATACTAAACATCATCAATACTAAACATCATCAATACTAAACATCATTAATACTAAACATCATCAATACTAAACATCATCAATACTAAACATTATCAATACTAAACATCATCAATACTAAACATCATCAATACTAAACATTATTAATAAACAATAAATTAAATGGTTTGTAAAAATCAGCAGATTATCAAAGGACAGTGGGCCTAAAGGAATAATGCTACTCCGATACAGTAGACACAAAACAAAAGACCGTCCACATAAGAGGTAGAACTCAGAAATAACAGAGGCGGTGAAAGACACTATTTATGAAACGCACACAAAAGCCTGTTCTAGAAATCTGTTCTTATCCTGACGTATGAAGCAAAACAGGATTGAAGAATCGCACATAAAAGCCCATTCTAGAAATCTCTTCTCATCCTGACGTATGAAGCAAAACAGGATTGAAGAATCGCACATAAAAGCCCTTTCCCTAGAAATCTCTTCTTATCCTGACGTATGAAGCAAAACAGGATTGAAGAATCGCACATAAAAAAGCCTGTTCTAGAAATCTCTTCTTATCCTGACGTATGAAGCAAAACAGGATTGAAGAATCGCAATAAAAGCCCGTTCTAGAAATCTCTTCTTATCCTGACGTATGAGGCAAAACAAGATTAGAGAAAACATGGAAGAAGATGTCTGTATTTTTATTTTGAGTTTGCATGTACTTGTCTTGTCTGGGGTCTCTGGGCTGAGTGGTTAAGCCCTTTGCCTTGCGAGTCGAAGGTCGTGCGTTCGAATCCCGACCTCGGCCTTCTGTTCACGAGTTCAGTTTTTCCAGAGACCCCTAGGATTGTTGCCGGAACTACGAAGTTCGTGCTTTGTGAAGTTCGATTCGTGTTTGTGCAGTTCAAAGTTCGTGCAGGTGGCGTGCCATTTCTGCGGAGAGGGACCGAACCATATGAGGTAAAACCCGGTGCAATGAAGTCATGTACTTGTCTTGAACAGAGAGAGAGAGATAAGAATTTGAAATGTCACATTTGTCTTTTAATGAATTCACAAACATGTCCTGAGCGCAGAAAGTTATCAGTAGATTTAAGATAATGCAAAGACATGACTCGGATACGCTTAGCTAGTAAAAAAAAAAAAAAGTAAAAATTTAAAAAAAAATAAAGTAAGTAAAGGAACCCTTTCATACCTCGTGGTATATAGGGCAATACAGTGTTAGGCCTGTATTTTTCATTGACCGTCGGCACACGATGAGTGATGTGGTCAGCATTACGCCGGCCACCTTTACTTTCCCAGAGCATGTCTAGTACCCAGTACGCTTAGCTAGTCAGACAGAAAAACAGTAATATAGTATAAGAAAACAACAACAATAAAAAACTAGAATACATCAGAAAACTTACTCCACATGTTTCATTATTTCTCTATAAACAGCAACAACCACTACTACCTTCTTCTTCTTCTTCTTCTTCTGCGTTCGTCCGATATGAATTCAGACGTAGCCATGGTGCCTGGTGTGCCGCTTATGACTGATTTTTGCGTGAAAGCCTGCTTACCGTTTTATTGGTTTCCTCGCCATACAAGCGGGCCTTCTCCGACTTCAGAGGTAACTACTACTACCAATACTGTTGTAGTTGTTGCTGATACTATTACGACTACCACTACCAACACTGTTGTAGTTGTTGCTGATACTATTACTACTACTACTACTAGTGATATTATTATTGCTGTTGTTACTACCACAACTACAACTACTGCTGCTGCTACTATACTATACTACAGCTACCACTTATACGCTCATGTCTTGCCCCGATTAGTAACACTGACCTTCAACCAACTCATTCTAAGTTTCTAGCTATCTCCTGCAATCTTTAGCTATCTCCAGCAGTTTCCCACAGCTCTTTCGTGTATTGTCAGTCTGTGCTCTAAATGTCTCCTTCGTGTATTTCTAACCCTTCCTCTCTTTCGCCTTCCCTGTGGTTTCCAGGAAAGGGCTCTACTTTCTATATTCGTCTCTGATTTTCTCAAGAGGTGTCTTTTCGAGCGTCAGCGTCTTTTTTCCTTACTGGGTTCACTGGCATATGTCTTGTTCTCTCCATACGTTCCTAATTTACGTCTACTACTACTGCTACTAATATTGCCACTGCTACCACCACTATTACTACTACTACTACTGTCGTTACTACTACTACTACTACTAATAATATTAATACTGCTGCTATTATTACTACTACTACAGCTTCTACTACTGCCACCACCCATTCTGCTACTACTACAGCTACTATTACATTTACTGTTACTACTACTGTTAATACCGCTGTTGTTACTACTACTAATACAACAACTACAACTACTACTACTACTACAATTGATACTACTACAACTGCTACTAATACAGCTACTACTACTACTACAGCTACTACTACTAATAAAAGTTCGTATCTCCAGCTGAACACAAGTCTGTAACTGCCGATCTCTACCTAGTTATATTCTGTGACAGTTTTCTTCAGCTCTTTAATCTCCTGGTGTTGCCTGCATGCCAAGATCGCCTACGACAGCCTGCACGGCATTTGATGATGATGATGACCTAGATATACTTCTTTCTTAAAACAAATGCCCGTCTGCCCAGCGTGTTCGTAGCGCGTTGGACTACGGTGACTATCCCTCTGTGTGTGCGGGTTCAATTCCGCGGATGGCAGAAAAAGCCACAGATTCCCCAGATTTACGGTGTTCGTGGCACCAAATCGAAGGGTTACGATGTCCATGGCACCGAGCCGAAGAACTGAAAAGCTCAGTGCTTCTGGATCGGAAAAAGAAAATAAACTCCTGTTTAATCTAATTATTTTGAAAATTCTTAAACGTGTTACTTTTTTCTTATTTTTCTTCGAACGCTCCATATCGACCACTTGTTAACCACCCTGTGTGATTTGTATGTGATCTGAGTCTAAGAGTGATTGTATATTGTGCCAGTTATGCGCCTACAGGTAGGCCAGCACATCTGTTCTCTGCGATGCTTTTTATTTACTAGAGTAGCTTCCCTAGGATCCTACATCAGTCTCCTCTTACGAAATGCCTTGTAGGTCGCAGTGGTACTATTCTTTGCTTCCCTAATCTTGACTCCGGCACCACACAGGCTGTTTCTTTATTTAAATTAAGAAATTCTACCAATGAAAAGAAAGCTACTTTTAATCGTTAACCCTTTAACACCGTTTTTCTTAACCACCGGACGCATTTTTAATGCACTGTGTACTGAAGAATTAGTCAGTATACTGACTCTGCGTCTTCTTCGAAAACACTGCGAGCCAGTGTATCGGCTAAGAAAGTACGAAAGGGTTAATTTATGTAAAAACAATGCGTGTTTTGTTGTCAAGCTAATAATAGACATAATTTTATGTAAAATTCCCTAGCTCTTTTTAGTTTTTGTGTTTTGCAAAATCAAAAGATAATTATTGCAATCTGTTCTGACTACAATGCAGGTTTTTTTTTTTTTTAGAATCGTTACTAATAGTAGAGTATTTGTATATGAACGTTATCGTGACACTAACATATGGTGCCATTTAAAACTGATTTTTACTTTCAAGGAACAGGATTGTTGTGATTAACAAGCCCGGTTGAATATTCATAATAGTACACGATTTATATACAGGTAAGATATGTCTGGCGGTGATGTTACGATTAATACGTCTTGTTATTCTTTTATTCCTTCATTGCCCTCTTTGTCTCAGGAGATAATGTTTTGCGTCACGTAGTATGTTCTGTGTTGAATCACGTTTCTTGTGGCTGCAATGGCGTATTCTGGAGTGTCAATACTTGCCACAGTTTTTGCATATTTTTTTTCCGATCCAGAAGCACTTGAGCTGAAAGCTCTTCGGCTCGGTGTCATGGACATCGTAACCCTCCGGCTCGGTGGCACGAACACCGTAAATCTGGGGAAGCTGTAGCTTTTCTGCCAGTCCGCGGAGTTGAGCCCACACTTACAGAGGACTAGTCACCCGTACTCCAAAGCGCTACGAACACGCTGGGCACGTGGGAGTTTTTGCATATAAAACTGAAGACTGGAGCTGATACATAGTATGTTCTCTCTGCACTCTGCTCTCTCTTTTGGCTCCATGGTGCTGGTGTTTTTCTTCTTTTCTCTTTGAGCGGCTCGCCATGCTTGCCTGTCTTTGGTCAGCCGCTCGCACTGTTCCCTGTCTATGTCGCATGAAGTTAGATCACGCTTGCAGGTGTCAATGAAGCGCAATAATGCTCGCCCATGCTGTCTAGTACCAGTTGTGAGTTGACCATACAGAATGTTCTTTAGATTATATCATCGCTCATACGACACACGAGTCTTATTATAATATTAGTATATTAATATTTATAATATTACACGGTTTATGTATTGGTATATAGTATCCAAATGAAAAACACACTATACGTGAATTCGCTACCAATGACACTGCGAACACGCGTACTCCAGTGCTATATTGAAGCAATACTTTTTGGCAGCGAATCATGGACAATGAACAAGCAATCAATAAGATCACTGGAAGCTACGGAGATGTGATTTTACAGAAGAATGCTGAAAATTCCATGGACAGTAAAGAAAACAAAGGATGAGGTTTTAAATCAGGACTGCACACAAAGAAACCTTATCAAAAGAGTAAGAATCCGACAATTAAGTTTCTTTTGGAATATAATGCAAATAAGGGGTTTAGAACATTTTAGGACAACAAGGTAAAATGTAGGGAAGGAGAGATCGTGAAGACAGGGGGAGAAAATGTTGGATGGCCTGACATCTTGGTTCGACAAAAGATCGACGTCAGAACTTATTACCTGCAAAAAGGAGAGTTGTGGAGATACATGGTTGCCTTCGCCGGAGGCATGGCACTTGATTGATTTAATGTCCTCGTTATATATATCCTAAGAACACTAATATAAAGATCAATAGAAGTAAAAGAACAGATCTATACTTTTGCTTTACAGACTACGTCAAGGCGTTCGACAAAGTGAACCATCAGGAACTTTTAAAAATGTTGGAGAGCTTAAACATTGATGGCAAAGTTCTGAGTCATTCAGAACATATATTGGCAGAAAACATCAGCTATAAGAGTAGACAAACAGATAGGAATTTTCCAGAAGATCAAAAAAGGAGTTGGACAAGGATGCGCATTATCATAATGCTTACCAAACACCGCCTGTGAATATTACCTACTGAAATAAATCAATGATTTTAATGAAAATTTCATTGATTAGTCAACTATTTTTATCCTCACAGAAACTGTAAACCAAAGATGATTACTGTTTTGGGCTGCGTTTTGCTGTCCCTTTTTTCTATGCCATCTGAGAGCGCCAAAAACTACCAGGTCGCTTTAGGCAAGTCGATCCTGTTCTACGATGCTCAGAGATCTGGGAAACTTCCAGCCAACAACCCAATTCCTTGGAGAGGTTAGATAACTCGATATATTTGTGTTTTATATTTATTAATTATTATTTTGTATTGGTTTTCTGTAAATTTAAAAAGGGTAGTTAGTCTTCTTCTGTCTCCACACTTTACCGGTTTGTTGCCCAGTGTCGTTATTTTTTATTTTGTCTTCCGCTGCTCTAGTGACCTGAGTGATAGTTTTTTTTTGCGTTCTGACAGAATTCTGCTGTACCATCTAACAGTCTTTTTCGGGGTCTTCCTCTCGCCTTCTTTCCTGATGTTCTGTTGTAGAAAATTATGCATACAATGGAGTTTGGTTGTTCTTATTACGTAACCGGACCACTAGATTCTAAAGGGTTATCTGTTAAAACAGATAAATAAATATTGAAAGTATCAAGAATGGAATATATATATATATATATATAGTAGTTTATAAATATTGTAGTTTATCTTCAGTTGCAATTTGTTTGTTACATCTTTGTGTTGTGTAGTTTATCTTGTCAAGTTTGCACATCTTGTGTTGTGTAGTTTATCTTGTCAAGTTTGCACATCTTGTGTGGAGGATTATCTTGTCATTTGTACATCTTGTGTGAAAGAGACGGGACCATTAGTGTTTTGTTCAGTTTGTTACTTAGAGCATGTTTTGAGCATGTTAGAGCATGTTACTTGAGCATGTTACTTGACGTTTTATAGAGCATGTTTGTTACTTAGAGCATGTTTATTCCCAGTTTGTTACTTAGAGCATGTTTGTTACTTAGAGCATGTTTGTTACTTAGAGCATGTTTATTACTTAGAGCATGTTTATTCCCAGTTTGTTACTTAGAGCATGTTTATTCCCAGTTTGTTACTTAGAGCATGTTTATTCCCAGTTTGTTACTTAGAGCATGTTTATTCCCAGTTTGTTACTTAGAGCATGTTTATTCCCAGTGACAACGTATAGGTGTGAAACATGGACATTTAACAACAGATGGAAATGGGATGAAGAAAATTAAAGAAGAAAAACATTAAACATGCTTACAAAAAAATTAAGAACTAAAAACAGTATGGAACTGACAGGAAAACAAAGATCAGAATACTAAGAGCATGCATATTCCCAGCAGCAATGTATGGGTGTGAAGCATGGACATTTAATAAGGCAGTGGAAAAACATGTATCTGTTATTGAATATAAGGTTTACAGAAAAGTCCTTCGTATATCATGGACAGAGAAGAGAACAAATAGATCTATCCAGAAAGAACTTAAAACCAAAGAAAACTTACTGATGCTGCAAATAAGAAAAAGAAAATTTAAGTATTTTGGGCATATACAAAGATACGAAGGGCTTGAGAAGACCATTATGGAAGTAGGAATATCGGCAAAGAGAAGAAGAAAAAGACCACGGAGAAGATAGATTCAGAATATAACTGATGGTTTGAACATGACTTCTGCAGAGGCGGAACATCTGGCCTATGAGAGAGAGAAATTCCGGAGAACTGTTGGTGCGGCAAAGTTCTGCTCAGGACAAGCTATTTGATGATGATGATGAAAAAGAAATGAAGAGTTGGAGAAAACCATTATGGAACGAGACATACGGACAAAGGTGAGAAACGGAAATCCCCATTGATGATGCATTCATTACGTGACTGAAGATTTGAGCATTACGGCTGAAGAGGGTTAATATCTGTTATATGAGAGAAAGAAGTCCAGAAGAACTGTTATGGAGGTAAACTTCTGGTCAGACAAGCTACTTGATGGTGATTATAATGTTATAAGTTACATTTCTGCAATCCATTGGCAATAGAAAGAAATAATAAAAGAATCGATAATTATCTGAACATCTCTTATCTAAAGATTTGTTTTTTTCTAATCAGGTGATTCAGCATTACACGACTGTGTTGTTGGTGGGTGGTACGATGCTGGTGATCATGTTAAGTTCGGTTTACCGCTGTCGTCTTCCTTAACTATTCTAGGCTGGTCACTAGTCACGTATAAGGACGGGTACAGCACATCTGGACAGCTGGGTAATATGTATGATATGATCAAATGGGGTTATGATTACATCTTGGCTGCATGGAACTCTAGCAAACAGGAACTAGTTGTTCAGGTTTGAATTAAGTTTAGATGGAGTTTAGCCATACACTTAAATTTCAGAATACTGTAACATTACTAAGACGTTTGAATGTGATAAATCAATTAATTTCAATCGCAAAAGAAAAAAAAAGAATTGAATGTTCAGTGGTCTTCTTCTTCTTCTCTTCCACCATTTACTTCTTTATAGAAGTTTTGGGGAGGGGGTGTAGTGATCTTTGTATGCTGATTATAAGATACTCTGTAAGCCCTTATTCATTTTCTTAGGCTGTTATTGATGATGAGATTGATGCTGTCGTTGCATCTTTCGCGTAGTCTTTCTCGTTGCTCTGTGCTGGTTATACTTTTCCATAGTGGCTCTCTATGGTAGACGATACCAGGGCATTCTTGTCAGGTGTCAAAATAAATTAATCTATTATTCTTTTATGTACATATGTGGCATATCAAAGAATTTCGATCGCAGTAAATTTGCGAATTTGTGTTAAAATAGATACAAAATTTAAACTGTACAAAAATCGATAGCTTGATTACATATATATGTATTTACGTATTGTCGTTTTTGAATGTTATCTGAAAAACTTGAAAACACAACAAACTCTAGAATCATAAACTTCGGATCGCTTATTCTTGCAGAAATATGTAGGTCAGCGCAACCATTTTCAACTATTTAGTTGCGTTCTTTATCGAGTTATGGGTTAATTAAGTTAGCTTATAAACGTATGCATTTCAAATCATCAGTCATCAGCTAGGTCATTGAGCATAAGCAGCGGTAAACAGTGAAAACCGTATTGCACTATATGGGAATAGGGAAAATCACTAAAAATCGGATATAAATATTTCTGCTTAGCAAAACACACGAAACATATTTAGTTTTTCCCTTTTTTCTATGATGCAAGCATCAAATTTCTTCATATCTTTTAATGAAAAATATATAGAAATATAAATTTATGAATAACATTAAAATAAAGCAAGAGAGTCCGCTTTCATACCATGAAATATAATGATGAGGACGGTGTTAGACTCGTGTTGTGCTTTAACCTACGGCACACTATGCGTAATGTAGTCAACATCAAGTCGGTCACCTCTACTTTCCAGTATTTCTCTACTACCCAAATGAAGCTGGGTCGACCAGAAAGCTGTTACGGTCGGGCAAATTCCATGGGAAGCTTGGTAGTAAAACTAGATAATACGAGGATAACAGGAATGTTATATGACACGAAAATTGTGGCATATCCTTTATAGGACGTAGCTATCATCCACAGTAAACGAAATGTTGATTTTCTAGGCACCATTTATACGTTCAGTAGTTTGAAATTGCTTTCTGAACGGTGAGGTCTATTTTACCGTTCGTAAAATCTACGCCGAACACATTTGCTTCAAAACTGCCTGCCGCGGAATTTGAACCAGGTACGCTTGGGTTGTGATCAAGCTCTCTACCGCTTAAGCTACAGACGCCCACTATGTTACATACTTCAATTAATAATGAAAGGTATGTTTAGCATTGCTTGAATTATTTTTGTTAAGAGAAGAAATCTCTCTTTCTCTCTTCTCTCTCTCTCTCTCTCTCTCTCTCTCTCTCTCTCTCTCTGCCTGCTGACGCCCAAGGCGTTTAGTGCAGCAAAAATGCACAACTTCTTCTCTTTTTATGGTCACCCACTGTGCTGTGTTTCAGTTGTGATTCATTTCTTTCAGTTCTTGTTTTACTCAAGATGGATTTTGTAGCCTACACGTTTTTGTTTACTCTCTGGTGTCCATCTCATTTCAGTTTTTTAGGGAATGCTAATCTGAAACAAATGCTTGCAGAAAACGGATGCACCAGGCCGTAAGGCGCATAACATGGTGCAACGACCCTCACAATGAGAAATGCTATAACGGATTCTACGGTCGCCAATCTGCCTCAGAGATTTTGCCACGCAGTAAGAATGTCAGATCTACCATCACTAGGGTGGCCAAAACTTACTGCGGAAGAGGTCGGCACAAACGGGGAAGCAGAAATCATATAAAGTATATTCTACAGAACTGCCCCCAGTATGCAGACTTGAGAAGAAAGAGGTGGCTCACTTACATTAGAGTCCAAGACAAACTCTATTGCGTGGCTGATAATCTGAGACAGACGGCTGCCTTTATTAGAGAATTCGAAATCCCACTCTAGTGAGAACGCAGAAGAAGAAGAATTTCAGTTTTCGTGCCCGACTCCATGCGCAGCACATCTCCGATCCATTTCCAGCGTCTTTTTTTTTGATGATGATGTTCAAAAAAAGGGAATGTTACCTACTAAAATTAGTAACGAAAAGTACAGTTCATACTAAAATTAGTCAGAAGTATATTTGAACATTCAATCGCACAGAGGATAAGTAATATAGCGCAGATCGCTAACACAATTCTGTCCACTAGCAGTGATCAGCTTAAACATATTTTTGTCTGCTTCCAGATTGGAGACGGCAACGCTGACCACAGCTTCTGGGGCAGACCAGAAGATATGACAATGAATAGACCTTGTCTTGTTGCCAGTGTAAACACTCCCGCAAGTGATATAGCTGGTGGAAGTGCTGCGGCTCTGGCAACAGGCTTCATTGTATTCAATGACAAGGGTGATATCGCTTATGCTAATCAGCTTTTGAATGCTGCTAAGAGTTTGTACAGTTTTGCTAAATCCCACAGGTAACTACCATTCTTGTACATGATTTGATAAAACAATAGATGCACGTTACTCATTAATTTTGGTGGGTCCCGGCACACCTCGCCCTTATTGACGAGCCGCCTCTGTCTATTACATTCTATTTGATAATATATTTGAAATAAACTACAATTTACATGCTACGTTTCCTTTTTATTTTACTTTTTTAGGAAAAATACATTTTTCGACATCCTTCCTAAAAGTATATAATTTACAGACATCCTACCTAAAAGTATATAATTTACAGACATCCTTCCTAAAACTGTATAATTTACCAACATTCTTCCTAAAAGTATATAATTTACAGACATCCTTCCTAA
Organism: Arion vulgaris; assembly: GCA_020796225.1. Taxonomy (NCBI): domain Eukaryota; kingdom Metazoa; phylum Mollusca; class Gastropoda; order Stylommatophora; family Arionidae; genus Arion; species Arion vulgaris. Next base: position 10,154,738 of record CM036772.1, read on the forward strand.
AAGTGTGTATAATTTACAGACATCCTTCCTAAAAGTGTGTATAATTTACAGACATCCTTCCTAAAACTGTATAATTTACCAACATTCTTCCTAAAAGTATATAATTTACAGACATCCTTCCTAAAAGTGTGTATAATTTACAGACATCCTACCTAAATGTATATAATTTACAGACATCCTTCCCAAAAGCGTGTAACATCTCAATATAATAGGTAAACAAATATGATATTTTACGAAACTATCTGAAGCTGAAACACACAAAAAACATGAGCAAAAGAATAAGAAACATGCAATAAATGTTATTCGAGCATATAATGAGAAGAGATTTGGAACATTTGGTGATAACAGGTAAAATACATGAAAGGAGATATTATAGACGGCAGAAAGAGAAGATGTCGGATGGTCTGACGAAAGATCGACGTTAGAACTGATTAACCGCACTAAGGAGAGAGAGACTAGGAGAGAGTTGTAAAGATACATAGAACGTCTACGCCTGCATGCATGGCGCATTATTGACTGAGCTAAAACTATGACATTATAAACGAAACTGTATAGATCCAAGATTGTGTTTAAGACCACTCACATTCCACTCTAAAAGCTAGTAAGTAGTTTGTTTTTTAAAGAGCCCCTGGGAAACGATTGGGTTTTTTTCAAGAAGCCCGTAACACTTTTTTACTATCTATTTATTTACCATATTCATTGGTTCCGGTGCTTCCCTTGCGATTTTTTTTCTTCAAAAAAACTCCTTACTCACTTGTTACAAATATACTTGATTCTACGAGAAACGCTTGTATGTTTAATGTTTATATTTGTGTGTATATGCTGTTGTTTCGCCTCAAACATAGAAACACGTTAAGCTTATCGCATGTATGTGAGCAGGCTCTGTTTGATCGAATCTGATCTGATTTTCTGTGCTCTGTAGTCGGCGCTGTATGAAAAACCACGACTAAGTGAAGCTCTTTTTTTTTAGTTAGCTTTCTGTGTTCTGAAAAACGATAGTCTGCATGGCTAGGCAATGGGTGCATAAGAAATAAATATTTGTGGTTCGAATCCCATGTTTGGTATTTTTTTTTTTTTGGGAGACCCTCAATACTTTTTACTGTCTATTTTATTTCTCACATTCTAAAAATCTGCTGATTCTTCTGTTTCATAGGGGAGTTTATAGTGGTTCTCAGCCTTTTTACACAAACACCGGTGATATGGACGAATTGTGCGAGGGTGCTATCTGGCTGTACAAGGCTACAAAAGACCATCAGTATCTTGATGATGCACTGAAGTTTTCAAACGTTGCAGTTGGATGGGGTTATGGATGGGAAAACAAGATGGTCGGTTGTCAAGGTAACCATAACAATAGGAAAAATGTAGTTTTCTTTTTATTTAAGAAACTTGAAAAATGAACAATTGTTAGAAAAAAAATACTACTGAAAAGAACAGAAATACATGGGAAGTATTATAAACGTGCATCATCTTTTATATCAGTTTTCAAAAAATATTTCAAAGAATCGTGAATAAAAATAAAATCATAGTAATAGGTGTCGTGCGGAGATAGCTAGAGATAGGAAGACTTGGCATGAGTTGGTTGAGGGCCTATGCCCCAACCAGGGTTAAAAGGGCAAAGAGAGAGAGAGAGAGAGAATAGGTGCCGTAAGAAATAAGGGAAAGTGGTTCAAATCCTGTGTTTGGTCATTTGATTTTTTCCGAAGCTCCTAATACTTGTAAACTGTCTATTTATTGATAACGTCAGATATAAAATGTAAAACAGAGATTAGGAGTAGAATAGCTCAAGAGAAAGCAGCTTTTAGGAAAATGAAAAACACACTATGCGTGAATTCACTACCAATAACACTGAAGAAACGAGTACTCTGTAATATATTGAACCAATATTTATGTATGGCAGTGAATCATGGACAATGAACAAACAATTGTCCGCCTGCCTAGCGTGCTCGTAGCGCGTTGGACGGCAGGTGATAAGTCCCCTGTGAGTGCTGTTCAATTCCGCGGGTTGGCAGAAAAGCCACAGGTTATCCAGATTTACGGTGTTCGTGGCACTGAACCGAAGTGTTACGATGTTCATTGCACTGAGCCGAAGAGCTGAAAGCTCAAGTGCTTCTGGATTTTAAAAAGAAACACACAATCAATAAGATCATTGGAAGCCACAGAGATGTGGTTTAACAGAAAAATGCTGAAAATTCCATAGACGGCGAAGAGAACATATGAGGTTTTAAAACAGGCATGCACACCAAGAAACATTATCGAAAGAATAAGAATTCGGCAATCAATGTTCTTCTATCATATAATGCGAAGAGAAGGTTTAGAACAGTTGATGACAACAGGTAAGATTCAGGAAAGAAGATATCCTGGACGAGAGAGAAGATGTTGGATGGCCTGACATCGTGGTTCGACAAAACATCAGCGTCAGAACTGATTACCTGCGCCAAGGAGAAGAGAGAGGTGTGGAGAGACATGATCGCCTACGCCGGCAGACAAGGTACTTGATTGATTGATCCATTTGATTAAAACCTGACTCTGTTGTAAGTAATCTTCTCTTAGCAACAACTTCCTAACCAAATTTTCTCAAATATTGTCTTCCAACCTGACAGCTCTGATATACCAAGTACACATTACAGCACATTTGAAAATGCACTTCAGAAATTTTTTACGGATGTGTGGTTTCCAGGTGGGGATGTGGATTACACCCCGTGTGGATTCGCTTGGCGAGACAAGTGGGGTTCAAACAGGTGAGTTAGATTGTCAATGAAATCATTACTGTGGTTAAGTTAAATAAGGAATCTAGTGTTGGTTATTGTGTCACAGATGTTATTATATAGTTACTTCATTTTACAATAATATTACAAATTCTTACAATAGTATTCAATACGATTCATAACTTTATAAACAGGTGTCTTCGGCGTATTCTCAGATTAAGATGGTATGACAGAGTTGCAAACACAGACCTGTAGATAAGAACAGGACAGGAATCCATGATGACCCAGGTTAAGAGAAGAACATGGAGTTTGGTCAGGCATAAACTACGGAAGACACAGTCTATTATCAAAAGCACGTGGGTGGAAACCGCATGGAAAACAAGAAAGGGCATAAACAGACCTGGCTATGAAGTGTTCATGAGGAACTGAAGGGTGCTCGACTATCCTGGGAAGCCATAAAGAAAACAACAAGAGTCCAGGAAAAGTGTCGAACAGTTGCTCCACGAAGAGATGAATAAGTAAGTATAATAGTGTTATTAAGTGCAAGTTCTACATACCGCTCTATCCTGGGCAACTCGCTCAATCTGTTCCGTGGAACTGAGATCGATATTTCTTGCCGCCCTCAGCAAAGTTAGTTTCATGGTCTCCTTAGGTCATCCTCTCTTTCATGAACCCTGTGCATCCCACTTCAATGCCTGCTTTGATATTATTTGATCATTTCTTCTGAAGGTGTTTCCAAGATATCTACATCTTCTCCTTCTTATAAAAGTTGTCACTAGTGGTTGACAGGACATTTCTTTGATTTCATCACTTCTCCTGAATTCGTTATTTTTTATGTTCATTATTTTTCGCAGACATCTATTTTCAAATGTATTCAACTTGTTTTCTATATTTTTTGTCATTTTCCAACTCTCGCTGGCATATGTTAGAATTGACACAACATTTGAATTGAAAATTCGTAATTTAGTTTTAATATTATATAACTTGCAGTATAATAATAGTTTCAATGAACCACTGAAGAACTCTTTGAAATTCTTTGACATAGATTGTCGACAACTGGGAGAATGTTGTTCAAGACAGATCAGCCTGGCGCACACTTCTTCGACAAGGTTCTTCGGTCTGCGAGGCAGGTAGAACTGCACGGATGGAGCAGAAACGACAAACATGAGAGACAGTAAAACTCCCTACAAGTGCAAATATTCCTTGCCCACATTGCAAAAGAACATTTCAAGCCTGCATCAGGCTCACTATTCATCTACGCACACACAGACAAACATAATGCTACATTGTCTTGGATGAAAAATTGTGATCATCATAATAGTAGTATTACTAGAGTTAAACTTCTTCTTTTCTCTAGAGTTAACTCTTAGCGAACCAGTGCAAAAGCCATTTTACAAGCCATTTGTTTTTAGAATAGAAAACGCCCTTTAGTGTGGCCACTAGTAAAAATGTGTCCAACCCAAAGTCATGTAATGTGGCGTTTGCTCCACAAGGAGTTAATTTCTTCTAATAATCTGGACGATGTTTCAGGCAAGCAGCAAACGCAGCATTTATAGCACTGATTGTGGCAGATTATGGGATATTGTCGAACCAAACAAGAAAATGGGCAGTGGAACAGATAAATTATATCTTAGGAGATAACAGTCATGATGGAGGATGCTTCAGTTACGAGATTGGTAAGTGAAATTAGTATCGTTTGTTATTTTTCTTGACGTCAACGAGATCATCATCATCAAATAGCTTGTCCCTTTCGCGACTCGGCTTCTATGACAACACAGTGAGAGATAGAACACACCAAAAACCCGTATCAAATATTATAAGGAAACGAAGGTGGAAATATTTAGGTCATGTTTTTAAATCAGACGAACAGAGACTAAATCGACAAGTCCTTATGTGGTCACCAGTTGGGAAAAGAAACGTGGAAGACCAAAGACCACTCTTAGAAGAATCATCCAACAAGAAAGTAAACTATTGGGATGTAAAACCATACAAGATCTCCAACTGCTAGCAACGAACCGCATCACATGGAGATCTAAAACCTCTGCCCTATGTGCCGCCTTTGGTACGAAAAGAACAAACTAACCAACTAACTTCTATGACAGCAGTCCTGAAAAACTAACTCTGTTCTGTGCAAGTTGACCGGCGTCAGCAGCAGTCATACTCAGATCGTCAATGACACACTGCACCTATTGTCTTCTATGTCTTCCTCTCATTCTTCTTCCAGGAAGCATTCCTTCCAAAATTATTTTCTCTAGACACTCATGTCATCTGATGTGTCCGAAATATTTAATTTCCCTTGTTAATATGCTCTTTAATAACCAACTCTCTTTAATATCAAGCTGTTGCAGAACAGAAGCGTTTAGTTCTTTTCTCTGTCCATGATACTAAGTATTCTTCTGTAGCATTTGCATTCAACGACATTATTGATCTTCTCCGCCGCCGCAGTATCAACGAGATAGGTAAGTTTAATTAGTATCATTATAAATTTGTTACATTTCTTGAACTCGGCGAGATGAAAATGAAAATGGTGGCATATCCCTACATGTCGTAACATTGTCATAGCTAGCCACTTTGTGTTTGCACTCTCTATGCAGAATGACAACACTAAGTCTGCTAATAAAATATCTAAATATATACAAGCTACACACTAAAGCTAACTGTCTGGTTCCTCAGCTGCCATTTGGGGGCTGTCTAGCTATGACAGCATCAACAACAGTAAACGAGTCGTTGATTTTCTAGGCACTACTTATACGTTCAGTAATTTGGCATTGCTTTCCGAACGGTGAAGTCTACTTTTACCTTTGTAAAAATCCAAGAGAGCTAATTTGCTTCCAAACTTGCCCACCGCGGAGTTTGAACCAGGTACGCTTGGGTTGTGATCGAGCTCACTATTGCACAGACGCTCACAGTCAACGAGATAGATAAGTTAAAGTTTGGGTTTTTTTTGGGTTATCTTTCTTAAAGTTGACCCATTCTTCAATGTTCTTAGCCGTCTCTTTACAAGGTGAGATCTTCCTGTTTAAGAAAGAGATCGAAGGACACATGGTTACTCCCCGAAGTGCAATGATGATGGTCCTACCAATCAATCAATCAATCAATCACAAGTGTTGATTCCTAGCTTGCTTATTCTTCTTTTTGAGATGGTTATTTTGATGACTATACCGTCAGATGTGTTCTTATGATCAAGTCAACCGTTGCCTGGAGCACATCTCTGAAATCGTGCAGTTTTGAATATAATGAGCGCTTGTGTGGTGCCGGTGATCTCAACGGAGGCAAAGAATAGTACCACTGCGACCTACAAGGCATGTCGTAAGAAGCGACTGGTGTAGGACCTAAAGAAGCTACCCTAGTAAATAAAAAGCATCGCAAGAATTGGATTGTTGGCCTACTTGTAGACGCATAACTGGCACAACGTACAATCGCTCTTAGGCTCAGATCACATACAAATCACACAGAATGGTTAACAAGTGGTCGATATGGCGCGTTCGAAGAAGAATATAACGACTTAACTAAGTAGGGCTTGGCAGGTCGATCAACAGCTTACGTTTTATCGGACGGTATAATCATCATATATCAGCGTTATCTGCATGATACTATGGCTTCTTGTGCGCCTTCTGGTCTAGTATCGCCGATCTTGCACCTTTACAGACGGAGAGAGGTCTCATACTCGAACCTCATTTTTCAAGTTAAGCCCCGTATTACCATAAATACCATCATCATCATCAAGGTACGTATCCTTTATAATGATGTATACATGTTTGTTATATGTGTATACATGTGTGTATGTATGATATTGTCTCGTCTCTAATATATACAGGCACAACAAGCGCATAGCATGTGCCTGTGCAAACACTATTAACGAACCCTACCTGATTATTTCTGTGTCTGGTAATAACAAGCGTCTGAGAAAGACACTCCCTCGTGAGTCATTTTATTAGAATGGCTCATTGGTTGTGTACTTAAGGGCACGCGTATTGCTAGGCTAGGCGATTGGTGTCGTAAGGACTAGGGTAAGTGGTTCGAGTCCCGTGTTTGTCTATTTGTTTTTTCGGAAGCTCTTAATACCTGTTCCTTGTTTATTTGTTGATCGTATCCTTTATATGACGTTGCTCTCTTTGCAGCTCATCTCAAATTAACTCTGTCTCTAGCTAGTTCGCCCACTTCGCCGATGGTCATATTCATGGTCATATCTTGTAGCCATCTTCTTCTTGGTAACCCGTTTTATACCATATGTACCACGTGGTATAAAAAAAAAGTTCCTTTACCTTTTTTCCATAGAACAATAAGACCTCTATTATTATTTGTATGGTTTTTGTTTAACGTACTTTCTTCCAGATGAAAAGGAAAAACTCAAAATGATAAGTTATGAATGAATGTTAGAAATTATAAATATTTGATGGATTGGAAGTCACATTTAGGTAAATAACTCCATGATCATATGCTTTGCTAAATTCAAAACTTGGATTTTTTTATTCAGGTTACGGAACAAAATATCCACTTCGACCTCACCATAGAGCTGCCTCGTGCCCGACACCACCAGCATCATGTGCAGGGGCACAAACCAGCCCAGGACCGAGCCCTCACGTATTGAATGGAGGTCTTGTCGGGGGCCCTAAAGTCGATGACAGCTATCAAGACGTGAGAACCGACTACGTTCTGAACGAAGTAACATTAGATTACAACGCAGGTTTCCAAGGTGCCCTAGCCGGCATTGTCCATTTGCAAGCATCACATAAGTTTCCAACGACTAACAATAAGTGCCCATGCAATCATTAATTATGTACATTTTCGTATTCTGATCCAACATTTACTTCTTTATCGAAGTCTTGGGGGAAGGGGTGTATGTAGTCATCTTGTGTGTGCTTGTTCTAATGCACTTTGTAAGCAGTTATTCATTTTCCAAAGGCTGTTCTTGAGGCTTAGCTCGATCTTTTGCGTGGTCTACCTCTTGCTCTGCACTAGTTAAAACTTTTTCTGTGTGGCTCTCTGTGGTAGACGGTACCAGGGCATTCTTGTCAGGTGTCCAAACTATTTAATCTGTTGTTCTTTTGTGAACTGCATGACTGGTTTCCCATCCAGTTTTCTGATTTCTTTATTTCTAATTTGATCTCTTAATGTCACACCTGCGGCTCTTCTAAGACACATCATCTCCGTCGTTACGATTTTCTACTCATTAGCTGCGATTATTGGCCATGTTTGACACTGATAACCGTCCGAGTGGTTACCGGGGCCCAAATTTGGGGTGTAACGAATAGAACCACTGTTATCTGCCACGCATGTCGTAAGAGGCGACTAAGGAGGTTTGGCGGAAATGGGATGCATGTGTCCTAAACGTGTAGAAGTCTATGCGTTTAGGGGTCTACTAAACCAATGTGCAACGTATACACATTCTTGGCAAAGATCAAACATGTCATAAAGAGTGATTAAAATTGGTCGTAAAGAACGAACGCAAAGAAGAAGACACTGGTAACATAGTGTTGGCCAGAAAATCGTTCTTGCAAGATTTGCTAGAGTTTTTATCGTTATCTCTTTATGTGACAACAGTGGTCTTAACTTCCTCAGTACCTGGTTAGCTTTTGTACATCGATTGCTGATTTCCTTACCGATACTTTCGTCTGCAGTGAAAATTGCTCTTACACAGAATAGAACAGTTTAGTAGCTAACGTGTAGTGTTGACAATAAATATATTGATGAAGATCATATTGTTCGTCGCCGTATTGAATTGGCTTAAATTCGGAGTTCGGCAGCAGGCGGAACAGACACCGGAGCATATCTTGCAAGACTGTCCTCTCCTGGGTGAGCTGAGAAGCAACATGTGGCCACACCCAGTCGGCCTGAAAACTAAGCTTCGGGGAAACCTGCCAGACCTGAAACTGACCGCCCAGTTTGTGGTCCACAGTAAATTAAGCGCATGACCAGAGATTGCTGAAGAAGAAATCCGGAGTTCTATCTAAGACGCATCCTATTAATTTTTGCGTGAAGGTTTGCTTTCCTTATCACCCGTGCTCTCGCTATATAGACGAGCATTACATCATCATCTTCAGAGATACTTGTAATTTAGAGTCACAAGTTAAGGATCAGGGTCTCATGTAGTCCAACTTCATATATGCACACGGAGAATATTTAGCCAAGCTAGCCTCAAACTCTGCAAGTTTCACGGTTCGTGGTCACTAGAGCATCGTGTTATCAGCTTCGCTATCGATCATCATGTTCTTTATTATAATATACATTTGAAATGTTAGTATTAAACTAACGGTGGGCGTCTGTAGCTTAAGCGGTAGTAAGCTCGATCACAACCCAAGAGTACCTGGTTCAAACTCCACGGCGGGCAAGTTTGGAAGCAAATTAGTTCCCTTGGATTTTTACGAACTATAAAAATAGACCTCGCCGTTCATAAAGCACTGGCATGCTATTGAACGTATAAGTGGTGCCTAGAAAATCGACAACTGGTTTACTGTTGTTGATGGCTAAGTCATGTAAAGGATATGCCACGATTTTCAGTAAACTAACTTTATTCCCTAAGGGTTGCATTGTTAGCAAGGGTAGCCGTTGTTCCCTAATCCTTTAAAGCAGTGGTGTTGATAAACAGTTGATGTATAGCGAGCTTGAAGGGGGCACACGTTTAGCTGATGGACAGAACAAAAATCGCTTTAAAAACTCTTAAAGTGTCTCTGAAATGCTTCGATATAGAGAAAATCGTCGGGCCGTTGAGGCACAGAGAATACGAGCTGTGCGAAAAGACAACACACACAGCACCCAAATGTCTAACCTTGATCGTGTATGCCCCACCTGTAGTAGGGGAATGTGCTCTAAGATTGGACTCTACAGTCACCTCCGCACACCAGAGAGGTGCAGCAGCACACATCTGAGGCTGTTATAATCGCTTGCGACGGACAGCTATTATTACAGCAGCAATGCCCAACGCGGTACCCGGGGCGCCTTGGGATAACAGAATGTAACATAAGTATCACTACATCAAAGATTCATCAACAAAAACAGATAATTTTGTTCACAGTCTGGGTTTAATCAAGAAAATATATGCAACTTCTGCATTCAGAAATTTAAAAAGTGAGCAACTTAAAAACAACACCCAGTTTAAAACATAAACCACGAAAATATGTACAACACCAGTATTAGGAAATATAAAAAGTGACTTAAAAACAATTGAACAACACCGAGTTTTTAAAAAAATGCACGAAACAATTCTGAGATTCACAATTCTTTTTTTTTTTTATATATCCCTGTGGAATTTCAAGAATGAGAAAGAAGTCAGCAAACCAGAGTTGAACAAGACTACTCTATCTACCCCAAGAGGAGATTATGTATTAGGTTGTATCAATGCAGTCTGGTTCAGAACTGAGAGGAGGAGGATGGGGGTTGAATAGGAAGGCACTAACTTTCTTCCTCCATTCTAGGCCGTGTACTAGAGATGTGCTGGAAACAGAAGTGTCGGCACTGAAAGGAGAAGATGATTATGTATTATGTTGTATTAATGCAGTCTGGTTCAAAACTTGGGGGTTTGAATAGGAAGGCACCATACATCTTGACATAATATCAACAAAATTATCCATCTGCACATGAAATGCAGTTAGACCACCGGAGACTAATCCTTTGCTTATGGATATAAATTACAAGTACTTCTGAACGCATAGTAAGGCTTGCCTGAATGGCGAGAGATGGTGATATGCAAACCAAGCCTTCATGCAAAAATCTATAAGAGGTACTGAATAATTATTTATACAAAAATATTAGACATAACTACGTCTGAATATCGAGCACACAAACAAAAATAGTAACATCGATGTACTTTTAAAAAGTGTAGCAGTTATAGTACTATTGATGTACATTTCAACAACAGTCAAAACTTGGATGTACTTTAGATTTGGAAGAACAACATGGCTGCTGTTTCCATGGCAACCTGATAATTTATTAATGAGAAATATATATAAATTTTCATTTTTAGACCACTCTAGTAGTAACTGCTGTGTATCAGCTAATTTTACTGAGAGATAAGAAAGTTGAGAAATCATGTAGTATGAAGACTTAATCAATGCTGTACGCTCTCAATTATGTGACATGGGCACGTCTCAGACACTGGAACGAGTTAGAGAATTAGGCGTTAAGTGTGGACATGCCAGACAGTGTCGTCTTCGTGGTAGAGAGAGAAGATATAGTAATCAACTTCTCATAGGTACGGTGAGCAAATGGACTTTAGGCTGGCTGCTGCAGCGGAGGACAGAGCATGCATGGGAATGCCCAATGTGCCGTGACGTCGATCGCATAACGTAACATAACATGAAGACTTAAGTATTTTACATTACACACAATATATGCAACAACAGCCAAATGATATGTGCAAAAAGAAAAATTTCAAAGTTTTTCTGTGTAAATTTGACGAATTATACAACTTTTCTGTGTACATCTGATAAATGATACAATATCCAGAACTATTCTTTGAATAGCTTATGCTATAAATATACAACTTTTCTTGTTAGTTTGTTATGAGGGGATTAACTCTTAGTGGACCGGGGAAAAGTCATGTTTCTAGAATAAAAAATGCACTTTAGTGTGGCTCCTGGTAAAAAGGCATCCAACCCAAAGCCATGTAGTGTGGTGTTTGGTCCACAAGGAGTTAAAGCCTTTTACAGCCAAGGCATGCTCTTTCAACCTAGGACACGCTTTTTCTGGTTATATCAAAGCATGTAAGCCAACAAAGATGAAAAATAAGAACGAATTTCTTGTGGAGGTGATTACAGAAGAAGAAAGCTAGTGAGCAGATCGACTAGCTGTTACAGCAGTGATCGAGGAAGGACTGGCAAAAATGGACAGGTCAGATATCAATAACATAAGAGAGGCAATTCAAATAGATGTTTTTGACAAACTATCAGATGATCACCAGCATTTTTATACCTACTTTGTGTTACCAGAGCCAAACATGGACAATGAGCAAAGCGCAGTCACAAAAATAACTACATGTGAAATGCGTTGCCTGCGAAAAGTTACCAACAACACGAGAAAAGACAGAATCACCAACAGCAGCATGAGAAAGAAAGTTGACACAGAACCTTTTGAATTACACTGAGAAACAAAGAATGAAGTAGTTTGACCACTTAATAAGAATACATCCAAACTCCAAAGTATACAGAGTCTTCTACAACAGAACATCGGGAAAGAAGGCAAGAGGAAGACCACGGAAAAGATGGTTAGATGGCATAGCAGAATCCTGTGAAAGAGCAAAGATAACAATCACACAAGCCACCAGAACAGCGCAAGACAAAAACAGAAAACCATCACACTGGGCAACAACCCGGTAGCAGTGTGACAACAAAAGTAGAAAGAAAGAAGAAAAAGCATAGAAAAACTGGAGAGCCCAGCAGAGGCTTGAATCCAGTGCAAACGGGCAGTCAAAAGAAACGTGAGGTGGACAAAACGGTGGCGAGCCTCGAAGATGGGGATTCCATTCAGAGAACAATAATCCAGTATCCCTTCTCAGAGAACTACTACTGTCTGGTAGTTTGATTGGGGACAATCAAAGGCTTGTGGAGAAACCGTACACAAAACTGGACGGCAGGCAAACCAAGTAGTCAAAAAAAGACTGGTAACCTGGGCAGATGATGCTCAACAACCCAGGAGGGAAGTTGTCTACCCTAAAAGAAAAGGAAGGGTAGCTACCCTAAAAGAAAATAGCAACCTGCTGCCTTGCAGGTAGGCTGGGGACAGCCCAAGGTTAACGGAGAGCGAACTCAATAAACAATGGCTAAAACCGGACACACTGCCGAGTGATAAGCACCAGTGCTTCAAATGGTGCTAAAGATATGACGAAAAACACACCGCTACTAAAGGTTGCATGAATCAGCTTTTCACATGAATAAAATTTATGGAGAAATCTGGTACATCAGTCTAAGCGATGATCACGAGAGAAACCCTTTAGAGTAAACTAAGCGCATGATCAGAGATCGTAGAAAAAAAAGGAGTGGATGGTGTTCAAATCCTTATATGTTGATTCCCCCATCATCAAAATAAAAATTGATACAGAATGTTGCAGACAGCCATGATAAAATGTTATCAGTCTAGTTTTACAGTAACCAGAAACAAGTAATTCAATTTCAGCAGTTATCACACTCTGAATAATAAATATTACATTCACAAATATGTCTTTGGTTAATTTTTTATGCTAATAAGTTACAACATTGTATGGTCTCTGTGCAGTAGAGGTAACATGCTCATCCCACACTTAAAAGTTTTTGGTTCGCAACATGTGTGAAACAACTATTCTTCAGTAATTATTGGTCAATATTGTAGGGAATGCTAACCCGAAACAAATGCTTGCAGAAACGGATGCACCAGGCCGTAAGGCGCATAACATGGTGCAACGACCCTCACAATGAGGAATGGGATAACGGATTCTACAGTCGCCATTCTGACTTAGAGATTTAGCCACGCAGGAAGAATGTCGGATCTACCATCGTGGACAAAACTAACTGTGGGAGGTCCACTTACACCAGCATCCAAGACAAACTGTATGGCATGGCTAATAATCTGCGGCAGACGGCTGTCTTTGTTAGAGAATCCGAAATCCCAATCTAGTGAGAATGCAGAAGAAGATCAATATTGGTGAGATTACGAGTTACTAATCCTATTGGTGACAGACAATAAAAAAGTAGATCCTGCATAAAAAGAACTTATGGCAGTTGAAAATAGATTCGCCAGAAAGTCGCTGCCTGAGCAAAAATCATACAAATTAAAACTAAACTTCTATAAATTCTACATCCTACTAAAAATTACATTGGTGATCATGTCAAAAGCTACACAGTTCGTACTCTGCCAGTGAGATCATTCTAAGTAAAAAAGAAATTGCAGCACACATGGTTATTTACCCTAGTGCAATGATGATGGATAAATCCAATGAGAAAATGTGCAATGCAAAAATATTAAACACAAGTAACATGCTTTGAAGAAAAGAAAGAAATCATTCATACTTCCTTCCATAACAAATAAATAATAATTCCTCTCGTTATACGTTACATAGGGCCTGCAAGTAATTTCTCCACACCGCTCTATCCTGGGCAACTCGCTCAATCTCCTCCTTGGAACTGAGACCAATATTTCCTGCCTCTCAGCAAAGTTCGTTTCAGGGTCTCTTTAGGTCGACCTCTCTTTCTTGAACCCTTTGCATTCCACTTCAATGCCTGCTTTGATATTCGTTGATCATTTCTCCTCAAGGTGTGCCCAACATATCTCCATCTTCTCTTTCTTATAACAGTTGTCACTAGTGGTTGACCAGACATGTCTCTGATTTCATCACTTCTCTGAATTCGTTCCATTTTATATTCATTATTTTTCGCAGACATCTATTTTCAAATGCATTCAACTTGCTTTCAACTTCCGTAACAAATACACTTAGTTATTTCTAATAAGATGACTAGATAATTGCAAATTTTTTTCAAAAATAGCTTAACTGAAAACTGGATCAGGAAAGCCAAGAATCTGATCTAACGAAATCATACCACTCTTACAAGTCTGCATCAGATCAGGTGGTAATGTTAAAATAGCTCTGTTAACAAGTTATTAGCTGCCATTAATACCTTCAGAAAAATGTTTGGCCAATCTTTGTTTCTAAGACAGCCCATTGCCTGCCTGCCCAGCGTGTTCATAGCGCGTTGGACTGCGGGTTCAATTCCGCTGGTTGGCAGAAAAGTCACAGGTTCCCCAGATTCACGGTGTTCGTGGCACAGAACCAAAGGGTTACGGTGTCCATGGCACCGAGCCCAAGAACTGAAAGCTCAAGTGCTTCTGGATCGAAAAAAAAAGACAGCCCATCATTTTAAATATCTTGAAATAATAACAATAGATGATAGATGTTGATTAGAAATTAAGAACAGAATAGGCCAGATAAAAAAAATATTCCAGAAAATTAATGTCACTATATTCAACAAGGTGTTACAGACAAGTTCTTAGAACATCCTGGGCAGAGAAAAGTAAAAGCAAAGACATCCTACAAGACCTTCAAATCAAAGAGCATTGGCTCATAAATATCTTTTCACGGGAAGATGAAATATTTTGGCCACGTTAAACATCACAATGGTTTGAAGAGAATGGTAATGGAAGGCATGGTTCCTGGAGTAAGAGAAAGGGGACGACAAAGACGGCAGCAGGACATCAAAGAAACTTTGAACATGACGCTGAAGAAGATGGAGAACTTGCAAGAGACAATATTTTTTATTTGGGCTGTGATTTCGACATCCATCAAGGGACATGCTATGGCTTGATATAGGCCATTGCCTATGAAAGCAAGTCATGCAATAAATAAGCAGACAGCAAAGTCTCTGTATAGAACATAGAGACATGGTTTTGTAAAAGAGTTATGAAAACCCTCAGAAATGAATGAAAAACGTGACAGTCTTTACAGGATGTCGTCATCAACCACAATAAGCGAGTCAATTTTATAGGCACTACTTATACATTCTGTAGTTTTCCATTGCTTTCTGAATGGTGAGGTCTATTTTTATCATCTGCAAAAATTCACTGGAACAAATTTGCTTCCAAACTGCCCGTCACAGATATTGAACCAGGTTCTCTTGGGCTGTGATCAAGATAACCACCGCTAAGCTACAGGCTACATTAAAACTCTATGGATTGCTAAAATAAGCAATTTTGATATGATGGTCAGCACATATAAAAAGCTCATTATATACATAATATTTTAATATTCATATATCAAGCTATCTTCGGTACCTCCGAAGTCTGAGTAAGGCTCACCTGAATGTTGAGGGACACTGATGATAATGAAAGCAAACCTTCATGCAATAATCAGCCATATTAGGCAGACAAAACCAACAAAAGCAGACAAAAGAAAAACTTTTAATTTAGAAAGATAGTTTACCGGGTATATCATGAGAAAACAATGCTTTGAAAACGTGACAACCAACAAATTTAATGGGAAACAAATGAAAGAAGTGCAAACTTTATGGCATGAAAAATTGTCAACATCCGAGCTGATCAGTTTCAGTTTGGAATATCTTCATTGCATCCCGGACATGTCCATAGGTGCTCCAATCTCCTTCACAATATCTCCAATAGCATCCAGCGACTGACCGTACCAATTCGAATTTGATTGATGAGCCTACTCGCATACCTGTTATGCTGTTCTTTTCTTGCTACTACAATCTTCAAACCCAGCTTCTGCAATCTGGTAGTTGACATGGATTGGTTTAAATGAAAATCTTTGCGGCCACACTCTATGAGCTGACCCTCTGATATGGTGGCAGAGCCAGCCAGTCTGCTCTCTCATTGCCAATGACACCCATGTGCCCCGGAACAAAGATAAGTGTGATTCTGTAAATTGTTGACGCTTGTAGTGATTTAGTCCATTGCCTGCGCACCGAACCAGCCTCTACCTTGCAGATCATACTCAATGAATCACTCAGAATGCACGCATGAGAAAATCAGTATTTAGAATAAACGTTTGTGGAGATCCATGATTGCCTACACCAGACCACATGGCACATGACAATAAAAATACTGTTAAGTCAACAGTTAAATAAAATAACCTCGTAGCTATATAAACCATTCTAAAATGATTGAAATCTTTATCTGTGCTGTATAGTGATGTTAGAAGTGGTAATATTTTTAGTAATCTAAAATCTTCTCAGACATATGCCATTGTGACGCGCCAGATTTAAAAGAGACAATTTTGACTCCTGCAGTGAATCAACAGAGCATTCAACTAAATTACAGCAGTGAATCAAAGGAGTGTTCCTCTAAATTATAATGCAGTCCACACAGGTAAAACATTTTTATGCAAATTAAAACTATTACTAAATTTTTTCAGCAGTGAATAATGGATTATTCTGTTCATAATTTTAGGAGATTTTATCACAAGAGTTTGACAAGAATTATGAAAATAATCACAGCAGATTAAAAAAACAGGAAGCCTATTGAA
Source organism: Arion vulgaris (assembly GCA_020796225.1). Classification (NCBI taxonomy): domain Eukaryota; kingdom Metazoa; phylum Mollusca; class Gastropoda; order Stylommatophora; family Arionidae; genus Arion; species Arion vulgaris. The sequence continues at coordinate 10,171,385 of CM036772.1, forward strand.
TCACATGACCTGTTCTGTAAGTACAGTCTAAAAACACAACAAAACATATGGGATCAATATAAGTTATACCAGAAAAAAAGCAGTACACTGATATAGCATAAACAACATCAAATTAGTTAAATTATAAGAACAATGCTGATGTCATTAATGCAGTGTGAGCCTGGTTATGAGCGAGTCCCAGACACTGGTAAAATTGTGACAATTTGGTGTTAAATCCGACAGTCAAATAAATTAAAAAAAAAAAAAAAAAAGCCTTTTTAGTGAAGAGAGAAGATATAATAATCAGCTTCTCATTGTGAAAGTGAGCAGGTGGTCTTTTGGAAGGCTGTTGCAGCAGAGGACGGAGCATGGATGAATGCCCAATGTTGATCATATAAGGTAACAAAACACAAAACAATATTCATGAACATGTGACTTTCTCAGCATATACAATATAACAACAATAAGTTACCGTCTGTAATACCGCTTTTTAGCGCAATATAGGACAGGGGAACATGTACCTGTGGAATTTAATGGCCACATGGCTAGTGCAGTTGCCACGAATCCGCTCAGGTTAGACTTCTTTATCTCCCCCAACTGTGCATCACTGGTGACCATCATTAAAAGACAAAGATGGAGGTGGATTTCTTATGCCAGTAGGGAGAAAGGCTAGAGCAGCTCTCCAATGGACAACAGTTGGGAAAAGAAAGCCTAGTAGTCTAAAGGAATCATAAGAGATAAACTGTTGAAAAAAGAGTTCAAAGATTGTAACCTGACATGGGAAACAACTGATAGAAAGACAATTTAATTATTTCATGTCTGAATTCTAATGCAATCCCTCCCAAAAAAAGGTATAAATTCTTGCAAAACATATTACTAACAAAATTAAATGATATGTTTCTTCAGCATGTGAATAAATTACATTTTCATTGTAGTTTTCTTTATCTCCATCGTATGAGAAAAATAATTTCAGCAGACAGTCATAGGAAGATTATTCAATCACATGATCGAAATACAATATAAAAAACAAAAATATAATCAAATCAAAATAAGATATAGCAGTAACATCAGTAAACTGACATATAGACAACCGGAAATTAGTAGATAATGCAGTATTCATTTCACTAAAAAGAAATCAGAATTAAATTGACACTATTGTGGCGGAATTTTTTCAGTGTTATGTTGAAGTAATGCTGTCATACAAAAGCAAATTATTCAGAAATACAGGTGATTTACATGAGAATAATATCAATACAGGGAAGACTGCAGTAAAACTATGAAGTCACATATTTTATTTTAGGCCGTTAAGATCTTGTTGTTTGACTCTACATGTGTGTTAGTGCAGAAGTGAAATTCTTTCCCTCTCTTGTATCCTTTGCTTGATAAAGGCCTTTTCATCGAAAAGTTGCTGTGTATTGTTATTGGTTTTTTTTGTGTAAAACTACAGTACTGTTTTTAAGTGCTTCGCCATTTAATAAGAATATAAGAATCTCATGAACAGTTAATCTCATTAACATTAAGTTAGGTCATAGTACTTTTAACAAATGTACTAGAAAGTAGTTTAATGGTAATGAATCATCAGACAAATTATAGCCAGTGCCTTGCTATCAAAGTTTAATATTCTAAAGGATTCTACAACTTTCAACGGTCCAGAGTCAATTGATACATCATGAAATAGGTTGTCCCTTCCGGAACTTGGCTCCCATGACAGCAGTTCTGAAAAACTCTTCTGTTCTGTGCAAGTTGACTGGCATCAGCAGCAGTCATTCTCAGATCGTCAATGAAATTTTGCAATTGTTTTCTAGGTCTTCCTCTCATTCTTCTTCCAGACACCATTCCTCCAAAATTATCTTCTCTAGGCACTCATGTCGTTTGATGTGTCCGAAATATTTAATTATCCTTGATGTTATGCTGTTTAATAGCCATCTCTCTCTAATATCAGTTGACACAGAGTTATCAATTATTGCTTAGTGATTCTGCACTTTCTATATTACTACACTGTCTATGAGCACTGATATCGAATTCAACAACTTGCTTCACTAGTAACAACATGCGACGGTTCGAGGCCAACTTAGGCCCAATAACTTTTCGGTGTGCACTAACGCAGTTGAGTACAGGTTTCCTTATCCTTTACTTGAAGATCTAAATTACAAGTACCTCTGAAGTCAAAGTAGGGATCGCCTAAATGGCGAGGGACACTGATAAGAAAATAAAACCTTCACGCAAAAATCAGTCAGAAGTGCCATATATGGCAGCCCGATTAAATCTAAATTAAGAGTCAATGAACGAACAAAAATAAATGAAAATGAAAACCTGGAAGATACAAAGCGACTCTGAGGAGAAAAGTAGAACAAGAATTGAATCCTAGCTGAAACACAATTCTGAGGACGGCCAAGAATAAAGAATGGTGTGCATTTGATTCTAGTCTAAGCACCAGGGACGTCTTGTTAGACAAAGATAGGTCTGAACTTATCGTTTAATTACTATTGCTATGTCTTGGAGTGTCAAAATATTCAAGCTTTATCTGACATATATCTTTAGAATCTCTTTCTACAGCACACCACACAACATACTCCAGGCCTACCTGTTGCCATACATGAACATTCAGTGTCTGTCCTTCCAAACTTTCACTTAAGTAACAAATCTGAACATTTTTCAACCCATTAGCAATCTTTTCTTTGCAGATTCCCTGTAGAGGTTTATTAGATGTTAGATCATTGCCATTTGCTTGTTCTTTGTTGTAGTCACTACTATCATTTTTTATATTGCTTACTTTCTTGTCGGAGGACAACTGTTCAACATTCATTTTGGTATCATAGGAAGCAACCTTTTCACTGCTTAATCTACTTTTATCAGATGATTGTTGGTCTTTGCTGGTATCAGCAAGCCTCTTTTTGCTGTCACTTTCCATCTCAGCACGGACAGCAGCATGAAGACAATCTAATGCAAATCGGACATAGCTGGCAAAGTTGGTATGCTTATAGTTGTCAGTATCCGACCAGTTGACCTGTGGATAAAAATGTAAATTTTGTTAAGCTATCAAATGACATATATCACAGATAGGGCCTGGCATGAGTCAGCTCTGATGGTCTCCCTATGACCATTCACATCTGATACCATGCTACAGCCCACATTCAGATTGGGTACTCTAAAAGTGAGATTTTTTGTTTGTAAAAATTTAAGGGTTGTCTACAAATTTGTGCCCTGTTGGATAATATGCATACCCTGACCAAAATTTGGATATGCCTGCCCTACATGCCATAAGAGGGAAAAAAGCGCAATGTACTTACATTCTCTGTGCAAATCACATAGATCACAAAGAGTGGTTAAGGGGGGACTCTGGTCTTGAAACTTTTTCGTTGCTTTGGTATTAATGTAGAATTTGTATAACAATTGTGAAAGATTATGACTTAGAATAGTAGAAAAAATTAGTAAAAAAAAAAGTCAACGCTTGCATGGAAACAATACAAAATGGCGCACACAAAATTTCAAATTCCTAAGGCTCTGAAGTTAATGAATATAAATGAATTCTGTTTTCACTCTAAGGTGAGCAATTGTAATATCTACAAAATTACACATTCTTTTAGGATATATTAAATATTACATTTTTATGAATTTTTGTGTAAACACATCCTCCAAAAACAGCTTTTTTTAACCAAATTTTGAGGGAATTTTTACCCAAAAATTTATAAAAATTAAATATTTAATATATCCTAAAAATCATGTGTAATATTTTAGATATTACAATTGCGCACCTTAGAGTGAAAACAGAATTCATTTACATTCATTAGATTCAGAGCCTTGGGGATTTGAAATTTTGTTTTTGGCAGCCATTTTGTATTGTTTCCATGGCAACACTTTGACATTTTTTTTTTACTCATTTTTTCTACTATTCTAAGTCATACTCTTTCAAAATGCTTATAAAAATTTTATACTAATATGAAAACAACGAAAATAGATCCTTTATTTTCAAAACCCGAATCCCCCCTTAAGTTGGTCGATAAGAAAACAAACAAAAAAACAAAATACAACAACAGATATGCCTATTTTAAAGTGGAGAATTACAGGCTGCTTGCTTTAGCTGTCACCACAGAGTATGCAGGCTGAAATTGTTTTTCCTTGTATCCAACAAAAAAAAACCGGAACAATATCACTTTTTTTTTAAATTGTACCATTCCTGGTAGTGCCCACTTGATCGTGACCAAACGTGGAAGTCTTGATAAAGCACAAAATGGCACAATCAAACAAGCTTAGAGCAGCTCTCTTTCAAAAGAAAGATGAAGCTTGAATTTACATGTTCAACCGTACTGGGTCCACTCGTTGTGGCACTTCTAGGTAGGGCCCAATACCAAAATTTAAAATACTTTAACCCTTAGAACTCGGCTCCCAATATTTCGGGATTGAATGTAAGCGCTACATATCCTGAGCTCCCGATATATTGGTCTGAGCATATTTTTCACTATTTTTCGGTATTTGAAAATAAATTGTGTACAAATGAAACGTAAAACACAACCCATGTGTTCTACATCGTTTTACGAGATAGCGGACGCTGTTGTGTGATTTTATTGTACTGATAAGGTAATTAGTTCAGTATTTTCGTGCTAAAAAGATAATTTTCGAAAATGAACTTTCTAAAAGTATAACAAAGCAAGCTGTTGAACTTGTTTTGAATGAATTTGATGATAAATTAGACTTAGAATATGATTATTCTGATACGGATATAGAAAGAGTTAGATGATCATTTAGACGACAAAGAATTGTTTTAATCTATTGATATTCAAGCTATATATCTTCAATATGGAGAAAAAATGTTCATATACGGAAGTAGTCGCAGCCTTATCCACATATTAAATCAAATAAATTTTAAAGTTTAGTATTCTGTAACGGAGATGATGGGGTAAGTCAATAACAAATTATGGAGCACTAAGTGTGCTAAATTATCGTGTTTTGATATAACTCTGATGTGGACTGTTTTTGCCCAGGAGCTCCGGGGTAGAGATTTTTCAAAGGGTTAATTAGAAATGAAAGCTGAACATTCTACTGTACAGCTGTCGCGCAACATAGCTAATAATACTGTCACAAGGTAAATGTTTGAGACGCCACCTTCAATTATACACAAATATTGCAAAGATATAAATGTTTTAGGAGCTGCCAAAAAGACATCAAACTTACCTTTACTGGGTGAACATACGTGACAGGTGGACGATTAAATGCCTTAATGATGAAACCTTTCTCCAGACAGCCTTTGCCCTTGTACTTGTCCTTGAACCATTCTGGTAAAGCTGTTGGCTTTCTTGTGCTGGTGTCAATGGCCACCAACTGGGTCACATTTGTCCACAAAGGGCTCTTGCCATCTTCATGTGCAAAAAACTCAATGACATTAGCAACAGAAGAATTGCCAACATTTCCCAGGGAGAATTTTGCATCTAGTGGCCATTTTGGTATATCAGGATTATACAATTCTTGAGATATCCTGAATTCCGTAGATGAAACAAATGTGTATTTACCATTCATCACAACTGGCCAGTCAAGGAAAGTATTTTCTGTGACAGTATCGGGTTTGTGAAGGGCATATGCTCTGGACAAAACTGATGTGATCATTACGCTGGTAATTTTTGCGTTGGCTGAAAAAAACAAATTCATAGAAAAATATTTATACAAGAAGAGTAAACCAATAATCAACAATATCTGAATTTTAGATAAAAGATATTAAGAAATTGTTTATGAAAGTGCAAGAGAAAAGTGAAAAACAACAATATATTTCTCAATGTGACAAAAACAAAGCAAGCATGACAAAGGATATTTTTACCAATGGAGAAAAAATAGAAAATGTGAAGTTTTGAATTTCTCTGTTCACTTCTAACAAGAGACAGAAATTAAATTATGAACAAACATGACCTTTATGTCAAGGAATACACACTTAACCATCAACTGCCTTAAGGTCCCTCCCTCCAGATTTTTAGTCAAAGTTTACTCCTCCAGCCCTCTGCATTACCGTGCTGATCCACAAGGCTATGATGATAGTCCTCATATAACTGACAACTCATAGTTCTACACTATAATATTTAATACGCACAAATGACATACCATCTATATCAAAACTTTCATGTGACAGGCCTGGAATTGTAAAGCTGGCCATACAATGTGGGCTATCAGTAACTCGATAGTTGGTCACATTCCACAAAGCTAAGTTTCTCCTCAAGAATGGCAACACTGTTCCTGACCTAAATAATAAATAGTAAACAGAAGTGTAAAAATTAAAAAAAAAATTTATAAATTGCTAATTTTAGGAGTATGTAAATTCAAGAAAATTCATCAAATAGCCTGTCATGAGCAGAATTTTGTCACCCTAGCAACCGCTCTACATTTTTTCTCTCATAGGCCAAATGTAACCCCTCTGCAGCCATCATGTTCAAATCATTAGTTACATTCTGAATCCATCTTCTCTATGGTCTTAACTCTTCTCTTTGCCAGGATGCATCTTCCATAATGGTCTCCAACCCTTTGTATCTTTTTATATGTTCAAATACTTCAGGTTTCTCATTCTTATTTGTAGCATCAGTCAGTTTTTTCAGTTAGATCTATTGTTTTCTTTCGCCATGATACGGAGGACTCTTCTGTAACAATTTCATTCAAAAACAGATAGGTTTTTCCACTGTCTTGCTAAATTTCCATGCTACACACCCATACGTTATCACTGGAAATCTTTAAAGGAATGCATTATAAAATAGATGACTGCAAAAAAATAATGTAACATAAAATGGGATGAATTCAGGAGAAGTGATTAAATCAGAGAAATGTCTGGTCCACTATTAGTGACAACTGTTATAAGAAAGATTAGGTGGAAATATGTTGTGCATACTCTAAGATAAAATGATCAAAGTATTGCAACGCAGGCATTGAAGTGGAAAGCAAAGGTTCAAGAAATAATGCTCTAGGGAAACCCTAAAATGAACTTTACTGAGACGAGAAAAATAGGACTCTTAGAGAAGAGATTGAACGAGTTGCCCAGGATAGACAGGTATGTAAAAATTGCTTGCAGCCCTATGCAACTTACAATGGTATGTGAGGAATATAATAAATAAAGCAAGTACTAACAAATGACTCTTCACAAAGCATGTTCTTTGCTGAATGCAACTATCTGTTCTTTTCCGAATGTCACTATCTGCCTGAAAGACATTATCTCTAGCTAGTTCTTCCGCCTCTACTGTCGTGTTCAAGCTTTCTTAATGGCCTGTTGCCACCGTCATGTTTGTCATTCCCTGCCTCATCTTTGAAACACCATGTCCTCCATTTTTACTCTCTTAAACCACTAACCAAATTATTTATGTTTCTGAAACATGATATTGTTTATGAGTCAATGTTTCTCATGTTCTAGTTTCACAGAATGTTCTATATTCTTTTCTCCGTTCAGGTGAAAGGACTTAAATTAATGTCTTACTTATATTCAAAGGGCAGTGTAATCTAAATCTGAAGTATAAAATGATTGTATGTGTGTGTATTACATGAAAAACTTGAGAATGGCAAACTCTAGAATCACAATTTGGACAACTTATTCCTACAGAAATGTGTATGTCCACACAATTATCTCCAACTCTTTACATACTTTCTTTACCAAATTATGCATTAGCATAAAGTTGGTTTTAACAAATGTATACATTTCATATCGTGTTCAGTCAGCCATTATACCAGGCAAATGAGCATGTGCTGCAGCAAATGGGCGGAAAAAAGTAGTTGCACCATTTGTAATTGAGAAATATTCATTTTTAAATTGGGTCAAAATTTATTTTTTCACCAAAACATGTGACAAACTTAGTTTTCTGCCAATACAAACAATATCTTTCGTTTTTAAATATAATAAATAATTTATCAATTAAATAAGTAATGGCACCCATTTTCATACATTGGGGTATAGGTCTATTGGTGAATACAGTGCTTGGAACATATTTTTTCATTTATCTACGGCACAAGTAGTGCAATGTGGTCAACAATACTTCCCAATGGCTCTCTGGTACCCAATTAAAACTGGCTCGACCGGAGAGCCACCAATGTTAGAAAAAAGTTCAACTGGTAAAAACACATGTGAAGGCAAGTAGTAAAGCTAGGACAACATATAGTTTATTTCTTACTAGAAAAACAATACTAATCGCAACTAACAGTACAAACACTCCTAATCTTTAATAGTAAAAACAGTCCTAATCTTAACTAACAGGTTCCAGTACTGACGTGACAAACACTTAATTTTAACTAACAGCAAAACACTCCCAATCTCAGCTAACAGTTACAGTACTGACGACATAAACACTCCTAATCTCATCTAGCAGTACAAACACTCCTAATCTCATCCAACAGTACAAACGCTCCTAATCTCATCCAACAGTACAAACGCTCCTAATCTCATCCAACAGTACAAACACTCCTAATCTCATCTAACAGTACAAACACTCCTAATCTCATCTCAGTACAAACACTCCTAACCTTAACTAACAGTAAAAAACACTCCCAACCTTAACAGAAAAACACTCCCAACCTTGGCTAACAGTTACACTACTGACCTACAAACACTCCTAATCTTAACTAACAGTAAAAACACTACTACTATCATCTAACGTTACAGTGCAAACACTCCTAATTTCGACTAACAGTACACAAAATAAAATTTAATAAAGTTATTACACTCGTGAAACTGCCGCTGGCATTTTAGTCAAATTTTTTTTCCCCGCTTCTGTTTTGTTTGTGCTTTCTTTGAACAAGACGCCCACGTTTTTTTCCAATTACAGGCAATCCCTGTCAGTTAGTTACGTAATTAAGTGCCACACGGTGTGATCAATAAACTCTTCAACTGTAATGGGAAAAGTCCACACTAGCGATACTTTTATTTAAACTTTTCATTCTTTGGGCCAATTTTAACTGTAACGCGCTATACAGTATACTCAGTACACTCGCTTACTTACAGGTTGAGGTTACATTATATTTCTTGACCCTAAAAACGCAATCTCATTATGACAATGCCCTACATATTTTAAGACTATCGCGTGACGACTGCTATAATACAAAGTATACATTTATTAATGAAGTCACGATGAAGATTCAACCTGCCATTACTCAATATTAAATTATTGTGATTGAATGATATTGAATATTGAGTCTAGTAGTAGTAGTAGTACTAGTAGTCTGTCAATCGACTTCTTTATCCTTCTAACAGATGAACATAAAAACTACATATATTATCAATAGAACTATTAATACTTACCCTGAAGAGCTCATCTTCTATTTGTTCTTGCTGTAACGAACTCACCTACTGAAGTAGTGCAGGCTAATACCAACGTTTCTCAAAATATTACCGCTAACAGCTGGTAAGAAACTGAGAGAACGAGGCTTAGACCTGACTTTTATTTTGGGATCTTTACCTAAGGGAGATCACTTAAATTGCTCTATTTTGCTAAATTATCCACTTCCGTTGTTGGGGACGCAATGTAAAGAGGAGTCTACTAGCAGTATTGAATTTGAAGAAAAAAAATTGAAAATGCCGAAAAAACAACATACATCTCAGTCTTTGAATGAAAAGGTGTAGGATGTTGCTAAGTTATTCTAGCAGCAAATCTATTAATGTCTTCGTTTATGTTCTTATCTCGTAACAGTGTCTAACGTTGTTTAATATACACAATAATAGTGTGATTATAATTTTATTCTTTATCATTTCTCCAATCTTTTTTTTAACGTTAAGGCGGGGAGGGGGTGCTACCCTGGAAAATGGATTTTTGACAAAACAGTTTTATGCAAAACTGGTCTTCTCCATTTCTGCATAGTTAACTACCAAATATAATTTTTTTTTTTTTTCATTTTGCACACTTCCTGGAAAAAATAAACTTCTGTTGATGCCCCATTGTCATATGTTAATTTTGTCTCCTAAGATGTGGTGCCAATTTTGAAATGCAAACTTGTTACTGTGAACACTAAAAGAACATTGTTCAACACAATTTTTCTCACAGCATTATACTGTTAATGCAAGTCCTGGATGCTGAGATCAAGAAATAGAAGAAAACTAGTCACGACAGCGATAAAGTGTCTGTGTACAATGTTAGGAGTGTAAAGAAGAGACCGGTTTAGAAATGAAGGCATCAGGAAAAAAGTGGGCACAAAATCAGTACTGAACTACATTAAGAAACAACAAACTAAAAGGTTCAGCCAAACAAGCAGATTACCAACAGACTGTGCGCCTCAAAGAGCAATGCTACTCCGATACGGTGGACACAAAGTTAAAGGTGTACCTTAGAATTAACAGAAGCAGTGAAAAACAGTATTTATGAAGCGCACACAAAAGTTTGATCTAGAAATCTCTTCTTATCCTAACTCTATTAGGCAATACAGGATTAGAGAAAAGAAAATTCTTAATGCTGCAGAATTGTACTCAATGTTCATTTATGTTATTCTCAGTGTTCATTATGCTTTCCAGATGACTGGATCATCAAGCCTCATCTTAACAGCAGTTGCATTACAAGATCATTGGTCTCGTTCATTATCCCTTGGTACACATTTTGGTCCACAAAAGGTTCATCTAGGACCAGCAGCTAAAGCAAAGCAGAAAAATAAAATGAAATCATTAATAGACACAGGAATACACAAAGGTAAACATTTTCGATAAGAAATAAATATTGTGTAAGATTTTATCAAGATTTAAGGAACAAAACATTAATTTCTTCATTGAACATTATTACAGGAAATTGGTTCAATTCTCTGAGAATGGAATATGTCTTGTGACTGTTGTTTATTCATCTGCTGTATCCTCATCAGTCCTCATCACGACCAGGAACATACAAGACAAATACAGAAAATTCTCACTCTGTTTGATTTTGTACCTTTATTTCTACCTCAAACCTAGTCATATGCATGTTTTCGAGCCCTTCTTTAAAAGTTCTCCATCTGCCTCTATGTCTCCCTTTTTCCTGCTATCCCTATAGTATCCACTGCGTTGTATTCCTTAGTCACCTTTTTTCATCCTGAGGACATGCTCAATCCATCGCAACTCTTTTTTTTATCTATTTATTTATATCTTCCAGATCAGTTAGTTCTTGAATTGATCAACTGTAATTATTAAATTCTTGTTTTCTAATACATTGCAATGTGACAAGTTAGTGTGTAAACATGATACCAAGACATTGGACACATGACAGGTTTGCAGAATATTGTCTCTGATGCACGAACTACAGACAAACAATGCAGTGACATGTTAGTCTGGAGGAGAACATTTTCTTGTTACTTTTTTTTTTCATCATACGGATACTATGTTGTAGTCTAGTATTGATGTCTTCTGTATTTGACTTGTGCTTCTTAAGTGATGTATTTCTACATCTTTTGACATGATTCTGATTAAATTACTATTTTAATATTTTCTATTGTCTTTACACCTAGAATGTAGTAATCATAATATGGAAACCAACATAAAGAAATGACAAAGAAGAAAAGTAAACAGAGATTCAAATCTGAGACTAAACCCTAAAAAGGGCTTTAAAAAATATTCTAAAGGCAAAGGATTGACTCAAAAACAACACTATATAACACAATGTTTCCCCCCACTTCTGTGCTTCCAATGCCAGACATGTAAAATTCAACACTATACACAAGAAAAGTTACTACACTGAGATTCTTATTATTATGAGATAAGATTCTTGAGAATAATACTTAATGTTTCAAGAAGAGAGAAAATGAGTAATGATACAATCATGTCCAAAAGTAATATAGTAGCAGCAACAGAATTCACCTAGAGGCACAGCTCAAATGGTTTGGTCATATATAATTGCTTTCAAACAGTATACAACAAATGATACACAGAATAAACAAAAACAAGGAGAGATAACGGTCATACTAATGCTAGACTGATGGAATAGCAGAGCTCCTGAACACCTCTGCAAACAAAGCATAAAAACTCTTCTGCACACTTTACTTTACCTCAACACAGCAAGGTACACCAGGACCAAAATGAGATGAGATTACCTATTGTCACTTATTAGCTAGTTTATGTATACTATTTATGAAACTTGAGTGTAACTGTAGGATTGTAAATATATCTGTTTTGTTGCACGTTTATATTATGTTAATTCTCGAATTCTCTGAAAGGAGATAATTCTAATTTTTCATGTTTGTTGGCCTACACGTTCTGATATAACCAATAAAAGGTTTGCCTTAGGTTGAAAAGATGTGCCTCGGCTTAAAGAGGCTTTAATCCCCTACAAAACAAACAAACATATAATTATGTTACCACTTAATAGAAATTATAATTTTTGGGGGGTTCCTTACCAGGCAGTGCCGCAGAGGATGGACCCAGTTATGGTTGAACGTGTAAAAACTCCTAGCATCTACATTAAGCCCCCTGTGAGTGCGGTTCAATTCCGCAGACTGGCAGAAAAGCCACAGGTTCTCTAGATTTATGGTGTTTGTGGCACCGAACAGAAGGGTTATGATGTCCATGGCACTGAGCCAAATAGCTAAAAAGCTCAAGTGCTTCTGGATCAGAAAAAAAACCACATTCTTTCGAATGAGAGCTGCTATGAATTTATTTAAATGTAGTTAGTTGCCTATTGACTCTATGAAGGTTACCACTCTTCTGGCATGATCAAGTGAGCACCACACTTTTATCTTAGCCATTACAATTATAATTAATAATACTTTTACTTTCACATTTGCAATCATGTCTCTGTTGTCAAACACTTATGTATTCTTCAGCTGTTGTGGGAATTTATTTTTCATAGGAAGAGTGAAGACTGTGAAAAATGAAGATATGGAGAATCCGGAAAAAGAGTATGTCCTGGATGCAAAACTACCTCCATTGACATTAGGTATGTGAAAGCTGTTTTGTTGAATCTTTGCATGAGTTAGCTCTAAACATCTCTCACATAACCACTCATATCTGAAACCATGGGGGTCATTACGCAAAGACGTTTGAGTGTCGTTCTGAAGATGGTGAAGATTGTGAATTCTAATCCGAACCAAGTCAATTTTTTTTCATGACTTTACCAGAAATGTTGCTGGAGCTACAAATTTCATGCTATGTGCAACACTCTTGGCAAACGGTGTGTTATTTCTCCAGACAGGGATGGAGCCATATGGGGAAACCCGATGCAATGAAGTCAATCCTTCACCTTAGACCCCCCCTTTTTAGATCTGATTCCATGCAACAGTATTAACTCCATAGATGGAAGTACTGTAAAGTATGGTTTTCTGTTTGTTAAGTGTGACAAGTAACACATCTCTACAAATATGTGTCCTATTGGACAATATGCAAGAACACTCTGTGGTAATCTTTCTCCCCACATTATGCTATGAGTGGGGACAACAGTTGGGGATGACAGCAGACAACAGTCATTCACTGTGTATTGCACCACTGTTGACTATGGAATATATTTTTTGAGGACATCATGTACTTTGTTTTCACATTTGTTCTACATATAAAGTGTTGTGAGACTTTACAAACACCCTTTATATGCTACAACAGACACACAAAGCAGATGCAACAAAGCAAGTCAAATGATAGGACAAATGGTACCAATCTTAAAATACAAACATGTTACCATGAACAAAACATTATGCTATCAGTGCCAAACCTGGATGCTGACATCAAATAATAAAAGAAAACTAGTTACTACAGAGATAATCATATGACAGAGATAATCGATCGACAGAGATAATCGTATGACAGAGATAATCGTACGACAGAGATGAAATGTCTACGCAGATTGCTGGGAGTAACAAGAAGAGGCTGGCTTAGAAATGAAGACACTATTAAAAAGTGGGTACAACATCAGTACTAAACTTCATCAAGAAACAAGAAATGAAATGGTTTGGCCACACAACCAGATTATCAACAGACAGTATGCTTCAAAGAGCAATGCTACTTCGATACAGTGGATATGAAGCAAAACGATATCCATGCAACAGGTGCATATTAGAAACAACAGAGGATGTGAAAGACACTATTTATGAAGCGCAAGCGCAGACAAAAACCTGTTCTATAAACCTTTTTTTTTATCCTGATGCTGTGAGGCAAAGCAGGATTAGAGAAAAGAAATAAAATAAAGACTGCGGTTGGAAAGAAGGCAAAATAATACTGAATAGACCAGAAGATAAAGAATCAATATATGCAGCTTTCTGTAAACTGATACCCATCAGGAAGGTACAATGACCCAGGATGTGATGATACTACTATCTTGAATATTTCAACACATGCTTACAGTATAATAAAACTCAAAATGACCAGCTGAAAATATGGTAGTGGGGAATGAGCACAGTGAACCTCTGCCTTGGCTGCAGTGTCATTGAGCTACACAGAGAGCTTGTTCATCCCCTAGTACTAGAGCAGTCCAATTGTGGCTACTGTGTGGGTTTGGTAGGAAATCCACAGACATCCTAGTTCTTAAATTATGTTTCTATGTGGTATTGAGTTAAATGGTGAGAGTTCAGGCACCATTGGATCATCTAATAAAAAGTTGTTCCTCTTTCCTGATATCCGTTTTTCAATTTCTAGAGTGGTGTCCTAAGACGCAGTAAATGAAATGACAGAAGAGTCAACCATCTTATTTATCTGTAAATGTTGTTATTGAGACATATTGTCGAATTGAAAAATTAATTTTAAAAAGAACGATTAAGCAGGCTGTATTTTTTAAATGAAAGAAGCTATTTAGAGTAATTAAGAATTATTATATTCCTCTTGTATTATTATCTGTTACATAGGGCCTTCAAGCAATTTCCCAGTAGAGTTCATTTCAGCTTTTCTATAGGACATCCTTTCTTCCTTGAACCATTTGTCTTCCACTTCAATGCCTATTTGTGATTCTTTGATCATTTCTTCTCAGATTATGCCCAACATATCTCCATCTTCTTTTTCTTGTAACAGTTGTTACTAGTTGTTGACCAGACATTTCTTTCTTCCTCTTTGCGTTTGTTCTTTACGACCAATTTGAATCATTCTTTATGATATGTTTGATCTTTGCCAAGAATGTGTATACGGTGCACATTGGTTTGGTAGGCCTCTAAACGCATAGACCTCTACATGTTTACAACATGTGCATCCAATTTCAGCCAAACCTCCATAGTCGCCTCTTACGACATGCTTGGCAGGTAACAGTGGTTCTATTCTTTACACCCCAATTTGGGCCCCGGTATCCACTCGGGCGGACATTTCTTTGATATCATCATGTCTTCTGAATTCGTCACATTCTATGTTTATTATTTTCACAAACATCTATTTGCCTTCGTCTTCTTCTTCTTACGCTCCATATTGACCACTTGTCAACAACTCTGTGTGATTTATATGTAATCTGAGCCTAAGAGCAATTGTACATTGTACCAGTTATGCGCCTACAAGTAGGCCAGAACATCCAATTTCTTTGCTGCTTTTTATTTACTAGGGTAGCATCCTTAGGGCCTACATCAGTTGCCTCTTACGACATGCATTGTAGGTTGCAGTGGTACTATTCTTTGCTTCCCTTGTGGGACCACACAGGCTATCTATTTTCCTATGCTTTTATCTTACGTTCTATTTCTTTAGTCGTTGTCCAGTTCCCGCTGACATATGCTATTATTGATACAACATTTGAATTGAAATGGAGTTCCATATTTTATTTAGACTTTTAACAAATAAATAAGTAAGAATATGTCATCAATTTTCTACGTGAAAATAGACTTATAAATATCCATTTCCTTTTGAATTTAAACAAGCACAAAAGTTTGGATTAGTCTATGCACCAAAGCCATTGCTGTCTGAAAAGGAATGGGAAAGTGTCAAGGCCAGATCAAATCAGCGAGATGACTCGAAGGAACCATGTGTTATCTGTAAAGAAGACTTTGGTGTACAGGAGCAAGTTCTCTTGTCTTGCACGCATGTGTTCCACAGAGTAAGAAATTATGAAGTAGTTCATATGTCATTCATTCATGAGTATGTCTATTACAGAACATCGCTTCTATGATATTATCAGCAGGATGCAGGCGGAGGCGATCATTGATCTCTACAAATCTCTGTCTCTGCTATCATCTCAGATGTTGATGCTCTTCTGTGCCATGAAATCAGGCTATTCAAAATTTTCTCTGTCTTCCTCTGTCTTGTGTCGCCTCTATTTTACAGATTATTACAATGTGTTCTAAACCTCCATTTCTCATCGCATGTCCAAAACATTATGACTGTCTTTTTCTTATATTGATAATAAGCTTTTTCTGTGTCTTGACCTCATTCAACATCTCCACCTTTGCCATTTTAACAATCCATAAGATTATCATCATTCTTCTGTAAAACCACATCTCTGTGGTCCTCAGAGATTTGTTGACCTTCATGGCACGGAAGAATGTCAACATCTGAGATGATAGCAAACACTAGAGACAGAGATTTGTGGAGATCCATGATCGCCTACACCAGCTGGCATGGCACCTGATGATGATGATGATAAAAGGAACAGATATGCATTAAATATGTTATTGACTGAAATCGGATGCATGTGTACTAAACGTGTAGAAGTCTATGTGTTTAGGGGCCTACTAAACCAATGTGCAAAGTATACGCGTTGTTGGCAAAGATCAAACATATCACAAAGAGTAATTAAAATTGGTCGTAAAGAACGAATGCAAAGAAGAAGAAGATTAAACATGTTAGACTTAAAATAATTTATAAAATTTATAACAAAGTTTGACAGCTGTCAAAGTTATGATAAAAAAAGTACCTTGTAAAAGTTATGATCTTTAGAACATGTCCATTAAACGTTAAATACAACTTTTCCATTTGATTTTCAGGCATGCCTCCAAGCCTTAGAAAGATTTACAGGCAGGAAAAAGTGTCCAATGTGCAGACATCAACAATATCAAACAAGAGTGATTCAGGAGGGAACACGGGTTCATAAGCATAAATGTGCAACAAGGTGAATCAGCAGAAATATATTTTCTAATTTAGCTGGATTTTGGATGCCTCCTAGAAGAAGGAAATAAGAGAGTTCAGCTGCACAATACATCACTTCCGCCCATAGAGAGGGGTATCTATTACATTAAGTTGTTTGATTGATTGATTGATTGATTGATTGATTGATTGGATAAAAATACCTGTTTGCAATTGAATATTGACATCATTTGGCCAATAATTTAACTTGCATATGATGATGAAGTAAACTCACTTCTTCTTCTTTTGTCAGCACACTGTTACCGAGTTGTTAACCCAGTGTCGTGGTTTTATGTATTTGTCTTGCGCTTCTCTGATGACTTGTGTGATGGTTTTCTTAGTCCCCTGGCAGAATTCAACTACATTATCTATTCACCTTTTCCTCGGTCTTCCTCTCGCCTTCCTTCCTAATATTCTGTTGTGGAAAGAAAACTGAAAATAAAAGTAACTGTGCGTAAACTACAAACAATCATTGAAGTGCAATGTAGGAAGAGAAGAAGTAGAGAAAGTAGTGGTCCATGATTCACAACCATATTTTGCTACAGAAGAAATATATGTTCTCATATGCTTTTTTTTTTTGTTTCCTTATCAAATAATAAATATTTAGCATATCGCTTTACAATGTCTGTTTGACCACTAGTGACATCATCATCATCATTGGCCTCTTTGTCTCGGGAGACAATAGGTGTTGCATCACGTAGTATGTTCTGTGCTGAATCACAACGTTTCATGTGGCTGTAATGGCCTATTCTGGAGTGGCAATCCTTGCCACAGTTGCTGCAGGTAAAACTGGAGACTAAAGCCGATGCATGTGATGTTCTCTCTGCTCTCTGTGCTCTCTTTTCCTCCACATGTGATGTTGTTTTTCTTCTTTTCTTTTTGAGCCGCCCTCACTGCCGCTCGCCATGCTTGCCTGTCTTTGGCCAGCCGTCCCAATGTTTTTGTCTATGCCGCATGAAGTTAGATCACGCTTGCAGGTGTCAATGAAGCGTAATAATAGGCGCCCATGCTGTCTAGCATCAGATGCGAGTTGACCATATAGAATGTTCTTTGGGATTCTATCATCGCTCATATGGCACACGTGTCCCAGCCATCTGAGACATCGCTGACTCAGTAAAGTGTGCATGCTTGGAATGCCAGCACTGTTCAGGACTTCTATATTAGAGATGTGACAACTGTTATAAGAAAGAGTTAATGGAGATATGTTGGACACACCTTGAGGAGAAATGATCAACGAATATCAAAGCAGGCATTGAAGTGGAATGCAAAGGGTTCAAGAAAGAGAGAATGGCCTAGGGAGACCCTGAAACGATCTTTGCTGAGAGAGGCAAGAAATATTGGTCTCAATTCCATGGAGATTGAGCGAGTTTCCCAGGATAGAGTGGTATGGAGAAATTACTTGCATGCCCTATATAACGTACAATGGTACGAGAGGAATTATTATTATTATATTGCTTTACCCTATGGAAAACACAGTCGATTGTCACTAGACAAGCGCTTGAGTGGAACCTGCAAGGAAAATGGAAAACGGGATGTCTTAAACAGACCTGGAGATGAAGTCTTGTTGAGGAACTGAAGGTTGTTCAACTTTCTTGAGAGGCCATAAAGAAAACGCCCAGAGACCGAGAAAAGTGACGAACAACTGTTGAAGCCCTATGCTCCACGAGGAGTGGAGAGGAATAAGTAAGTAGAACGACATAGCTCAACAATTTATTTAAAAAACTTTTTCAGAATTCAGTCCTTGTGGCGAGGTTATGTTGTGAGGTGTTGGTACAAGCAGTTGCGAGAGACTGTGCCTCCAAAGGATCCCATGTTGAAGAAAAAATTCTATGAAGAAAAGGTAATTTTTGTGGGTGCCGTCTGATTGTTTTCCTTGTTGCTTGCTGTTATATTTACCTTTTTATGTTATGTTAGGTCATGAGATCAACATCATGGCACATTGGGCATTCCCATGCATGCTCCATTCTCTGCTGAAGCAGCCATTCTAAAGTCCACATGCTCACCATACCATGAGAAGTTGATTAGTATATCTTTTCTTTCTACCATGATGTGACACTCTGGCATGTCCAGACAAACAATTCTCACTATTGTTCCAGTGTCTGAGACTCGCCTATATCCCATAAATGAGCGCGTTCTGCATTGATAAAATCAGCTCTGTCTATACTTCTGCCAGCTTGAGTCGGAACATCATTTGCAAGAAAGTCAGCATGTTTGTTGCCCTGCACTCTAGCACGTCCAGGTGTGTACATCCAAGTCAAGGTTTTGATTTACCACTCAACGGTGGGTTCTTATGCTGTTAACTTATAGAACCCCATCCTGCTTCCTGACCTTTGGTCTGGCTTTTCACCTTCAGTTTGTTTGGTTTTTTCCCTTCAGTTTGGTTGGTTTTGTTAGACCTCCCAGAAGTTAGATTTCTACCTAAATAGTCTGAAGGATCAGCAAGATATAAGAAAAACAAACAGAGGATACAACCCAGAGCACAACAGAAAAGCGCAAACCACAATCTTCAGACTTAGAATGGGACACTGTGGCCTCAGAGCATACCTCCACAGAATAGGTCTCAGGGACTCAGCTGCCTGCACCTTTGGAGCACCAAAGCAGACCGTAGAGCACATCTTGCAAGACTGTCCTAGCCTGTGCAACTTGAGAATGAAAATCTGGCCAACAGGAACAATCCTTCAGAACAAACTATGGGGGACCGTTGAAGGCCTCAAGTGCACCGCCCTATTTATGACACATACTGGAGTAGAAAGAACTCAAAATCAAAGAAAACTGGCTGATGCTACAAATAAGAAAGAGAAAATTGAGATATTTTGGACATATAAAAAGACAAGAAGGGCTGGAGAAAACCATAATGGAAGGAGGCATACCGGCAAAGAGAAGAAGAGGAAGATCGTGGAGAAGATGGATTCAGGATGTAACCGATGGTTTGAACTAGGCGGCTGCAGTGGCGGTACATCTGGCCTATGAGAGAGAGAAATTCCTGAGAAATGTTGGGGTGGCAAAGTTCTGCTCAGGACAAGCTATTTGATGATGATGATGACTAGAGTAGTGCAGAAGTTGATCGCAGAAGTTGATTTAAACCAATCTATGTCAACTGCTAGATTGTAGGAGCTGGGTTTGAAGATTGGAGTAGCAAGAAAAAACAGCATAACAGGTATATGAGTAGGCTCATCAATCAAATTTGAACTGGTACGGTCAGTCGCTGGACGCTGTTGGAGATGTTGCGAAGGAGATCGGAGCACCTATGGACCGGAGTGCAATGAAGATATTCCAAACTGAAACTGATCGCAGAAAAAGATCAAGACATACAAACCGTCCAACCGCGATAAAGTAGGCTAATGTGGATGGAACAGATATCTAATTTTCTTAAATTTTGTACAAGAATTACTAATCCTGACATTTTGCAATCCTATTGTCTTCTTAATACAGTTTTCAGCCATTGTTGATCGGATAGTTAAATCTTTTGATGTAAATGTGGCAGAATTTATGAGAGAAATTGACAACAGCGTTCAACAGAGTAGGGCCATATTCAGTCAGTGGGATGCTGTACACAATGTAACCTCACCAGAACAATGGGATGCTATCCAGTTAAAGGTATGAGACTGTTTGTCTAAATTTGTGGTTATTGCTGTGTGAAAGAGCTGATAGATTGGCTGGCATGGCTATGATATCAGAGGGAGTTGCAATGGACTGAAATGACATTCTCAACGCATTGAGAGAGTCTTTTCGAACAGAGGAGTTTCAGGGTTGTGAATCCCAGTCGCTGACGAGATTGAGAGAGATTGGTGTTGATATTGGTACAGTTCAAAAAGAATGACATACCAAATATAACAAAATATTGATTAATCAACATCAAACTCACAAGTTGGGCCGCTGAACACTCCTGGATTTGTTGAGGTGGAAATTGGAGCACCTATGGACATGTTCAGAGTGCTATGATGATAGTCCTCATACAACTGATAACTGAACTGATGTGGTTATTGCTGTGGCACTTTTTAATAGTGTTGAACAATACTTATTATTGTTACTTTTGCTTTCTGTTATTGCAGGGAGATATGGGGAGATTAACATTTCAGCTCATTTCAGAGTTTGTTTGATCGGTTGTTTAACCATTGTTATTACTTTCGTTTGTTTAAAATACCTACTTTATAAACAACTCTTTGCGATCTCCATGGTTAAGTGTTTGTAGCCGAGACAGCATCATTTGTTCAGTAACATTTTTTTCCGGAAACCCTGAGGATTGTTGTTGGAGATAAAAAGTTTGTGCTTTGTGCAATTCTCTCAGCAGCTGATATGATATTTCTGCAGAGAGAAATCAAGCCATATGGAGTAACTCAGTGCAATGACATCAATAACAAGCACACTAAACTACTCTTTATGATTTGTATTATAGAGAGAAAGTACATTGTGCTACAGTTCATAGTGGGGTGTTTTTTTTCCGAACCAGAAGTACTTGAGCTTTCAGCTCTTCGCCTTGGTGCCATGGACATTTTAACACTTCGGTTTGGTGCCATGAACACTGTAATCTGGAGAACCTGTCTCATTTCTGCCAGCCCGCTGAATTGAACCGCACTCACAAGGGGCTTGTCACCCGTCGTCCAACACGCTACGAACACACTGGGCAGGCGATGTTCATAGTGGTTAAGATGCATTATTTTGCACTTTTATTTTACACAATTTTTCTCCAAACACTGTGCTACAAATGCCAGACATGTACGATGATTGCAAAAGACAAAAGAAGAATTATAACAGAAATGAGATTTTTGAGAATGCTCAATGTATCAAGAACAGAGAAAGTAAAAAATGATACCATCTGGTGTAAAGTGAGCGAGTTAATTTTTTCTCTGCTCCTCATTTCTGGTGCACTTTTCGAATTTACATTAAAATATATCCTTATATATATCTTCAAACAGGCTGTTGAGAGGGGACAGACAGACTGCCCTATCTGCCTTACTGAGCTTTACTTAAACGACGATCTTGATGACAGTTGCTGCCAAGCTCCCGAACTCAATACCAAAAGCAGAATTCAAACAAATTGTAACAGAACTTCACACTTTGCTAACAAATCTACAACAAGCAGAAACAGCAACAAAATGGAGGAATTAAGCAACAAATTTATAGATTGCTGTATAATAACTCCACAAATTAGCAAAAATATGCATCAGAGTTATTCGGATAAATGCATGAGCAGTGAAGATAGTTTTACTGTTTCTACTGCAGAATCGTCAAGTTTAGGTAACAAGGAACAGAGCAAGTGTGTACGTAGCACAGTACTGTTGTCCTGCACACATGTCTTTCATAACACATGTCTCAAAACTCTGGAAGAAATTGCCATGCAGGACACCAAACACACTTGTCCTGTGTGTCGAGCATATTACCAGAAAAAGGTCATTGTTTTCTAAGAAAGAAAGGCAAATCCTTGTCTCAACATCTTTGTGATAGCAACATCCTTATGATGGCAACATCCTTGCGATAGCAACATCCTTGTCATGGCAACATCCTTGTGAGGAAACATCTTTCAGACTGCAACATCTTTGCGATGACAACATCATTGTGATAGCAACATTCTAGCAATGACAATATTCTTGCAAGGGGAACACCTTTGTGATAGCAACACCCTTTGTGATAGCAACACCTTTACAATTGCAACATCCTTGTGATGATCACATCCTTACAATGACAATATCCTTGCAATGGCAACATCCTTGTGATGACAACATCCTTGTGATGACAACACCTTTACAATAACAACATCCTTGTGATGACAACATCCTTACAATGACAACATCCTTACAATTACAACATCCTTGTCGTGGCAACATCCTTGCGATGACAGCATCCGCATCAATATTTTGTGAATAAAATATGCTCGTATAATCACCATATTTGCCAACTGTGTGCTGGAAATCATTTTTCATATCAAAGCCCATGAAGTGAACCTTCCAAAAAGAACTTATCTAATGGACCCTATCACTTAAACACATCTTTAAGGCTGTGACCCACGCCCGCCTGCCCAGCGCTCAGTAGCGCTTGGACTACGGGTGACAAGTTCTCTGTGAGTGCGGGTTCAATTCCGCGGACTGACAGAAAAGCCACAGGTTCCCCAGATTTGCGGTGTTCGTAGCACCGAACCGAAGGGTTACGATGTCCATGATACCGAACCGAAGGGCTTTCAGCTCAAGTGCTTCTGGATCAAAACAAAAAAAGGCTGTGACCTGGTTTTGAAAGCCAGACGAGGATATCTGCCATCAGAATTTCCATATCAAAACAAATGTGTAGAGACCTCATTAATTATTTAAATATTAATTGTTGTGATGTTGAACCATTCTTCTTCTTTTTTTGTTGTTACCCAGTGTTGTGGTTTTCAGTTTTTACATCTTCCTCTCGCTTTGTTGTGTCATTACTATGTCTAAATCTTTACTGTTACTATTACCAGTATTTTGGAATATAAAAGGAAACAAAGGGTTGGAGAAGACCATTATGGAAGGAGACATCCAGGCAAAGAGGAGAGGAAGATCACGGAAAAGATGGATTCAGGATGTGGCTGATGATTCAGCATGATGGAAGGAGAGGTGAGAGAAATTCCAAAAGATTGTTAGGGTGGCAAAGTTCTGCTCAGGATAAGCTATTAGATGATGTTATCTATTAGAGTATCTTAGATTTATTAAGATACTAGCTAATTAACCGCCCGCACGTGTTAAAGTTTTTATTAATCCTTGATGGGGAATTGGGTAAGCCTTTCCAAAAGATGTCATCTAATAGCATCAATTGTATTTTCTGATATTTTTTAAGAAGTGGTTTGAATCGAGTATGTCGTCGTTAAACGACTTTAACGGTTCGAGTGGTTCTTGTAATGCTTCACGTCTAATCAAAGTAGCGTCTTCGCATTCTTTTTAATTATTTTAAAATTTCTATAGTGTAGTTTGAAACAGAAAAGTGAAGCTGTAATGACATTAAAATGCAACGAAAATAAGGGATGTAATCCATGCCTATGTTGTAGAGGCCATCTGGCCATATTTGGATTATATCCCTTTGACTGTAAGCTTTCTTAACCGCATGTTTGTTTTTTTAACCAAGATGGCTGACTTAAATGTTGGATAGGACATCAAGAATTTGATTTAAATTAATTTTAAAGCTAATATTGATCCGATTTTGATACTGTTTCTTTAGCTGATCTAAATTTAGC
Source organism: Arion vulgaris (assembly GCA_020796225.1). Classification (NCBI taxonomy): domain Eukaryota; kingdom Metazoa; phylum Mollusca; class Gastropoda; order Stylommatophora; family Arionidae; genus Arion; species Arion vulgaris. The sequence continues at coordinate 10,195,468 of CM036772.1, forward strand.
CCGAAAAATATTTTATAAATATGGTGAATATTGGATGTAAACTGAAGGCGTCTATAGGGGGACACACATTAGACTTTAAGGAATATATTATAAGATATTTCTTCATCTTTTTGTTTCCCGCTCATCCACTATGAATTCAGGAGTAGTTATAGCACCTCTTACTTTTGTGTGAAGGCTTGCTTGCCTTATCTCCAGTGTCTCTCACAGTTCAGGCAATCCTTACTCTGACTTCATAGGTACTTGTATTTTAGACCCCGAGTAAAGGATCAGTGTTTCCTGTAGTCTGTCTGTGTGCACACCAAGAATTTGTGGCCAAGCTGGTCTCAAACTCTCCTTGACATGAGAAGCTGTATAGAGGGACGGAATCCCTAAAAACAACAGCAGAATTTATGGAGAAATCTGGTACATCAGTCTTAAGCGGTGATCGTGAGAGAGAGAACTGTCCTTGACATGATGTCAATAGCACAGAGTGCTATTAAACTTCCCTATCGGCGACCCAATCCTCTCTAGTGATGGGACAGTATCTTTCCTGCTCCTTCCTGTGGCAGGTCGGAAACACTCATAGTTTCTAGTCCTACATGAGACAGAAGTTTAGAACTAGTGAGTGAATTCTTTGTCCCCAGAGAGGCATAGATCCACAACAAAACCCTCCTATCCAATATAATCTTTTCCAAGTTTCTCCAGTCTCTCCCCATTTTCTTGTATTTTATTTCCAACTCCCGCCTCCAGGTGTTTCTGGGTCTTTCCTTACCTCATTATCCTGATGGTTCCATCGGAGGGCCTGTTTCATGATGCAGTCAGGAGGTCTCCTCAGTGTGTCCTATCCATCGTCACCTTCTGCCTCTTATCTCTTGTTTCACTTGTTGCTGTCCTACTCTATCCCACAGTTCCATAATTGTGGTCCTGTCATACAATCGCAGATGTAGTATCCTACGCAGGCATCTATTGATGAATGTCTGCAACTTTTTGGTGTTTCCCTTACTTGTTCTTCATGCCTCCACTCCATATAGAAGCATATTATTATACTGAATGAATAACATTCAATATAACTATATGCTTAAAAACTATATAACTATATAGAAGAACAAACATGCCTTTACAAAAAATTAAACAACTAAACACAGTATGGAATGGGACTGACATGAAAACAAAGCAAAAAATACTTAGTTCATTTGTTCCTTTCGTGCCAAAGGCGCACATAGGGCAGAGGTTTTAGATCTCCATGTGATGCGATTTGTTGATAGCAGTTGGAGATCTTGTATGGCTTTACATCCCAATAGTTTACTTTCTTTTAGGATTGTTCTTCGAAGAGTGGTGTTAGGTCTTCCACGTTTTCTTTTCCCAACTGGTGACCACATAATGACTTGTTGATTGTCTCTTTTCGTCTTATCTAAGAACATGACCTAAATATTTCCACCTTCGTTTCCTTATAATATTTGATACGGGTTGTTGGTGTGTTCTATCTCTCACTGTGTTGTTAGAAACGAAATCACTCCATTTTACTTTTAATAATTTTCGGAGACATTTATTCTCAAAGCTGTCCAGTTTCTTATCAATTTTCTTTGTTGATTTCCACTTTCACAACTGTAGGTCAGTACAGGAATCACACATGACCTAAATAATTTAACTTTTGTGCTTGTACTAAGGTCTTGAAATTGCCAGATATTAAAGAATACTAAGAGCATGCATATTCCCAGTGTCAGCTATGGGTGTGAAGCATGGATATTTAACAAGACAGTGGAAACTACTTTTGAATATAAGTATTACAGAAGAGTCCTCCGTACATCATGGACATAAAGAGACACGAAGGGCAGGAGAAGACCATCATGGAAGGAGGCATCCTGGCAAAGGGGAAGACCATGGAGAAGATGGATTCAGGAGGTAACTGATAGTTTGAGCATGGTGACTGTAGAGGCGAGACATCTGGCCTATGAGAGAGAGAAATTCCAAAGTACTGTTAAGGTGTCAAGAGAACTTCCGAAGTACTGTTCAGGTGTTAAAGTTCTACTCAGGACAAACTATTTGATGATGAGGATGAACGAATAACAAGAATATATTTTGTCCTATCTGTAATCAATATTTTTTAAATTTTATTTTCTTATAAGTTAACAACGATTTTTCAATACACAACAGATCAAATCCAAGGAATTTCAAGTTTTCACAGCACACACACATAAATGATAAATTTTTAGATTACAAATTGAAATATTCATTGACATTATGCAATTATTTGACAAAGAAAGAAAAGCACATTCCTGCATTGAACTGCAAGTTACTTTGACAAAATTCTACCAAAAGACATGTAACTTGTATGTTGCAATGCACAAACAAAACAGTGAATATTTTTAAAAAATAAAAGACAAAATAGAAAGACAAAAATAAATCTGCTGGATAATGATAATGTCCAGTTAGTCTTGAGAGATAATGTTTATAATGCCCATTAGTTGATTTAATACGAGTTGCTGTATTTTCTTTGAATGTTTTATAGTACTGTATTTAAAAAAAAGACCAATTGTCTATTGTCTTTCCCTAGGTGGACGATGGAATTGGTTGTCCACTCTTGTCATTAATGTGTGTGTGTAGGGGGTAATTTGCGTCCTGGGCCAGAAGAGCAGCCCTTGTGTTATATCCGTGTTTATTTAGTGTGATCCTGATATTGTCTATCCAACTTTTTTCTTGGTCTTCCCTTGGCTTGGTAGAGTTGAGTTTTGGCCAGCTCTAGTTCACATTAGTTCTGTCGCCTGATCCACTACATCTTGGGTTCCAGACTACTACCATGGTTACCACTTGCAGGTGAAGTAGGGTCTTGGTCAGCTTTAGTTCACTTTACTTCTGTCGTTTGATTCACTACATCTTGGGTCCCAGCCTACTAACATGGTTACCACTTGGAGGTGAAGTAGATTCTTGGTCAGCTCTAGTTCACTTTACTTCTGTCGTCTGATCCACTACATCTTGGATCCCAGACTACTACCATGGTTACCACTTGGAGGTGAAGTAGGCTCTTGGTCAGCTCTAGTTCACTTTACTTCTGTCGTCTGATCCACTACATCTTGGATCCCAGACTACTACCATGGTTACCACTTGGAGGTGAAGTAGGCTCTTGGTCAGCTCTAGTTCACTTTATTTCTGTCGTCTAATCCACGATCCACTACATCTTGGGTCCCAGCCTACTACCATAGGTTTTGCACAGGTCGTGGCTTTCCAACTTACTCATCAATTTTTAAGAATGTTAAAAAATAATTAATTGATAGAACCATCACCATTGCCACTTCAGTAAATAAACAAGTAATATTCTGATATCTTTCTTACACAAGAAGATCTCAGCGGCAGTGAACGATCTCAGTAGAAAGGGTCACTGATGTAATTCTGAGAATGGTGAAAATTTATAGGAATTTTAATTTTTAACCATGATTAATAATTTTTGGTCAGGAAGCGGCTATCCAGCTACTCTTTATAGATTTTACACTGCCAATTGTTCTTTTACATTCTTACAATGAACATGGGCCTAAGTTTTTTTTATCTTTGATAGACCTAAGAACTCGATCACACCTACATTGATATCAGCGATCACTGGAAAAATGTGCGAATTTTAAATCAAGTACTTTTTGGAATGTAAGGCAAGCACCATACTTCAGTGCCACAGAAACCCCTTTTTACATGCATTAATTAAACATAAGACTTACATTTTATCATTTGTCTTCAATAGGACTAGGCACCTGATCTTACCTACTGTTTTTGAAAAGAACAGCACAACAGGTATATGAGTAGGCTCATCAATCAAAATCAAACTGGTACAGTCAGTCACTGGACGCTGTTGGAGATATTGCGAAGGAGATTGGAGCACCTATAGACATGTCCTGAGTGCAATGAAGATATTCCAAACTGAAACCTACTGTTAATCATGAAATTGTACTTAGGTTGTGTTACTGTTCACAGCGTTCATTGGCATGAGTCAGTTCTAGTGGCCTCACTATCACCAATAAGATCTTCTTCTCCTGCGTTCTCACTAGATTGGAATTTCGGATTCTCTAATAAAGGCAGCCGTCTACCTCAGATTATCAGCCACGACATACAGTTTGTCTTGGATGCTGGTGTAAGTAGGCCACCTCTTTCTTCTCAGGTCTGCACACTGGGGCAGTTCTGTAGGATATAATTCCTATGATTTCTGTTTCCCCGTTTGTGTTGACCTCCTCCTGCAGTAAATTTTAGCCACCCTCATGATGGTAGGTCTGACATTCTTACTGCGTGGCTAAATCTCCAAGGCAGATTTGCAACCGTAGAATCCGTTATCCCATTCCTCATTGTGAGGGTCGTTGCACCATGTTATGCGCCTTACGGCCTAGTGCATCCGTTTTCTGCAAAGCATTTATTTCGGGTTAGCATTCCCTAGCGAACACATGCATCCAATTTCATCCAAACCTCCTTAATCGCCTCTTACGACATGCATGGCAGGTAACAGTGGCTCTATTCTTTACACCCCAAATTTGGGCCCCGGTAACCACTCAGGCGCAATAAGATCTGATATCATCTCTACAGTATAACACGAGTTTGACACTCAATGTAGACACGCACTTGTGTGGTGCCGGAGCCCGCAAGGAAGCAAAGAATAGTACCACTGCGACCTACAAGGCGTAAGAAGCAACTAATATAGAACCTAGGGAAGATACCCTAGTAAATAAAAAGCATTGCAGATATCAGATGTGCTGGCCTACTTGTAGGCGCATAACTGGCACAATGTACAATCGCTCTTAGGCTCAGATCACTTACAAATAAAACTGGGTGGTTAACAAGTGGTCGATATGGAGCGTTCGAAGAAGAAGACTGTCGACACAGATAGGTGCATATTGGCTTTTGAACAGAATCGATGCAGAAATGTGCTCTCCATTTGTTTCTTGGAACTGTCTTCACTGAATGTGTTACCACTTTTTAGGACGGTGTAGGACAGGGAGGGAGGGGGTGGGGCCGTGAGCATGAGGAATTTAATTGTCACAAGGCTAGTGCAGTCACAGTGAAACTGTTTAGTTTATGATTTTTTTTTAAGCTCCCGACAGAAAAAAATCCTTGGCCGTACTGGAAATTAAACCCAGGTCTCCAGGATGTCCTTATGTGGTCACCATTTTGGGAAAAAGAAAACGTGGAAGACCTAACACCACTCTTCACAGCACAATCCAACAAGAAAGTAAACTATTGGGATGTAAAACCATACACGATCTCCAACTGCTAGCAATGAACTGCATCACATGAAGGTCTAAAACCTCTGCCCTATGTACCACCTTTGGCACGAAAGGAAGAAACTAACTAACTAACTCCAGAACGGGAGTACATGCTCTAATCCATTCGGTCAAGCGTTCATTTTCTTGGAAAACAAAATTAATATATACGTAAGAGACAAAAACAAATATGCTTGGAGATTGACAGAAGTTACTTTTGGTGGTGGTGAAATGTAAGCTTGACTGGTTCAGACACATAATGAGGCACACATGACTTTCAAAGATTATTTTACATGAGACAGTTTAGGGAGGAAGGAGAAGAGAACAGAACAAATCTTGGGTTGATAACCTCAAAAAGCTGGCCAACGCACGACTTCATGCTTGCTCTCCTCTTCTTCTTCTTTGCGATCACCGCTTAGACTGATGTGCCAGATTTCTCCATAAATCTTATTCATATGGAAATCTGATTCATGCAGCCTTTAGTAGTGGCGTGTTTGCCACATCTTCAGCGCCATTTGAAGCTCTGTGCTTATCCTTTGGCGATGTGTCCGGTTTCAGCCAGCGTTTACTGGGTTCGCTCTCCGTTAACCTTTGGCCCCAGCCTACCTGCAAGATGCTTGTTCTAAAAATTGAAGACAGAACTATTGCAGACTTTTTTTGCATTGATGTCTTCCTCATGAAACCCCTATGAACCTAGTATTCTTCTTCTGCATACACGCACTATGAATTCATGCATAATCAGGGTGACTGTTATGGCACTTCTTACTAATTTTTGCGTGAAAGCTTGCTTTCCTTCAGTGTCCCTCACCATACAGGCGTGCCTTTTCCGACTTCAGAGGTAGCGACCCTAGTGTGTTATGGGTCTTATTATGAAAATGAGTTGTATATTATTGAGCTGTGTCTGCAAGGGGGCAAAGAATAGTAACAGTGCGACCTACTAGGCATGGCATAAGAGACGACTGAGGTAGGGACCTAGGGAAACTACCCTAGTAAATAAAAAGCGTAGCATAAATTGGATGTGCTGGCTTACTTGTAGGACCATAAATGGCACAATGTACAATCGCTCTTAGGCTCAGATCACATACAAATCACAAAGATTGATTTAACAAGTGTTTGAAGAATAATATTTTACATTACTAAAATAAGCTGGTGCTCTAACCCCTCTGCCACCAGTCCCTCATAATTTATAGCATCTGCTAATAATATAATAACAACCATAGCTTCCACAATACAACACAACAATAAGAAAATATTAACCATATAATATTATCCATAAGATAAATAAATTTTTATCACTGATCATTAACATAGAATGAGACTATGCAACCAATTTGCCGATCACTAGATAATTGTTCTTCACCTTTCAACTCCCAATGGAGCACAGGTAGATAATTGTACCATTGATTAAAATGAAAATAATTTGAAAATGTAATACCTCATGTACAGTAACATACTGAATTAAAAGTCTTAAAGAAAATGCCGCCACCCCTTCATGACCCACTCAAAAAAAACATAAATAAATCACATGCCTCTAATGGTTAGCCTTACCTTGCATATAAATTATATCTCCTCTACCCCCCACACCATTATACGTTACATAGTGCCTGCAAGCAATTTCTCCAAGCTGCTCTATCCTGAGCAACTCATTCAATCTCTTCTATGGAATAGAGTCCAAAATTGTCTTTAGACTTAGAATGGGACATTGCAGTCTTAGAGCACACCTCCAAAGAATGGGACTCGGCTGCCTGCTCCTGTGGAGCACCAAAGCAGTTCCCAGAGCACATCCTGCAAGACTGCCCCAGTCTGAGCAGTGTGAGAATGGAAATCTGGCCAACAGAAACAACCCTACAAAACAAACTATGGGAGACCGGTGAATACCTCAAGTGCATCGCAATGTTTATGACACATACCGGAGTAGTCACATAGCAGAAGTTGATCGCAGAAGAAGTCCAAAATTTCTCACTTCTCTCAGTAAAGTTTGTTTCAGGGTTTTTCTAGGGAAATGTCTCTCTTTCTTGAACCATTTGTCTCCCACTCAAATGTTTGCTTCGCGATTCTTTGATCATTTCTTTTCAGAGTTAAGTCCAACTCCATGTTCTCTTTCTTATAACAGTTGATACTAGTAGTTGACATGACATTTCTCTGATTTCATCACTTATTTTTATGCTCATTGTTTTTCACAGACATCTACTTTCAAATGCATTCAACTTACTTTCTATATCATTAATTATTTTTCCAACTCTCACTGACATATGTTAGGATTGATACAAACATTTCAATTGAAAATTAGTAATTTAGTTTTAAAACTAAATAACTTGGAGTCCCATATTTTATTTTGGTTTTTAAAAGCTGATGTTGATTTGACAATTTGTAGCATACTTTTTGTTTGGTATCTCCCATGCAGTGAAAATTGCTACTCAAATAGGGGAACTGCTCTGTTATTTTTATCACTTTGGACTCCAGTAGGATATTTGCATTACTTGTTATATGTGACTTAATTAAACTTGTTTTTTCATTGCCATGTCTGCAGTCCAGTTATCTTCTTTCTTTTATTGTTACACTGTGACCGGGTTGTTAACCAGTGTAGTGGTTTTCTGTTATTGTCTTGCGCTGCTCTAGTGGGGCGATAGTTATTTTTGCTTTATCACAGGATTCTGTCATCTATCCATCTTTTTTGCGGTCTTCCTCTCACTTTCTTTCCTAATGTTCTGTTTTGTGTTCCATTTGTGATTTAGTTCTTTCCGTTCCTATTCTACTGTTTTCCTTCAAGTCATTTTCAATCTTTCACATTTTTGTTTATCCTCCTGTGTCCATCAAGTGCAGTTTTCGTGACAGTTAGTCTACATGTGTATCACATGTCTGATCCATCTCCAGCATCTCTTTTAGATTATAGTGTTCACATTCTCTTGCTCGCCCGTGTGATGCCTGGTCCGCAAGGGAAGCAAAGAATAGTACCACAGTGACCTACAAGGCATGTCGTAAGAGGCGACTGATGTACGACCTAGGGAAGCTAATCTAGTAAAAATAGTAGAAATCAGATGTGCTGGCCTACTTGTAGGCGCATAGCTGGCACTACGTACAATCGTTCTTAGGCTCAGATCACTTAAAAATCACACAGAGGGGTTAACTGGTCGATATGGAGTGTTCGAAGAAGAAGAACATTCTCTTGCTGACACTATGAAAGCAATGATTGGTTATAAAGATAGCTCTTAGCCAGAACATGTGTAAGATCTTTCGTCGCAGACAAGTTATATGGAAGGTGGAAAGTTTGAACATATCTTGTTCTGTTATTCTCCAGCATTCTGCTCTGTATAGTAAAGTTGATAGCACACAGCTGCAGTATATCTTGGTTCTGATGTTGTATTTGGACTATATAAGCTAAGTTCTTCTTCACCTTTCAACTCCCAAAGGAGCACAGGTCTTCAACAAACTTCTTCCAGCCTTTCCTCTCTCCTGCCATCCCTTCGAAGTTCTTCACTTCTTGCCTATCCTTTTAATATTCGTCTCTAGCTCTCTTCTCCAAGTATTTCCAGGCCTTCTCCTACTCCTCTTTCCTGCAGGTTTCAAAACAGTGCCTGTCTCGCAATCCTTCTGGTCTGCCTTCTCAATGTGTGTCCTATCCATCACCAGCGCTCTTCCTGAGCTCTTTCTCCCTGGTATCTGCTTAGTTCTTTCTCTGAGTTCCTCGTTTGTAATCTTATCATACCATCTCAGTCCCTCTATTCTACGTAAACATCCATTTATGTTGAGCCTTCTCAATATGTCTCCTATATATATATATATATATATATATATAAACTATGCTATACTATTTATATTTCAAACTCTGTGATTTTATTTACAATCGTCTACAATTTATCGTCAAGTCTTGATTATGTCGAGGCAGATTAACCGGTTTGTGGCAAAATCATACATCTCTTTATGTATTATTATTATGCGTTTATTGGTCAGTAAACAATTTTGTACCACAAAAAACTGCCAGCCACATATGCTCCACCAGTACTCTCTCTCACACGGAAACTACAATTTTCTCTTCCGGTACTTCACATCTTAAATATCCCAAACACAGCAAAACTTTCACAAAGTTGGTCAGACAATTATAAACAAAACTGTCTTCTTCATCAGATAAATAAATTCCAACACTATAACTGCCCAGAATTTGTCTTTCCGTGAACCAATAACAAATATTTTTTTTAATAAAATCAGGCAATTTTAATATCTTGATAGCTTAGTTATTCTTCCTCAACATTCTTGATGTTATAATTGAGTAGATTTTCCAAAGATATTTTACATTTCCCTAAAAATTATATTTTTAATTGTTTCTGATCTTATTAATACTACAACATTTACAAGTACAATGTGTTTATTCAGTGTTCAAGATAAAAGTAGCCGGTCAAGTGAACCAATCTGGCATATGTTTATGAAAATGAGAAGGTTCAATTATGACATAGTATAGATCAAGTGAGTGAGCAGTTTTGTGATGGAGTGTAATTATGGTGCGGGAAGAGGAGATAAACAAATGTGACAAAGGACGAGCTAGTCAGAACCAGTTTAAATAGTAAATAGACACAACGCAATGTGTACCTGGCAACTTTTGGTTTGTCAATGGGGATGCTTTTATCTTGAACACCCTATATTAGACACATTATAGTAGATACTGAATAAAAATACATTATATCCATTTCTGACTAATGTTGCTATGAATTATTAGTGTCATTACTCCCATCATTGTCTGGTCACAAAATATAGCTTAGTGTACTTCAAGTTAATTAAATAACACAGATCTTTATCTGTCAACACACTCTAACTTCAATCCACATGTTGATGCTCTTCTTGTGCTCTACTACCTTCTGCTGCTGCTGTTAGAGTGGGGCCTGTCCTCTGAGCTGGTATCACTCTGTCAGCTGTTCGTAATGAAGAAATGTAGCTAAGGGCAAGTAAGAAGCTGATTCCGATCAGACAAACAGTGCTCATAGCACTAAAGTACTGCCTGAAAAATGACAAATTGCATATGAAAGAAACTTGGTTAATAGTTAACGGAAATGTCATGGATATACATATAATCATCATCAAGTGCCATATAATAAGCATAAGCGATCATGGTTCATCATTTCACACGATCATCAGAGTCCAAGTGTGACAGTAATCTGTCAATCACAAATTTTGAGTTAAAGAGTTAGTAAATTATATTAATTTCTCATTTTCTATATTACTTCATCAGCATTAGGTGCTATGCCGGCTAGAGTAGGTGATCATGGATCTCCACAAATCTCTGTCACTGGTATTTGCTATCATCTCAGATGTTGACGCTCTTCCGTGCCATAAAGTTGTGCAGTCTAATAGTTTCTTATCTGTTTTCCTCTATTTCGTCACCTTTCGATTTTACCAGTTGTACAATGTCTTCTGGCCAACACTATGTTACCAATGTCAAACATGACCAATAACAGCAAATAATGAGCGGAAAATCATGACGACAGAGATGAGGTGTCTTAGAAGAGCTGCAGGTGTGACAATAAAAGACAAAATTAGAAATGAAGAAATCAGAAGAAGACTGGATGTGAAACCAGTCATGCAATTCATAAAAGAACGACAGATTAAATGGTTTGGACACCTGACAAGAATGCCCTGGTTTTGCCTACCACAGAGAGCCACACAGAAAAAGTATAATGAGTACAAAGCAAAGGGAAGAACACGCAAAAGATGGAGCGATGGCATCAAGAACAGCCTTACGAAAATGAATATCAGTTTACCAAGCACCTTAAAACAAGCACACACAATATCACTACGTAACCAACCAACCAACCCCCCACTTCTATAAAGAAATAAATGGTGGAAGAGAAGAAGACAATGTGTCCTAAACCTTCCCTTCTTATCACATGTCTCGTCCGAGTGGTTACTGGTGCCCAAATTTGGGGTGTAAAGAATAGAACCACTGTTACCTGCCACGCATGTCGTAAGAGGCGACAAAGGAGGTTTGGCTGAAATCGGATGCATGTGTCCTAAACGTGTAAAAGTCTATGCGGTTAGGTGCCTATCAAACCAATGTGCAACGTATACACATTCTTGGCAAAGATCAAACATATCACAAAGAGTGGTTAAAATTGGTCGTAAAGAACGAACGCAAAGAAGAAGATCCCATGTCTGAGAAATGATGACTGCCTCTTTTTTATATTGCCAATAAGTTTTCTCTTGTGTCTTGGCTTCATTACTTACCTATATGTAAAACTAAAGTACCATACAGTTAAGATTATCCTTGTAAAGAGTAGGTATATCATTTCTATAATGTGAAATCTGTGTTGCTGTATGGCTCGGAAACGTGGCGAGTCACCAAGGCTAATATAAATAAGATTCAGACCTTTGTCTGTGGATTCTCAGACTGAGATGGTATGACAGAGTTGCAAACACAGACCTGTAGATAAGAACAGGACAGGAACACATTATGACTCAGGTTAAGAGGAGAAAATGGCGATGGGTCGGACATACTTTACAAAAGACAGTTGAGTGTCACTAGACAAGCACTTCAGTGGAACCCGCAAGGAAAACAAAAATGAGGATGTCCTAAACAGACCTGGAGACAAAGTCTTCTTGAGGAACTGAAGAGTGCTCGACTATCCTGGGAGACCATAAAGAAAAGAGTCAGAAATCGAGAAAAGTGGCGAACAACTGTCGAGGCACTATACTCCACGAGGAGCGGAGAGGAATCAGTCAAGTCACATCATTGCTATACCAAGTCTCTAATAGTCTCATTTTCTATATAACTTACCTATACGTAAAACGAAAGTACCATACAATTAAGATAATCACTGTAAAGAGTGGGTACATCATTGCTCCCATGAATGAGTCTTCTTCATCATCTGGTACAGTAGCCCGTGGTAGATGTGGCTGAACCTGAGCTGTGATTAGACAATGCATCGTACTGTTATCCCCAATATTGCAAGCTTGTAGAGTTCGAGCATCGTCTCGGAGATCCTGTCCATTATAAATAAAACGTACCCATTTGTTGTCTTGCAGTTCTGTCTGAAAATGTGTCCTGGGAAAAGGAAAGAATTTGTCTGTGAATACAATATTGCAGTGAAAATTGTGGCATATCCTTTATAGGATGTCGCTATCAACAACAGTAAATGAGTCGTTGATTTTCTAGGCACCACTTATACATTCAGGATTTTGCAATTACTTTCTGAACGGAATACAATATTAAATGAAGACATTGGTTATTGGTTACTAAACTGACGTCATTGCACTCCTGGCAGACCCATAGGTGCTCAGTCTCCCCAACAGATATCGAAGAGTATGCATACTGATGGTTCTCGTGGCTTGCTGATTAAACACACCTCTCACTCTGCCTTTCAGGCATCCAGTTCGACCTACACAATGGGTAACTCCAAACAGCTTAAATCGCTTGATCAATTCAACATCGATGTTAGTGTCCTCATCCAACAGACAGTCCCGAAGAGACTAAAGAGCATCCCCCTTATCCTTCTTCAACTCCCCAACAATCGCTGATGCAAGCCTGTCCGCTCTCTCATTACCGTAAACACCTGCATGTTCAGGGCAGTATATCCATGTAAGCCTCTGGAGGTTAGAAACTTCTATAGATGACATCCACTCATATCGAAACTTGCCCTGATGGATCTTGTGAAGCATCGACTGAGAGTCAGATACAACAAGGGCCCGAAGTAAATGAAGTCCCAGAGATCCAATGGAGGGCAGCAGTAACGACCTCAACCTCCATTCTCATACTAGAATTAGTTGTCCTGTATGCCCCACTTCGCTCTGCAACAACCCTACCATACGCATTAGCCGAGAAACCCCAGCTGGACTTCTCACCACGATGAACCGACCCATCGGTATATACAACAACATCATCATCCCTTGCATTATCTTCTATCAGCTGCTTAACTGCGAGATCCCATTCTGTACTGGCTGGCTACCTCTATAGTGCTCTTGTCTAGCTACACCACATTTGACTTGGTATTCTTGCAGTCTGGTTAGTGTTGTATATTCACCACTATTACTTGAATCACACATCCTTTCTCCCTTAGCAAATTCAGAATATCAGCCTGGTTCATTGCATGTCTGCTCTCTACAGCAGCGATACCTGCATGCCTATTGGTGCATTCATTTTCCCTTAACCTGCATGCCCTGGCACAAAAATAAAACTTATTTTTGTCAGCGTAGACCTCTCCTGTGACTCCAACCATTGTCGCTGAGCATGTTTCAATAGTCCTGAGCACACTCTTCTCTAATCCTGTTTTGCCTTACAGCGTCAGGATAAGAGACTTCTAGAACTGGCTTTTGTGTGCGCTTCATAAACAGTGTTTTTCATCAAGTCAGTTATCTGTTCGTCCACCTTTTTAATGGATTGCCTTTTGCTTTGTATCCACTGTATTAGAGTAGCCTTGCTCTTTGAGGCCCACTGTCTGTTGGTACTCTGTTTATGTAGCCAAACCATTGCATTTGTTGTTTTTTATTAATTCAGTACTGATGTTATACCCACTTTTTTCCTGATGTCTTCATTTCTAAACGGGTCTCTTCTGTTTTCTCACAGGTACATGTTGCGATAGTGAAAAAATACATGTCCTTAAATATCTAACTTGTGTAATTATGTCAAATACAGCAGCCCGTAAGAAATATAATCTCCTAGATTCACAAATTCCCCTAATAGTTTGCAAGAACCAAATTAAGAAGTAAATGTACCTTGATAAGTTATGGCAAAAGTATATTTACTATTTTCTATACCTAAATATGTCTGTCAGCTACTGGTTTCTGAATTAAAAGAGTGTACAGGGGCATCTAAGAAGGAAAGACCTTGGTTAGAAGGCTATAGACGCCCGAGTGGTTACCGGGCCCAAATTTGGGGTGTAAAGAATAGAATCACTGTTACCTGCCTTGCATGTCATAAGAGGCGACTAAGGAGGTTTGGCTGAAATCGGATGCATGTGTCCTAAACGTAGAAGTCTATGCGTTTAGGGGCCTACCAAACCAATGTGCAACGATACACGTTCTTGGCAAAGATCAAACATATCACAAAAAGTGATTAAAATTGGTCGTAAAGAAAGAACGAACGCAAGGAAGAAGAAGAGAAGGCTATAGTAAGGAATGATTAAACTATAAAGAAAGATTCTTTATTTTCATAATTAAATCAGTTTTGGTTGTTTGTTTTTTTAACACAATAAGGACCACTTGGTTATATAGAACCACTTTTAGGCAATTGTGACAGATGAACATTTGGGTTTTCATATCGATCTCGTTTCTGAGTTTAGAATAAGAGCATTCTTGATACTCCCAGCATTCTGTGTAAACATTTCATCTCTGTCATGACAAAAAGTTAATTGCATATCCTTTACAGGACTTTGCGAATCAAGCACAGCTTTTTAACGCTGTTTGTGATTTTTCTAGACATTATTACGTTCAGTAGTGTGCCACTGCGTTCTAAACGGGTGGTTCCATCGTTCTTTTGTAAAAATCTATGCTGAACAATTTGCAACCAAACTGTCAGCAGCGTGATTCAAACTCAGAACATCAGGGTTAATAAACTGAGTCACTATCCCTTAAGCCACAGATGCCACCCTGTCATGACAAGTTTATAGAAATATGAATGAGCAGACTCATTACATTATAATTAAACAAAAAATTATATGTAAATAAAACCAACAATGACATGGTACTTTCTCACCTTCTGAACTCTCCTATAGTATCAAGTGGTTCTGCAAGAACAAGACGCTGAGTTTCATTCATGTACTTGAGTTTAACACGGATCTTTGATGGAGAGTTCTCATCTTGTATACTCTGAACATCAGTGATGTCTTCATGGAGTGAACTAGTGGCAATGTTACTTGAATCTTCTACTAAATCATCCACTTGATGAGGTATTGTCGAATTTACTGCCGCACCTTCCTTTGTTGATACCCTGCTGTTTCTGTCTGGTTTAGAGTCGGGGTAACTCGAAAATGGTTATCAGTTAAATGTCTTATGCTATAACTGCCAGAAGTTGACGTTTCTGAAAGACTAGACGACCCGATATCTTCAGAGCTTGAATATGTTGCACTTTCTTCCTTAATAGTCTGCTCTGTTTTATTAGCTTGAAAGTACTGGACTCTTCTTTGTCTAACTTCCTCTTCGCTAGGATAAACAAACCCCTTGTTATCATCTACTACAACTGTAGCTTTAGGCACAAATGTCTCAGTGTCACTCAAATTATCAGATACCGCCTGATTATCAGATGATTGCCCAACTTGTGCAGATGTGTTATCTGGTGTATCAGATAGAGTCCCTGCATGTTCTGGTACTATAGCTCTAGATGTTGTTGCATCAGCAGCTCCTGCTTGTAAATCTGAGCTTTCATTTAACAATGGAGATGGTGTAGTAGGCTCTACTTCTACTGCATTAATACTGTTATCTGAAACAGATCTTGGTCTAAGTTGAGTCTCTGACGTTTCACTTGATCCGTGATCTACTTCACTTTGTTGTCTTTCAACAGTAGCATCACGTTCTATAGAACTGCCGGCACCATCTCTTTCTAACTGTTCTTCTCGTACTGCATTTTGAACTCGGCTCCGCCGTTGACTCAACTCCACTACAATAACTCCAACTTCTCTTAAAAGAGGAATATCTGCTGTGTGGGTTGATAGCCAAGCAAGCATCAGGACGATGCATAACAAAAATCCACCAAGAATTAGGGTTACTTCATCCCCAACACCTTCTATTAGTGGCATCTTGTCAACAGAACACCATGCACACTTATCACAGATGGTGTTTTAACTCGTCCATTGGGTTTTATACTGTATATCCAGATTTATCTCTGTTCCTAACAAAGTTTAACAAAAATAAAAAAACATACATTAAAATATATATATGTTAGAGCACTATATAAATCATACCCCAAAAGCTATATATGTAGTTCATACTTGTTTGGGGGCCGCCATGAATTCATGGTGCCAAACATGGAACGTCTGACCAATTTTTGCATGAATGCTTTCTTTTCTTAACACCAGTGTCTCTTGTCATTCAGACAAGCTTTACTCCAACTTCAGAGATTGCCTTCCTATTTATTTCTATTCTGTGGTGTTTATATTTCCACAGCGGTCAAGTCTAGCACCAAAAAAGATTGGGAGTATAGGAGTGTGAAAGTGTTGTTCGATTTGAATTGTTTGTTTGTTTGCATTTGTTCTCATCAGCCAAGTTAACCACTCTTTGTGATCTGTGTGGTTTGAGCTGAGAAAGTGAGCATATTGCGCACCAGTT
This sequence comes from Arion vulgaris, assembly GCA_020796225.1. NCBI lineage: Eukaryota > Metazoa > Mollusca > Gastropoda > Stylommatophora > Arionidae > Arion > Arion vulgaris. Next base: position 10,211,922 of record CM036772.1, read on the forward strand.
ATGCCTCTACAGCATGTAGGACAGGCAGATCCAAATTTATAGCTGAATTTCCAGCAATAAAAATGGGAAATGTACACATAATACAGTTAATGATTATGCTTAGATATGTGATACAGAATAGGGCTGCCATTGTGGATAAAACTGGATTAATGGAGGCAACTCATTTCTCAGTATTTAGGCCTCTGGACATGAGAAACTAGCCGCAAAAGAGTAAGCAGTATTGATTTTAGCATGGATCTTCTATTAGTGAATTAGTCTTGGTTTTTTTAAATGCTGTTTTCTAAAGCTGAAGGATCTAAAGCCGAAGGATTCTTCTTCATCTTCTTCTTCTTGAACGCTCCATATCGACCACTTGTTAACCACTCTTTGTGATTGATATGTGATCCAAGCCTAAGAGTGATTTACATTGTGTATATATGAGACTGCAGTAAAACTATTTGATTGGTGAAACACAATCACAAAATACTGTAGTTTTACAAATTACAAAAACAATGACAATATACAGCAATGTTTCGACCAACAAGGCCTTTATCAGGCATTTACATCCGCCGAGTGGTTACCGGGGCCTAAATTTGGGGTGTAAAGAATAGCCCCACTGTTACCTGCCACACATGTCGTAAGAGGCGACTAAGGAGGTTTGACTGAAATCGGATGCACATGTCCTAAACGTATAGAAGTCTATGCATTTCGGGCCTACCAAACCAATGTGCAACATATACACGTTCTTGGCAAAGATCAAACATATCACAAAGAGTGATTAAAATTGGTTGTAAAGAACAAACGCAAAGAAGAAGAAGGCATTCACATTGTGCCAGTTATGAGTCTACAAGTAGGTCAGCACATCCGGTTTCTGCAAAGCTTTTATTTACTAGGTAGCTTCCATAGGTCCCCTACCTCAGTCATCTCTTATGACATGCCTTGTAGGTCGCATTGTTACTATTGTTTGCTCACCTTGAGGGCCCCGGCAACATAAGGGCAAGATCCATATAGAACAATTGGTCATATTAGTTTGGTATATTATGATCTTGGGCAGGCACAGATTTTAGCAGCTGTAGTAAGGCGAAGTATATGATAGTTTGGGGTCATTTTATAACAGTAATTCATTTCCATCAAGACATTTAGCACTTATATCTTTAGCATCTGTTCTATCTATAATCTCATAATTGACACATAAAGCATTTACAAGTGATCCCCACTACTGCTGTTTTGTACCTGTGGTGTCCCATGTCAGTCCACACACTTTCAATTCCTTTTACACCATTCTTCTCCATGTTTTATGTGGTCTTTCAAGTCTTCTTTAATCTGCTGTCCGTCATAGATCCCTTTTTCAAAGGCTCATAGGTTGGTGAGTGAGAAGATATTTATGGCTTTAACTTGTTAAATTTATGCTTTTGATATCGCTTGTGGTCTGAGTCAAGTCTTAAAGATTACCACATAATCTCTATTCGTTCAGATGTTCAAAGCATACAACATATTGTTTAGTAGATAAGTAGTTGGATATTAAAACTGATCTATGTCATGTCCTACGTTTGACTCTAATTGCATACACTTGTACTTGTAGCATTAGGGTCACACTCCTTCATTCGGTGCTAAGATGTCTCATAAATCAATTGGACAATTGCTGTGTAAAATGTGGTGTGTTATTTATTCAACAAGAGATGTTTGGTTAACTTTCGACTATAATCTATATTAGACTATATCAGTTAGTTAAGTAATAAGTATATATAAGCAGATATTAAAATTGCAACTGCAGCAAAGAAAATGCGTGTTGTGAGGATTGCACAATGTGTTTAGCTATTTTTCCAAGTTTGACTGCAGTCTCCACCCTTTAACATAATATTCAGATTCATTCAATTATTACTTCATTTTTCGTCATTTTCCCCCACGGTCATATTTATGTGAATACGGTAGAACGAAAACTGTTATATCGTATTCTGATGTGCAAGTACAAAGAGCGTGTATAAAATATATACTAATTATCTATAACGAAGATGTACGTAGCAGTGCTTCTGACCTTACGTAATATACACTATAACTTCAACGAATGTGCTGGTTTCACAGGTTTCAATAGTTTCATGTTTTTATCTTGGTCGTTGATGTTGGCAAATATCAAGCAGGAAGTTAGTACAATTAGAGTAGATTCCCTTAGTTTCATCAGAATAACCTTTGCCAATTTGGCTGACTGTACTAACACTGATAGTATTTTTTTTATAGCGGTGTACTCAGATTGCAAGATACACATTGCTCGATTTCTAACGTAGCAATCACATTCCGTATACAATTTCAAAGGCAATAACAACCGGAAAAGTATACAACCATTTCCTAAAGGTCACAAACGCGACAAAATATACCCTACCGTCGAATTATATATACATCGGGAACGATGGTTAACATTGATTGATCGATTGATTGACCTCATCCTTTCACTTCGTTGAGTAACCATGTGTGCTTCTATCTCTTTCTTACACATGAAGATCTCAGCGGCAGTGCACGAACTCCGAAGCACTGACAAGGGTCCCCGGTGTAATTTAATCAAGATAGCACATTAAACATCTGCTCACATAAGACTTAAACAGCTCATATATTGCTTTGCGACTGAGCGCAGAAACTTTGCTCTTACAATTAGTCTTAATAAAATACAGGTGATGGCGCAGGGTGATAGTGCACTCCCATCAATCAGAATCTCCAAGCTCAAACAGCAAGTTTTCCGTGAACTTGTGTATCTGTGCTCAATTTGGTCTAAAAACAACTTCTCAATTGAGACTGAAATCAACAGGAGCATAGTCAAGGCAGCGACTATCTTTCACTCCGATAAAGACAGACTGTAGCAATAACAAAGCACAGTCAACTCTAAATTGGGCCACATAACTGACCGGGGAAACCTGATCTAGTTTTGACTTGGGGGCTTGATTTTGTATATGTTTGATAGAACACTGCAAGTTTTTATGCAATTTTACTCAATGATATAAGTATATGGTTATTTATTGATGAAACATACTAATAATATTGATATTCCTTATTGTTAAACTTAACTTGTTACATAATATAACCTTGATTTAGCATGTTATGTTGATTTTAAAATGAATTCGCCTATATACAGCAATACTGGAATGCTAGGTCACGCGACGGTTGTGTTCTTATTTCCTATACTTTTTACCAGAGTCCGCTGGCTGTATGAGTTTTAGAGTTGGCTGTGAACAAAGTAACTGAGTGTTTAAAAAACCGCTGGTTTATGGGGTTAGCGTAGTAAGCACACTCCTGTGTGGGCTTGATTCCTGGATTCTTTACTCTTGGCTGGAAACAAATTCAACGTGTTACACATGAGATGCCTTAGACGTATTCTTGTCATACCATGAAATGATCATACAGCAATCAAATGAGCACTTGCGAAAACATAAATTCCTAAAAAGTATACAAACTTCAAGCAGAGATGTCTTCAGTATCTGGGCCCCGTCTTGTGCATGGGAAATATTAACATTTCTAAGGATCGCATGTATGGACAATAAGAGACAAAATTAGAAATGAAGAAATCAGAAGAAGACTGGGTGTGAAACCAGTCATGCAATTCATAAAAGAACGACAGATTAAATGGTTTGGACACCTGACAAGAATGCCCTGGTATCGCCTACCACATAGAGCCACACAGAAAAAGTATAATGAGTACAAAGAAAGAGGAAGACCACGCAAAAGATGGAGGAACGGCATCAAGAACAGCCTTACAAAAATGAATATCAGCTTACAAAGTGCCATAAAACAAGCAAACACAAGATCACTACGTCCGCGCCCCCTTCTATAAATAAGTAAATGGTGGAAGAGAAGAAGAAGAAGCATGTATGGAGAGCTGATCTTTTGGAAGAGATCGACTGGAAAACACCTACATGTCAGAAAGATTTGAAGGCTTTTTATATAAACACATGCACATAGAAAACATTAGCCAAAGACTATCGACTCTATTACGATATACCTCTACTAATATGATTCAAGTAATAGTGGTGAATCTACAACACTAGCTAGACTGCAAGAATTCCAAGTCAAGTGTGGTGTGACTAGACAAGAACACTATGCTGGTAGCCAAATAAGAATAGTAAACCAACAAAGAACTGGTGTTGTTAGTTGCCACACGCTGAGAGACATACTGAGGTTTTTTTAAAAAAGGGTTTTAAAGCTGAAGGATTGACTTCATTGCACCGGGTTTACCCCATATGGCTCGGTCCTCTCCGCAGAAATGGCACGCCACCTGCCGAGAGTATTGCACAAAGCACGAACTCCGTAGCTCCGGCAACAATCCTAGGAGTCTCTGGAAAAAACTGCACTCGTAAACAGAAGGCCGTGGTCCGGATTCGAACCTACGACCTTCGACTCGCAAGGCAAAGGGCTTAACCACTCAGCCACGAGGGGGAGGTCGGAACACGTATGGACTAATTGGTTCGACGTGCAGTAATGATGATCCGACGACTAAACTAAACCTCTACCATCTCCGACCAATGGCTTAATTTCTAGATCCATTGGCTTATGTTTATTGGGTACTTTGATGGTAGGTATGAAAAATATATTTATAAGATGCGCCTTAACGTTGCCTTCTCGTGTTTGTGTGTTTTAATAATGGTGTCAGCTGGTCATATATAATATTATCTTGTGACAGTCAAAAGGGGCAGAAAGGATGCGGATAGAGGGTAGCATGGCAAACTCATATCCTACGTTATCATTACGTTTGTAATGAATTTGCACAATGTAAAACAGTACCTATAGGTCTGGCTAGAGTGCTATGGCATATGTTCAATAACCAATAACTTCTTCTTCTTCTTTCTCGAATCCTGTATGCCTCACAGCGTCAGGTCCAATAACTATGATATTTAAAAAAAAATTCATATAAACAGGTTAAATCGACATATTTATCAAAAGACCGCTATTAAGCAAGGATACAAGGCACACGTAGGATTTAATATTCTGAAAACTTCATATATATATATATATATATATATATATATATATATATATATATATATATATATATATATATATATATATATATATTATATGAAAATTACATTTAACTCAACATAGCTGAAAAAGCTGGCACTTTCAATTATCATATGACAACGTAAAATGGCGCTCGCCGCTGCTAGAGGAAAATTGATTGCTGTGATTGGAGATGAGGTACAGTTTCACATTCTTGGCTAAAATTATATCGTTTTCCACATGCTATCTTATTCGTGCATTCAATAAACTTTAATTGTATCGGATAAAATGTAATTTATTTCTTGCTCATTCCCGTTTGCAGCATCATAGACAAGATGGCTAAATTTAATATAAATATTATTGCTTAATTAAATGAATTAAATAAATGAATGTAATTATTGTAATCATAATTATAAAATAATCCAAATCATACACATAAATTAAAAATATCTCATGAAACTCATACTCACATTTGCTTTAAGTTATCTATAATCAGACTGAACTGTTAGTCTCTTTCAAGACCATCCTGCACTTTTATTGAACCTTAGTTGAGTTTTTTCTCAGCTTATCAGCAGTGATAAAGAAGGAAGAGTTATGAGTTCGCAAAATTTTTAGTTTACTCAATTTAAAACGCTGATAGTATTTGCTAGCGGTGTACTCAGATTGCAAGATACACATTGATTTCTAACGTAGCAATCACATTCCGTTTAAAATTTCAAAGGCAATAACAACAGGAAAAGTATATAACCATTTCGTAAAGTTAAAGGTCACAAACGCTACAAAATATACGCTACCATCGAATTATATACACCGTCAGTGTGAATATATGCCAGGCACAGGTGAAAGTAATTATTACAAAACCAATTGCAATCGTAGATATTTCGATTGTTTATCAAACTTTCAAATAACATAAGTCATACGTTTTCTGTAGGAAATATTGTCATTAAATTAAAGTTAACATTCAGGTCTAAGTCTATGGTCCAGTAGTGCGGATACAAATCAAAACCAGTACTGTTTGTTTGTGTAAAAGAAAAAGACGTAAAATTTTTCATATAGACTGATTTACATATATGACCTTTTTGTCCTTCACTAATGTGATGTTTCTGCAGTTGGTTAATGTTAGTGTGTTGGTATCAGTAACAGAATAATAATAAATTTTGGAAACATTATTTTTGCTAGTATAACACAATTTCACTAGACTACAGACTAAAATTAAAATAATAATTTATTGAGCAATTTTCCTTCTATAAACTACTCCAGTTGGTGTCTGTATGTTCCGGTATATTTGTGTGTGGCAATTTTAGTTATTTTTATCTTTGTACTTTCTGTGTCTTTCTTGACATTCACTTAGTTTCCTGTCTTGTTCTTATCAAATCTTTTATTGGCGGTTTTGTTTTATGAAGAAGTACTCATTGTTTATTTTACATGTAAATTAGAAAAGAAATATTCGAACACCTCAAAACAGCAAAATCAACTCTTTCAGTACACAGTTAATTCAAAGGAGCAAAAAAACAATTAAAAAATCATAACTACTCACAATAAATAAACACATGTAACTCTTAATATATACAAATTCGAAGAAAACTGGACAACCTATTAGAATAAGGTTAAAAAGTAATAGCAGTAAAACTAGAAAGACTTGTATAAGCGAAACAACTCGAATGGCGCAGTGTACAGTGAATGGCGCTCAACGAAATATGCTGTGGTGCAGTGTACAGCGATTGGTGTTCAACGGAATACGCAGTGTGCAGCGACTGGTGTCGAAAGAGTTGATGGAAAAGAGACTTGTGCAGCAGAGAATATACTAGATAGTTTAATCTTGTAACATGGATGATATTTTCACATGTACATGATCGCCTACATCAGCTGGTATGGTATGCGAGAGAAATGGGTTTCTTAAAATTCTTTGCAAAAGCCGTCTCGGTAGTAGTCTCCAAAGATCATCTTCCACTGCATCTTCTGATCATCTGAAATGATTCAAATAATTAAATTTTAATAATGACACACATCTTTTCAGGACACATGTATTGGTTTTGTGTTGGGTGGAGTGGGAGAAGTCAACAAGAACCGAACTGCAAATTTTATGGTGATTGACAAAAGTAAGTATTATTTTATTGAATACTAGCTAATTAACCCGGCTTCGCACTGGTGAAAGTTGTTATTAATAGTTGATCAGGAATTGGGTAAGCCTTTCCAAAAGATGCCGTCTAATAGCATGAATTGCATTTTCTGATATTATTTTAAAAGTGGTTTAAATCGCTATATCGTCACACAATTTTAACGGTTCAATTGGTTCTTGTTATGCTTCACGTCTAATCAAAGTAGCCTCTTCGCATTCTTCCTAATTATTTTAAAATTTCTATAGTGTAGTTTGAAACAGAAAAGTGAAGCTGTAATGATATGAAAATTATACATTCTGCGCAAATCAACGCAAATGGAAAAACGCAACCCATCTAATGGTGTATTTTTTGTAAATAGATCAACATTAGAAAGATTAAAAAGATTGAATGTTTATTATACGATGCAAAGGAACGACCTCGCCACAGACACAAAACGGCAGGAAATCGATTAGAGAAGTAGAACTTCACTAAATGTCACTGGCTTCACGGCAAGTCGTCGACTACAAGTCTCCTGAAAAGATCTCACTTGAATGAGCTAACCTATAAGGTCTCCAATGATTGAAAATATCGTTAGATTTATATGCCGGTGGTAACATGGTTGTATGTTAAGGGACATAATCCATGCCTATGTTGTAGAGGCCACCTGACAATTTTTGGATTATATCCCTTTGACTGTTAAGCTCTTAACCGCTGTTTTGTTGTAACCAAGATGGCGGACTTAAATGTTGGATCATACATCAAGAATTCGATTTAATTTTAAAACTAATATTGATCCGATTTTGAAACTGTTTCTTTAGCTGATCTAAATTTAGACCGAAAAATATTTGTACGAAATATGGTGAATATTGGAGGTAAACTGAAGGGTGACACATATCAGACACTTAGGATTATATATAGAGATAATATGTTGTATGCTCATGTCTTACTGGACATACTTCTACTTATGCTTACCTTTTTGTAAAGAACAAGTTTTTATACTAAATGGTGTCACCCATGTGGTGCCAGGACCCGAAGGAAGCAAAGAATAGTACCACTGCGATCTACAAGGTATGTCGTAAGAGGCGACTGATGTAGGATCTATGGAAGCTACCCTAGTAAATAAAAAGCATCACAGAAATCGGATATGCTACTTGTAGGCTCATAACTGGCACAATGTACAATCACTCTTAGGCTCAGATCACATACAAATCACAAAGAGTGGCTTAACAAGTGTTTGATTTGGAGCATTCAAAGAAGAAAGAAAACAAGATGGCTGATCTACAAGGCGATTGGAAAAAACAAAGAACTGTTATACATTTCTATTTTTAATTTTAGCAAAATGTTTAACATTTCTGATATTGATTTAAATTGATGTCTGTTTCAGATACAAGCATAGAGAAATAGAAGAGACCTTCTGGTTACCTAAAGCGGGATGATATTGCTATCATTCTTATCAACCAGAATGTGAGTTATTAATTACAGTCATTTATAGTTATCAAGCCATGTTACGGGTCATCAATAGCGAAGTTGATAATACTGTGCTAGTGACCATATGTCATTGAAATTCGACATTCAAGAAAAATTATTTTTGAGCACAGTGCATGGTTGGACTACAGGAATCATGATCCTTTACTTGTGGATCAAGTTGTAAGTTCCTTTCGTCGCTCACTTGAAATATTGTATATATATTCGCCCGTGTGGTGCCGGGCCCACAAGGAAGCAAAGAATAGTACCACTGCAACCTACAATGCATGTCGAAGAGGCACTGATGTAGGACCTAGGAATGCTACCTAGTAAATAAAAAGCAGCGCAGAAATCAGATGTGCTGGCCTACTTGCAGGCGCATAACTGGCACAATGTACAATCGCTCTTAGGCTCAGATCACATACAAATCACGCAGAGTGGTTAACAAGTGGTCGATATGGGGCGTTTGAAGAAGTCTATATTCAATGTTGTCTCTTGTATAAACTTTACTGTCTTTTATAGCTCACACAGAGGTCTGCGTAGTTTTCTGTCGAGTATTGTTTCTTTAGGCCAGTGAGTGTGCCTCAGTATATTATTCAGAGTCTTGTATTGTCTGTCTGTGCCTGTCTGTACAATGGCTGAATCAATCTTGAATTTTGTATACATCTGCTGCAGAGTAGATTGTGTCCTGTTATAGGCGAGAAGAACTTGTTCTTCCCAAGTTCCTCTGAAGTCAGAGAAGGTACACCTGTATGGCTGGGGACATTGATAAAAAGAAAAGCAGGCCTTCACACAAAAATTGGTCAGAAACATGCTGGCAGCAAATCTTCTAGTATAAGTTTCTTATGCACATAAATTTAAACAAAAAGATGAGTTACCTCAGGGAATCCAGAGATGATTCACAATGACAGCCATATTCCATGTTGTATATCTGTGCATAGTCATTAATTTTACATATTTGGTTATCCACACCTGTTATGAATGAAGTATCTATGCAAAATGCTGGGAGTATCAAGAAGAGACTTGTTTAGAAATGAAGATATCAGTTTTTAAAAAAAAGAGGTACAACATCAGAAATGAACTTCATCAAGAAATGACAAATTAAATGGTTCTGCCACATAAGCAGATTATCAACAGACAATGCGCCTCAAAGAGCAATGCTACTCCGATACAGTTCTTCTTTGCGTTTGTTCTTACGACCAATTTTAATCACTCTTTGTGATATGTTTGATCTTTGCCAAGAATGTGTATACATTGCACATTGGTTTGGTAGGCCCTAAACGCATAGACTTGTACACGTTTAGGACATTGTGCATCTGATTTCAGCCAAACCTCCTTAGTTGCCTCTTACGACATGCATGGCAGTTAACAGTGGTTCTGTTCTTTACACCCCAAATTTGGGCCCCGGTAACCACTCGAGCGACATCCGATACAGTTGATACAAAGCAAAATGCAGTCCACACAAAGCTGACCTCAGAAATAAAAGAGGCAGTGTAAAACACTATTTATGAAGCACACACAAAAGCATGTTCTATAAATCTCTTCTTATCCTGACTTACTGAACTATTTAATTTGTTGTAATTTGATGAAGTCAAGTTTTTTTTAAATTTCAATTTTTAAATACTTCTTTCCTCTAAAACAGGCTTTTGTGTGCGCTTCATAAATAATATTTTTCACTACCTTTCTTATTTCTCGGATCTACTAGTAATACTTCAGGTTGTAGAACCAAGTGACATTGATTTCTTTTATGTATACAGGTAGCAGAGATGATCAGGCATGTAATTGATTCCCATGACCTTCCAATCCCAGCTGTGCTCGAGATCCCAAGCAAAGATTGTCCATATGATCCATCTAAGGACTCCATCTTGAGACGAGCAAAGGCAAGTATAATAATAAATCTTCCTCTTTTGCATTTGCCCACAATGAAGTCAGGCATAGTCGTTGTTCTCTGTGGTGTAGAGGTTAGTTGATCATCTCTCGTACCAAAGGTACTAGATTTCCTCCTCGTGGAGCCATCTGAATATTTTTCCAGAGATCCCAGATCTCAGTGTAGGTGAGATCGAGTTCCTAATCCTATCGAAGAGAGACGGTAAAACATAGGTCCTATGTTCAATTTGAGTATGTAAAAGAACCAGTGGCAGTTCAAAATTAAGAAGAGCAGGTTTTTCCGAGCAAAATTACATAGAAATATATAATAAAATAATATAAAATTCCCACAAAAATATAATCTTCAAAATTACATTGGGGACTCTCACGGTGCTGCGAGTTCGCTCAATGCAGCTGAGATCTTCATGTAAGAAAGAGATCAGAACACACATGGCTACTCACCGAAGTGCAATGGTGATGGTCCAATCAATCAGGTGCCTGTATGGCGCTCTGACTTTTTGCGTGAAGGTCTGCATTTCTTATCAGTGGACCCCGCCATGCAGGTGTGCCTTCTCCAACTTCAGATGTGATAATAAATCCTGAAAGCAGATATCTGGATTTAAAAAATGGTTTCTTATTCTGTGATAAATTTATCATGTTCAGCTATTTAAACAGATTTATCCAGTTATGATCAGGAGTCCTCGGGTATCCAACAATTTCTTCTTTTGCAATCAATTTCCCATGTTCAGAAATCTATACTTCTTCTTCGAACGCTCCATATAATTCACTAATTAACCACTAATTTGTATGGGATCCGAACCTCAGAGCGATTGTACGCTGTGCCAATTATGCGCCTACAAGTAAGCCAGCACATTTGATTTCTGGGATGCTTTTTATTTACTAGGGTAGCTTCTCTAGGCCCTACCTCAGTCGCCTCTTATGACATGCTTTGTATGTCGCAGTGTTACTATTCTTTGCTCCCTTTGCCACACAGGCGGCTCAGCTATCTAAACAGATGTATCCAGTCATCATCAGGGAGTTCTCACGATTATCTAACAGTTTCTTCTTTTGCAATCAATTTCCCATGCTCAGAAATCTATACAGAAAGGTATGATTACTTGCTTACTTTTCATCTGAATTCTTTTTTTTCGATCCAGAAGCACTGAGCATTCGCTCAGTGCCATGGACGTTATAACCCTTCGGTGCCATGAACACCGTAAATCTTGAGAACATGCGGCTTTTTTGCCAGCTCGCAGAATTAAACTGCACTCACAGTGAGCTTGTCACCGTTGTCCAACGCGCTCACGAGACGCTGGGCAGGTGGGGACTGAATTCTTTATGGTACATGAGGCTTCAGTAAGGACTTTACATGTATATGAAGATAAGGAAAGAGGACAGAAACCTGCGGATGGCTTTCTTTTCTCTTAGATGACACTGTCTCACTAAAGGCTGTTTAGATGGTCCTATTTTGAGAAAAATTTGTATCTATTGTAACATCTTTCCATGGATTCCCATAGTGTGTATTTTCATCAAGAGGCCTTACTTCCAGACAGTTGATGCTTGTTGTAAATCGCTATGTATGATGGTACAATCGCTGTTTAACACTTGCTGACCAGCAATCCTGAGCATTACTGTCTCCCATTACCAAGGGTGTTTGCAGTTTTCTTACAAAATAACTGTTTTCAAAATTAAATTCATAAAAAATTTAAAAAGCGACATACAGTCTCAAAATTTTCTGAGCACCATTATGAATGGTTGTAACATCCGAAAAAATATTTTATGTAAATTTGTCGCATAATTATGAGGCGGCCATCTTGATTTTGTGTGGCTATTTATAGAAATTATAGAATATGTTTTAAAACCAGCCACTTTTCCTAGTTTTTAGTGAGTTTGTTCAATTTCAAGGCAATAATATGTTAGGGACATGGTTGTCAATGAATAAAACAAGCTAATTATGAGTACTGGTTTAACGATTGACAACATATTTCAACATAAAAACAGACATAAGTTTGAAAAAAATGCAAAACATTTTAATTTTCTTTTGAGTGTATTGTGTTTTTGCGGCATCTCACAATGAGTGTTTGTGAATGTTAAATGAATAAACTATACCTCTAGTTATAGTCTTATCTGCTTCCTTCATGAACTGGGGTTTATATTGAGCTGTATGCCTCTGCAGGAGTTTTTGCAGGAACGTTGATAATCCTCAACTGTGTGGTATAACTTGATGCAGAGTGTCAAGCATAGAGGTAAACATTGAAATTTTGGCAGCATATGCAAGTCAGGCTTCTTTTCCCTGCAGCTGCACACAATTTACAGTCTAGTCTGTATCTTGGGTTTACATATTTGCAATGAAATGACACTCACTAAATCAAGATCTTATGGACATGAAGGCCTCACATTCTGTTGAAGAATAGCAGGTTCAAGAAAAGCAATACTGACATCCTGCCTAAACTTCTTTGCTGTGATATTTGTTGTGGAGTTTGCAGTGTTGTAGCTTATGTGTCAATTGAACTGAGCAGTTTCATCTATGAAATGATATAATAGCAGGTACCACTTATAGGATCTGTGTGGGTTGGTCGAAGTGGTCGACTTTACCATACCTTTATTTTATTTTTCTGCAAGTACTGGCTTCTTGGTTATTATGAATTTTCAGACTGTCTTGTCCATAACACCATTGGAGTGAACAGTAGATATGTGCCAGACAACTGCCAGCATAAATTTATCTTCTGTTGCACAAAACACAGGTTGATCTGTTGTGTTAATTTCAGTTGCATTTTCTTCAGGAAAATTATTCCTGTTTTCAGGTACTGTTCCACATGCACCTATCTGCATTTCTTTCAGCTCTTGAAATAAAGCTGGTCTTGAATGCAAAACTGTTACAGTAGAGTATATATCCTTTGTTTTTGTATCCATAAAGATCTTTCACAAACTTGGATGAAACACAACCATAGATGATACCTAACACAATCTTAATTATTACACCAGTAGTCTGAGACTGGTGGTTTACAACACATTTCCATATCAATCTGAAGGCACACTATCACTATGAATCCATAATTTCAAATGCACCAGCCTGGTCACAAGTACGATTTTTGTACATGACACTTCATGTGTACTGATATATGTGATTTTCACAGTACCTATTCACTTCATCGGTGATCAGATCTATGGCAGTATCAGGAAAAATAAGCTTGAAAGAAATCAATGGGCAAATGATATACCGCAATACCCAGTTACAGTTGCGTCTGACGTGACACGCGGTCACACGATGTTGTTATTCGTATAGAAGAATAATGTCAAGCTCAAATAGTTCATTTTGAGGACTATTACTCCATCTCCATAGATTATTTACATGTGCAGTTCAGTTCTGGTCTCTTGTACCACGCCCACTTCTTACTTCAGATGTACCAACATCAACCCTATCGTGTAATTCAACATGTTTGTCACTACTGTCACATGCGGTATTATTCGCCGATACATCTCTGCTTAACCTTGCGGTATTACTTTCGTCACAATATTCGCTGGCAGAGTCAGAATCGTCTATGTTATAAGTCTAGTTTATGTTATCAGACATGATAAAAATACTGGAAGTGTACTTGTAACAAAAGTAACAAATTTTTCACGAAAACATTGCTTCAAACGGGTCTAACTTTCGATATCGCGGTGCAGCATTTTCGAATAATAAAATGCCCGGATGACACGTCAGCGCTAAAGTTATCAATACTGCCGTCTGTTTGCATTCAATATGTTTGAAATTCGACGATCGTCAGTTGGTCTCTAAGACTTTTGTGGAAATTCGACGACCGTCGAATTTGGTCAGTAAAGTGTTAATTATAGATACCAATTTAGTTGACATAAATGATGTTACTTTCACTTGTTCATCGAGAAATCAGTTTTTTTAAAGTGTATGTTAAGACAGGTTTTGTGTCTTTGTGGCGTAGAGGTTAGGTGATCCACTCTTGTTACAAAGGTACTCTATTCTGTTTGCTCTCTTGTGAAGCCGTCAGGATATTTTTCTAGAGATATGCGATCTCAGGGAAGATGAGATCGAGTTCTTAAGTCCTGTTGGAGACGGACAATAAAACATAGGTCCTGTGTTCACATTGAGCTCATAAAAGAATCAGTGGAAGTTCAAAATTGAGAATAGTAGGGTGAAAAGTCACTGCCGTGGCAAAATTTATTCATAAAATAAAAATTCCTACAAAATATTTTCAACATCTTCTAAATATCGGGGACCCTTGCCGGTGCTAGAGTTTGTGTACTGTCGCTGAGAACTTCCTGTGTAAGAAATAGATTGGAGCACACATTGTTACTCACCAAAGTGTTGTTCATCACCAAAGTGCAATGATGATGATCCTTTTAATGAATCACTTGTTGTATCATTACTTTCTTGTGTAAAGATGTTATATTGTTTTTTATTTCGCTTCTTGCAGGGTATGTTTTCAGCTGAGGACTTCAGGTAAATGAAAAAGCATGAGCATAGTAAGAGTCGTTCTTCACTTGACCATATGGAAGAGAGATATCTCCACTTGGATCTAGGAACACACATCTTCATTGTAACTTTAGTAAATTATTATTATAGGCTGTGTAACATAACTGGACTTAGTAACTGTGTGAATATATGGAATCAAATGGCTATCAGTGTAATTCTTCTCCATTTATAAGTATATCTATACTAACATAAGAAACCTATCATAAGAATCTTTTTATATGTCCAAAACACTTCAATTGTCTTATTTGTTGCATCAGTCAGTTTTCTTTAATTTTGAGTTCCTAACTGCACTAGTTAACAATAATATGCAACTAGAAATGAAACGAGGAGCGTCTGACCTAATAGATTAGTGCGAGCTCCCATGCGGAGACTGGTGTTCATTCACGATGAGGCCAAGGATTTTTCTGTTTTGAAAATAAAAGAAAAATCCTAACCTGAACAGCTTCGCTGCAACTGTACTCACCATGCGGCCATTAAATTCCTCAGGTATCGACCGCCTTAGAAGCGTACTACGTGCAGTAACAGGTTTTTTAAATTATTATTATTTAGAGATGAAAGAAATGTATAAAAATGTTAAAAGAAAACTATCTATACATATATAGACATATCTATAGATGGGCAATGGCAGGAGGAAAAAAAAGCATAGCAATATAGTTTAACTCCTTGACCTTTTTGAGTTGATTAACCGGCTAATTCAATATACTTTCATCCGGAGGTAAAAAAATTCGGAGCAAAATGGTTACTGTCAAGACTGCAATTTGATATATAGAGGCACAAAATTACGTTAGTGGCAAATCAGCCCCGATCATTATACTTTGTGTTTTGATATTTGGCCGTTTATATTTTTTAACCATTGCTTTCTATAATTCCTGATCTTTTCTTTATGTTTGTTGTAATGTTGTACATGGTTACATAGAATAATTGAAAATAGAAAGCAAGAACTCAAAGATGTGTGAATGTTAACTTTGTTAGTTGTAAATATTTGTGTCAGAAAACATGGCTTAGTAGGCATGACAACTTGTTGATCAATTTAAGTTATTTTTCTTCGCTTATTTGACATCAGCCACTTTGTGGCCTGTATGTGATTTGCACGTTAGGGTGTGAGTTTTGTTGTGCCAGTCGGGCGCCTACAGACTCATACCCCAACACATCCGGTTTCTGAGGGTTTTATTCTGTCCACCAACTGGTTTCTTTCATCATACATCATCTATTTTGGCATGTGTTTATCACACAGACAATGTAACTGATGGGAAGAACCAAAGACCTGTGAAACAAGTGCTCATGAAAAAATGCTGGCGTTGGATAAGACAAAACATAAAGAAAACCAGCTAATAGTAATGCAAAGTTGGGCTCTGTTCTTGAATCTGCAAAGCAAAGAGATACCAAAAAGACTCATGGACAACAAATATTGAGGTGAATGGAAATACTTGGAAAGGGCAAGAGATCCCTAGGATTGTTTCTGGAGTTACAGAGTTTGTGCTTTGTGCAAAACACTAGGCAGGTGAAGTGCCATTTATTTATGCTGACGGAAACGGAGCCATGTAGGAAACCCGTGCAATGAAGTCAATCCTTTGCCTTTAGACTTGGAAAGATTTGCAATTCAGCCAACTGTACAGGCACATCAGACTGCAGAGCACATACTTCCCTGAATATGATACACTGAGGCAAACTCACTGGCCCAACGAAACAACACTCGACAGAAAACTACATGGACCTCTGTGTGAGCTAAAAAAGACAGTGAAGCTTATATAAGAGACAACATTGAATCTATAAACAATATTTCAAGTGAACGAAAGGATAAAAGAAAAAGAGTGGTGTTCATAGTTCATAATACGGTTCCAACTTCACTGCAACGGGTCACCCCATAATTGCTCAGTTCCTGTGCCAATGAATATCACACTAAATGCTAACAACTGTGAAACGTTTCCTGTGTGAACTAATTCCAGAATGAAACAGCCGTAAGCCACAAAAGAAACCTGCTCCGCATAAAATGCATATGGCTGTCGCTAATGTAGCAAAACAAAACTGTTCATCACTTGAACCGCAATTCTTGTCGAAGGAACATCAATCACGACAAAATCCAGCTTTCTGCACTCGCAATATAACTGCATACGGCAGATTGAGCTTGTTCGCATAACCGCTGTCCGCCATTTTCTGAATACACACAACAACGCACGGTTGACACAGCAAAAAGCATTCCATGTAACAGTCATAGCTCACAGCGTTGCTCAAGCACTAACTCAGTAGCTCGGCACACGAAACCGGAAAATACCCGATCAAACATGGCGGAAATGCGCTAGCAAAGTCGTGTTCAGAATCAAACAGATCTGACTCTGAATGGCCCTCCCGCATTCCGCCATCCTGGCCAGATTAAAAAAAAAAAGAGTGGTGTATGTTTGTTAATGATGTGTGGCCCATAGGAAGCTGAAAGAATTATTATTGTTATAAGAAGACTTCATCTTGATCTCACTATCATTAATTTCCCTTACTTTATTTACATTGACATTCCAACTTTAGATATTTTTTTTTCCGATCCAAAGCACTTCGAGCTTCTTAGCTCTTCGACTTGGTGCCATGGACATCGTAACCCTTGACTTCGGATGCCACTGAACACGGGAATCTGTGGCTTTTCTGCCATCCGCTGGATTGAACCCCACACACACGAGGGATAGTCCCGTAGTCAACCTATGAACACGCTGGGCAGAGGGCCCTAACTTTAGATTAAGTGTTTATCATTAGAGTTTTTTTTTTCTTGAAAGATTATATGACTTTTCTGTAGTCTTGTGTGTGTGTGTGTGATGATTGTGTGATAAAGTATGTTGCTTGTAATAGAGCATTATTGCCTACAAAAATAAGTATATACAGGATGATGTAAACAAGAGTATAATTTCAACTTTGTAAACAATAAACATCTGTTCAGTGATATCCCCTTTTTTGCATTTCATTTTTTTTATATTGTTTAGTATGTAAACAGATGGCTTAGTGGTTACGCCCTTGCCTTGTGGGTCAAAGGTTCGAATCCGGACAGCACCACTCTGTTCATGAGTGCATTTTTTCCAGACACCTAGGATTGTTGCAGGAGCTACAGAGTTTGTGCAATACTCTCAGCAGGTGGCATGCCATTTCTGCAGAGGGACCCAGTCATATGAAGTAAAACCCATTGCAATGAACTCAATCCTTTAGCTTTAAAATCCCTTATCAACCAAGTTAACCACTATGTATGATGTGGGGCGGATTATCGTAGTACATAAGCGTTCGTCTATTGACTCGGCCACACGAGGGTTGTTGGTTCAATTTCACACTAAACGTTCATAAGCGAGGAAAGAAATTGGTCCTCCAATCTCCTGCACTCTGAGTATAGAAATGTGAATTGACACGCACTTCATACCCCTTTTTCTTCTTTTCTCTGATCCTGTTTTGTCTCACAACATCAGGATAGGAAGAGATTTCTAGAACAACTTTTGTCTGCGCTTCATAGTGTTTTTCACCGCCTGTTGCTAAAATAAAGACATCAGGAAAAAAGTGGGTACAACATGAGTTTTAAATTTTATCAAGAAATAAATGGTTCGGTAATGTGAGCAGATTACCAACAGACAGTACACCTCAAAGAGCAATGTTGCTATGATACAATGGATACAAAGCAAAACACCGACCACGCAAAAGATGGATCTTATAGATAACAGAGGCAACAAAAGACACTATTTATGAAGTGAAGCGCACACAAAAGCCTGTTCTAGTAATCTCTTCTTATCCTGAAGCTGTACAGTAAAACAGGATTAGAGAAAAAGAAAGCTGGATGGTGTAACCACATTTTTTCATGATTACTTCATTTTTAAACCGGTCTGTTCTTGATTCTCCCAGCATTCTGTGTAGACACTTGATCTCTGTCGTGACTAATTTTATTCATACCCCAAGATCTGTAAGGCTATGAAATAGATTTATATATATTATAATACGTACACATATACAAAAACACACTTTTAAGCACATAAAGGAACCCTTGGTAGTTCAAAATCCAAAAGAGCAGACTGCAAAGCAGCTGCCTGGGGAAAATTCATTAGACAGGATTAAAAATCAACATAAACTTGTTTTTCTTTTCCAAACAGATTTTATTAATAGCTCTGATCACATGATACAATTTGATTTCTCATCACACATTTAACAGTGAACATCCAGCTATGTACAAATTCAAACCCACCCCAAGATACAAACTGGAGTCAAGTTACTATTACTCAACAAGATCTATTTAATGGCATACAATCAAATGACTGCACTATTTTGTTACTTGTTTCACACAAAAAAACTGGAATAGGAAAACAAGAGCTTAAGAAAGAAAAAGAATAGTAAGCAACTAATATAACAAATGGTGTGTAAATAATATTAGACATATTACATATTAACAGATATCTAGCATAAAGAAATGCTAACTTTTCTGTTTTATTGCCACTGTCCTGGGCATGCGGGTGTTTACGGTAATGAGAGAGCAGACAGGTTTGCATCAACAGCATCGATTGTTGGGGAGTTGAAGATGGATGAAACATTGACTAGGACCGTACTCTACCTACAAGTGGGACATTGGTAACAAACTGGCTCATTAGTAACAGACTGGCTTCACTACAGCTGGATAAGCAAGTGAAAAGACAAATCTGTTGCCAAAAAATAATGTGCTGAAGTAGGATGCGTTGAACTAAAGAAATAGATATTACAACCTTGCTGTGAAACTGCAATGCAATGTGACATGCCCTTCTCTGAGCAAAAGTGGACACCTGAGTAAACTCAGCCCCCTCCCCAAGCAGATTCTTAGTCTTCTCCAGTAGACTAGTCTGGTATAGTCTTGATCTTGTCTTATATATGCCATGTTTGTTTCTAAATCCCTATAGTTGCATAAAACTGTTTCATCATCTAACAAACAGTTGTTAAATCAATTACTGGTGAGCAGTGTTGCAAATGAGAATGTGCCTTTTATGGACAAAAGTGATATCGTCAATGCTCTAAGAGAAAAACATGCTATGAAGAGAACATGTTATCATTTTTCCGCTACAAACAGGGCACAATAGGCTGAGGTACCATCTGTTTAATAAGTACAAAATAGGCCCTTCTAACATATGCACATGTGACAAGATGACAGAGATGCACATACTGCAAAAATGTCCAACATACAATGAACAGAGAAAACACACATGGCCAACCCACATGTATGTCCAAGACAAGCTATATGGAGATAGACTCCGGTTGACCACTAACTGCTTTAGAAGTATACAAACCAATGTCTGCAAACATTGGGAGGTGAAAATGATCCTCAAATGAACAATGTTGATCAAGTTAAGTGGACTCCCCTTGTCCACTATAAGCATATTTGAAAAGTTTTGTCAGTTCTTTTATTACAGCGCCTAAACCTGCTGCATATCCAGGTAAATCCCATTATGTTGTAGACATTTATACATACATGTCATTCACTTGCACTAGAGCAGTCTCAACAAGGAACATTCTTGTGTGCAATAACTACTTGCTACATTATCTTCATGCCTGATGGCACACAAGACTTCAGTATGGGCTTTTCTTGTCCCTTGCAACCTTCAGTTCAGTACTCTGCTTCAGAGGTACTGCAGACAACTCTTCTTCCATCATTTGTCCCCATGTTGTTAATGTTTTCTTCCCTCTGGTGTCCATGTGAGAGCTGGCATTGCTGGATTCATTTGCATAGCATGGCAAAGTCATTTCTATCTCTTCTATGATGGTATTCAATGTTTTCTGCTTAGTCGTTTAGGTAAACTGTTATTTTTTTCCCGATCCAGAAGCACTTGAGCTTTTCAGCTCTTCGCTCGGTGCCATGGACATCGTAACCCTTCGGTTCGGTGTCACGAACACTGTAAATCTGGGGAATCTGTGGTTTTCTCTGCCATTCCATGGAATTGAACCCCCACACACAGAGGGTTAGTCACCCGTAGTCCAACGCGCTACGAACACGCTGGGCAGACGGGCGTAAACTGCTATTAGGTAATCTTTCTGTTCTGACTATTCTCATGATTATGAACATTCGGTAGAAGGTGGTAGACGTCATTATTAATGTAGTAATGATGACTATCTACAAAACATTTAATAGAAGGTGATGTATGCAATTCTCTAACATTTCGCACACCATACTTTGGTCTCACATCCCATACCTGGAATCAATAAGCACAGTAGTGTGAAATAACCAAAGAACAAATCTGACAGTCTTGTTGAAATCTGCAAAGTTTTAGACACTGTATGATGATAAACAACCTTGTATCATAAGAGATCTAGAAAAAAAGCTAATATTATCAGTAATGCCATGAAATATGTGAAATCTGCAAAAGTTTTAAACACTGTATGATGATAAACAATCTTGTATCATAACAGATCTAGAAAAAAAGCTGACACTAAGATTATCAGTAATACCATGACATATGTGTTATGGGATAAAATATAGTTAAACTTTCATGTCTATGCTAAAATATTTAGCCAAATTAATACTGACCAACACTCAGACATGTATACTGTACTACCAATTATAAAACTATGTGCATGGACTCTGCCAGGTAGTTGAATGCAAGCAAATCAAATAAGACAATCTCTACAAATTATATGATGACTAGATATCAAAACTGGATGTCTGTTTGGGACTTTGTTGCCCAAGATGATTGATGAACACAACAGGACTGTACTTCAAGTAGACTTATATAAGTGTGCAGTCTCAGACCTATATGTGTAACATCATTCAAGGATGTGTATATGTACACATAATATGACAGTTATGGATAATATACTCAGTATAAGGAAGGTATGACCTCCGATTGCAAGAAATATTGTGCTAGATACAGCTGAGGGTTAAACACTGGTTACTCCTTCAGTGGCTGTAATATCCAATAGTCCAACGATAAACACTACTACTCTGAGAATAATACTGTCTGGGATGGCCTTAACATGCAGTGAATGAGATGGCAAAGTTTACCTCTGAAGTCGGAGCAATGAAGCCTGCATGGCAGGGGATACTGATAATAAAGAAAGCAGGCCTTCACGCAAAAATCAGAAGTAGCATACCAGGTGCACTGAATACGCTTGAATTCATAGTGGGCGAACACAATAAGATGACAGGGTTGGGAAAACAATGCTGACCAAAACTCTACTTCATCTCCAAGTGGTGCCCCTGGTAACAGACTGCAGTCTGGCTAAGTGAATAGGGAAGAAAGAGGTAAAGACATACCTCGCACCCTCACTGCAACATTATAAATCCACGGGGAGGGCGAACCAAGACAAGAAATACTGTCTTGGAACAAACAAATAACGTAGGTCTCAGCCCAGTAGAAATTAAATAACATGGCACTTTCCAGACATTCATAGTGCAAGTATTCATTTAAAAAAATAAATAAACTGGCAGGACAAAATTCCAGACAGCGAAGTCCTCACAAGAGCAAAGATCCCAAGCGCCAACACCCTGTTGCAGAAGGCCCAACTGAGATGGGTCGGTCACGTTGTTCGAATGCCTGATAAACGCATCCCAAAACAGTTGATGCGAGCTTGAAGGGGGCAGACGTTTAGCTGGTGGACAGAAAACGCTTTAAAGACACTCTTAAAGTGTCTCTGAAATGCTTCGATATAGACAATACGTGCTTTGAATCCCTTGCAAGATCGCCAAATGTGGCGCTGTAACAACAAAAGAGGAACTCGAATAGCTGAGAATCATCGTATTGTTGAGTCACAGAGAAAACGATCAGCGCGAAAAGACAGAGCACACAACACGCACGTCTAACCTTGATCATGTATGCCCCACCTGTGGTCGGGATTCTGTTCTAGGATTGACTCTACAGTCACCTCCGCACACACCAGAGAGGTGCAACAGTACACGTCTGAGATTGTTGTCATCACGCTGCGACGGACGGCTATTATTATTATCATTATTCATTAAAATCAACTGTGATTATTAAAGACAAAAAGTGTTTTGAAAACTGTGTAAGACGTACACTTGTAATACACCACATTTTTTCTGTTTAAAGACATTAATAAAATGAATCCAGCGATTTAAGGAATTTGTAATTACACATAGTATAAGCAGAACTGGATGTCTGAGGGGCAGAATAAAGAGTAAGTTAAACCAGCAAGACATTGGAATCCTCAGTATGCATACCCTTCGACATCTACTGTAGAAAGCTGAGCATCTATGGGTCTGACTGGTGTGTTATGACACCAGTCCAGTAATGTGTCTAAAGCCAAAGGATTGACTTCATTGCAGCAAATTTTACACCATATGGCTCGATCCCTCTCTGCAGAAATGGCACACCACCTAAGCGGAGTATTGCACATAGCACTAGCTCTGTAGATCTGGCACCAATCCAAGGATCTCTGGAAAAAACTACACTCGTGAACAGAATGGTGTGATCCGTATTCGATCCCACGACCTTTGGAGCGCAAGGCGAACCCCCAAATCAGTCCAGTAATAAATAAGCAATATAATAAAGCATTTTGAACACTTAACAAAAATAAATGACTTAATGAATTTGGTTTTCTTATAGGTGCTTACAACTTCCAACAATAAATACTGAATACAAGCATTAAAATAAAATTAGACACAAGTCACTTTGAGAGCTGAAGGTGTTTTTCTTACCAAAAGTAATTATTCTTGTTAAAGGCTAAAAATGAACACTTGAATCTCGAACAGAGACATAATTCAGGACAAATAAGACAACAGTGATCAAGGAATGTAATGAGATCTAGACAGCCAGAAGAAAACAAACGTTTCATCCATATCACAATTAAGTCAGTCCACATTCTGTCGATAAGTCTAAAAACCGAAACGTAAAGTGTTTAAAATAATAACAATCAGAAAGTGGAAAGCAACGAAAGCAAACAATACATGATGCATGTAACCATTTGCCAAATATAGGTCAGAAGAAAATGACACCTCCACCCATTTGGAACACAATTTGCCATACCAATGATATAAATGAATAACGTACCGAACTAAATCCTGGCCTTCTTTATATGCCTCAGGATAAAATGCAAATGGTACAACAATGATACCAAAAGAGTATATAACAAAATAAAATAGTTTTTGATAATTTGCATAAACAGACATCAAGATAAAACATGGTGGTCTTGCACTTAAGGGGGGATTCTGGTCTGGAAACTTTTTCATTGCTTTCATATTAATGTAGAATTTGTATTACAATTTTGAGATATTATGACTTAAAAGAGTAGAAAAGTTTAGTTTTCAAAAATATGTCATGAGCGTTGCCATGGAAAAAAATGGCCACCAAACACAAAATTTTTAATCCCTGGCTCTGAAAGTAATGAATGTAATGAATTATGTTTTCACTCTAAGGTGAGCAATTGTAATATCTAAAAAATTACACATGATTATTAGGATATATTAAATATTACATTTTTAATGAATTTTTGGGAAAATACAGCCCCAAAACAGCTTGTTTTGACTGAATTTTACTCAAAATTTATTTTAAAATTAAATATTTAAATTATCCTAAAAATCATGTGTAATATATTAGATATTACAATTGCACACCTTAGAGTGAAAACAGAATTAATTTACATTCATTAAATTCAGAGTCTTAGGGTTTGAAATTTTGTTTTTGGTGGCCATTTTGTATTGTTTCCATGGAAACACTTTGACATTTTTTTAATCTAATTTTTTTCTACTATTCTAAGTCATAATCTTTCAAAATGGATATACAAATCTTACATTAATATGAAAACAGCTTATTGATCCTCATACTACCGAATCCCCCCCCTTAATAAGTTAAAAGCTCAAGAAAATACATCATTATCTGAATGCAAAAATAAGTGCTCGTTAATCACATTTAAAAATTATGATTTAAACTTCTAAAATTAAAACAGTAACAGATTAATATCAGATTTGTCAAAAACACATCAAACGTTTCACTACTATAATGACAAATCATAACCGTAATCTATCTATTGTCTATTCCAGTTGTGCCATTCAGGGTATTCTAAGAGTTCTGGCAAGTGTCCTCGAGTTAGTCACGCTCATGATCTTTCCTACCACACTTCTGAGATTTCTGCGGAAAATTATTTGCGTGGGTGCCCTTTGTATCTGAATAGTAGTACTTGTTGTGGTGTACTGTTGGATGGTAATTGCATTACGTGGCTGAATCATTTGGTTCGTTTCTTAATATGCTCTATCACTGGTGCTGTTCCTACCAAATCTTTAATAGTCTTTTTTTTATCTTATCTCTCCTTGTTACTATAAATCCTGTAAACCAAACTTGGTTTCACCATCAACAAACTTGTAGCATTTACATAAGAATGCCAATTCATTACATCGGCACACTGCAAATAGTGTATTTCACATCACTAGTACACAGAACTCATTTCACTGCACACTGGCAGTCCAATATGTCTTTGGTCTCCTTCAGCAGATGGTGAAGTATATACAAGTCGATAGTTCCCATGGATTGTCGGTTATATACACTTCTCAGTTGCTCCTCCATACTCGCACTATATTTCACATCAAAATCAATCAAAGTACCATTGCTTTATCAGTTGTAATGCCATCCAACAAGTAGTCACTCTAAGAGGGTCTAAAGCTGCAGGATTGACTTCATTGAACCGGGACTTACCCCATATGGCCTGGTTTATATCCACAGAAAAGGCATGCCATATGTCGAGAGTATTGCACTAACTCTGTAGCTCCTGCAACAATCCTAAGGGTTTCTGGAAAAAATGCACCCGTGAACAAAACGGCACGATCCAAAACCCACAAGCTATGAAAGGCGTAACTTCAATATACCTTGATTATCCATACATAACATCCTCCACAGTGAATAATTAAACTCAATGATATAAATAATTCATTAAAAAAACAAGTGTGGTATCAATTTCGCATAACATAATCTTACTTAACAGCAAAAAAAAGCAATATTTCGATATGTTCTACTCATTTCCTTCCAGCTTTTCATATATTCAACTCTCAAACATGAACTTGCAAAAAATGTGTCAATTATCAGTCTCAAACATGAGATAGAAAAATCTGTCAAACTGACTAGCCTCAAATGAGCATTGGCATTATTAATTACATAACACATTCAGACTCATGTGCCATCTCTACAGTAAAGTCTGGCTACAATCATTCTCCAATCACTGCCTCACTCGGCTCTTGATTGATATTATACCCCATTGGCTGCGTATGCTCACTCTTGCCCATCCACTTTCAATTCTTCCATCTAGAAAGATCTTGAGCAAAGTCCCCAAAATAATGAACTTAAATTATTTTTACTGCCTGAATTCGCTTTAATGTGATGTAGGACGGGCGGGCGGAGGAGAATGAGCCTGTGGAATGTAAGGCCAGTGCATTACTGCAAAACTTTTCAGACTCAACTTTTCAATTGTTTCTATATGCCCACCGACAGCAATAAAAATCCTTTGTTGAACCTGGGTCCACCGAATGAGAACCCATGCTGTAATCCATTCGCCAGACCCCACAACAAACTTGTGCTTGGTTAATTTTATCCCATAACTCCCCATTTGCAAACTTACTAATTATTATTTGCTTCAATGATTTTCCAGAATTTTCTTACACAACAAATTGTGAGCCTATTTTTTAAAAATGTTCAGTAAAATCATCCCCAAACCTTTAGCACACAACCAACATAATGTCAAAAATAAACAAAATATGTTAATGGTTTTACAAAGACTGTCAACAATAAAGATTGATCATTGGAGAGCTAAAGTCATAATTATAAAAAGAACAATGCAATAATTTAGTTAATTCTTTGAAAAAATTAAAAGGGAAGATTTAGAAAAATTCTGAAAATGCAAGTTATTTGAAACCAAAAAATGAGCAGATTAGAACAAGTTGTCAGACATTTAGGGTACTAACTACACAGCCCTGGTTAGTGATTTTACTAGGCCCCTACTAGGTCTTAACATTTGGAGGAGACCATTCTCTTGCTCTTTAACTTCTGTTCCTTAACTCAAGGATCCAATTAGAGAAAAGAGGCGTTTGTTGTGCCGAGACTAGTTCTCATGAACTTTTGATTGTGTAGCCAATATTATAACTGCTTGACTAGGTAAGTCACTCAATATATGTACAATACATCATTCAAACACGCATTCATTATGCTTGCACTCTGAGTGGTCAAGTTTTATAGCTGACACCATTTGTACAACATTGTTAAAGCTTGCACTCTGGTTGATCAAGTTTCATAGCTGGCACCACTTGTTGGACAACCACTTCAAAGTTTGCACTCTGGTTGATCAAGTTTCATAGCTGGCACAACTTGTTGGACAACCACTTCAAAGTTTGCACTCTGGTTGATCAAAGTTTCATAGCTGGCACCACTTGTTGGACAACCACTTCAAAGTTTGCACTCTGGTTGATCAAGTTTCATAGATGGCACCACTTGTTGGACAACCACTTCAAAGTTTGCACTCTGGTTGATCAAGTTTCATAGCTGGCACCACTTGTTGGACAACCGCTTCAAAGCTTGCACTCTGGTTGATCAAGTTTCATAGCTAGCACCACTTGTTGGACAACCACTACAAAGTTTGCACTCTGGTTGATCAAGTTTCATAGCGGGCACCACTTGTACAACCGCGTCAAAGCTTGCACTCTAGTTGGTCATCAAAGGACACATATTTATTTACTACTGGGCTGATCTGGTTCTCTTTGTCTTGACAAAAATACAAAACAATCCTCCCTGTGAGTGTCATAGGGCAAATAAAACAAAATCATTATATGATACTAAGCATGTAAATAGTGACTAAGGAGGGTTGTGCATTGCGCTAACAAATTCTATCACATACAAGGAATAGCTACATGCAACACGACTAAATAAAAATACGTGTTTGGCAGTGTTTAACATAACGAAAGCGATGATCTCATGTTTAGAATGGAGCAAAGTAAGAAATATGATGAGACAATTAACTTCGCTTTCAATGTGAATGATCCTTGCAGTTTGTATTCTTCTTCTGCATTCTCATTAGATTAGGATTTTGGATTCTCTAATAAAGGCAGCCGTCTGCCGCAGATTGTCAGCAATGCCATAGTTTGTCTTGGGCGCTGGTGTAAGTGGGTCATCTCTTGCTTTCCAAGTCTGCATACTAGGGGCAGTTCTGTAGGATATGCTCTGTTGTCATACTTGCCAAGATACATGAGCGCATGTCATTGGTGCCTATCTTGAATTTAGTGTACAGGTGGTGTCGCATTCTGTTGTGACCCATCCGGAGGCGAAGTACGGTAGTCTGGTCCCTTC
The DNA here is from genome assembly GCA_020796225.1 of Arion vulgaris. NCBI lineage: Eukaryota > Metazoa > Mollusca > Gastropoda > Stylommatophora > Arionidae > Arion > Arion vulgaris. The sequence goes on from CM036772.1 coordinate 10,240,049, forward strand.
TGGATAGTGCAGTTTTTATTAATATCAACATCACACATTGCGAGAGGGAAACAAGTACATAAAAAAACAACAAGAATTTTAACGCTAGTACCTGGTTGGTGATAGTGAGTTAATGTTTTGCTAGTAGCCATGTGTTGTGCTAATTTCGTGGTTCAAGGCCAATTTTGGCATACAAATTTTCAGTGTGCACATGGTGAGTGGTTGAACTACAGGTTTCCTGATCCTGTACTTGGTGATCTAAATTACAAATACCTCAGAAGTTGGAATAAGGCTCGCCTGAATGGCGAGGGACACTGATGATAAGGAAAGCTAGCATTCATGCAAAAATCTGCCAGAGGTGCTCTGACTAAGCCTGAATTCATAGCTATGAATGTGGAGAAATACGTAAAACAAAGTACGGTAGTTTTACAAAGTACAAAAACAATACATAGCAACGTTTCGACCAATAAGCTTTGATTAACTGATTGGTTACTGAATTGAAAGATGGATTGTGATGGAATTCAATTTATGTCCTATTTTCCATTGCAGGTATATGTAAAAATTCACCAGCAGCTTATGGGCGCCAATCAGTTAAGCAAAGGATACACTAGATGTGTATTGTTATTGTATTTTTGTAAAACTACAGTACTTTGCTTTTACATGTTTCGCCATTGCTACATAGTTTAACTGCAGTCTTCCCTTATATCGATAATAGCTGTGAATATAAATTTTTTTATTAAACACCCGGACTGTGTCCACAAATGATATGTACCATTCTATCATTTACAGTAATCAAAGCAAGATTTACTCATTTTTAACCTACGAAGAACAAGCAACATAAATGTTATAAACATAGAAGCTTTATAAAGTAAGCAAAGCAATATCATTATAAACCATATTAGATATAAACTACCAACAAATAGCAACAATATTATAAATAATACACAATATAAACAAACTAATCATTCACGCATTCAACTGAAACCTGTATTATTGTAATACCCCAAGAGAGACTGATTAACGTAGAGAAAAATAAGAGAACTATTAACATAATATTTTATTTAACTTATTGCAAAAATGATATCACCCTCCCAACCTTGTCTATATAGCACATGTGTCGTGAGAATATTCTCTATCACCCTGACTGCTTTCTATCCAACCATTACCACATCACATTAGATGAGATTTACAACTTGGTTGAAGATTTGACGCCATATTTGGATTTCTTGCCCTTCACTATCTTAGGTTTGTTTTTGATTGCACCCAGTCTCTTGACAGTCTGTAGGAGAAACGAAGGCAGTGTAAAATATGACAATGAACAAGAAATTACAGAACTGACACTATTGTTTGAGAAACAATCATTATCAAATAGCTTGTTCTAAGCAGAACTTTGCCACCTTAACAATCCTTCTGAATTTCACTCTCTCATAGGCCAGATGACATGCTGAAATCATCAGTTACATACTGAATCCATCTTCTCTGTAGTCTTCTTCTCTTTGACCGGATGCCTCCTTCCATGGTGGTCTTCTCCAACCCTTCATGTCTCTTTATATGTCAAAAATACCTCAATTTTCTCATTCTTATTTGTAGCATCCGCCAGTTTTCTTTGATTTTGAGTTCTTTCTGGATAGATCTATTTGTTCTCTTCTCTGTCCATGATATACGGAGGATCTGTATAGATCTATTTGTTCTCTTCTCTGTCCATGATAACTGACAAAAGGCTGTGTAAAATACAGCAATGAACAATAACTCAACACTATCTCACAAAATACTGTCATTCAGCTTTTTTAAAAAGGACCCATTTTATACAATCTAGTATACTAGGGAACAGTGTCGACCAATTTTTTCTTTGACCAAAGGCACACGAAGGACTAGAGAATACCAAATACTGTGATCACTCACATCATCATACAATATCAAAGAGGAAATAAAAAGGTATTTAAGTGGTTGGAACATATATTAAGAATGTAGAAGACCAGACATCCACATGTGGCTCTCAAATACAGGGTGTTCAAGTTAAAAGTAGCCCGATTGGCAAGTTTTGATTTGTCAACCGGGCTACTTTTATCTTGAACACCCTGTATTTTACTTGTATAATTCGGGAGGCAAGAGGGGTAGACCTAAAGAGACATGGAGACGAACTGGAGACAAAGATGGAAAGACCTGGAGTATGATAAGTTGACTTGCTCAAGACAGATCTGGTTGGAGGAAATTTGCTGATGCTTTATGCTTCAAGGGGAGTTAGAGAAGAAGAAAGCCACACAATAGGTAATTTTTACACATCGTGTAGGACTTCGATATATTATTCTCTTCTCTGTTCATACTAAGAATTCTTCTGTAGCACTATGTTTCAAAAGATTCAACTGTTCTTCAAACAATTAGTTTAAAAATAAATATTGCAACAATATTAATTATAAATGTGTGAAAACAGCAGAAGAAAACTATGACAGAGATGAAGTGTCTACACAAAATGCTGGGAGTATCAAGAAGAGATTGGCTTAGAAAAGAAGATATCAGAAAAAAGTGGGTACAACATCAGGACTGATCTTCATCAAGAAACAACAAATTAAATTCTTCTGCCACATAAGCAGATTACCAATAGACAGTTTGCCTCAAAGAGCAATACTACTCTGACACTGGATATAAGCAAAAGGCCATCAGAAATAGAAGAAGCAGTGAAAAACACTATTTATATAGCGCACACAAAAGCCTGTCTGAGAAATCACATTTTTATCCTAACGCTATGAGGCAAAACAGGATTGGAGAAAAACGAAACAAATACAACAAATTATTTCAAGATATTGAATGTAACAAATGGACACTCTACCTTCTTGGACTTCTGCCTTGATTTCTTTATAGGTCTAACTGGAGTTTTGACTTCAGACCTATTCTCTAGATCTAACACTCTGTATATCCTCACCAGCCAGTGCTCTGTGGATACATACATTTAGATAGAGATACTACTACTACTAAAACTTCTTGTTCATAGTGGAGCTCAACTGTCGCTCTCTATCAAATTTTATTCTTCAGCCTCTCTGATTCACTCTTCATTGTCGGTTGTTGATACAGATACTGAACAGTTAGTTCATATCATTTTTTTTAAAGAAGGTGAGTTAGAGGGCTTTATTTTAGATAGTTGATTTTGCTTGTGTGTTACCGGGATCAACAAGGGGAGTAAAGAATAGTAACATTGCGACCTACAAGGCATGTCGTAAGAGGCAACTGAGGTAGGGAGGGGCGATGGGAAGCTCATGAAGTTGGATGTACTGGCCTACTTTTAGGTGCATAAATGGCACAATGTACAATCGCTCTTAGGTTCAGATCACATACAAATCACAAAGAGTGGTTTAACAAGTGGTCGATATGGAGCGTTTGAAGAAGAAGATAGTTGATGAGCTGAATTTGTCTACTAATGGACTGTGGTAGTTGTTACTTCTGCAATCAGTTTTCCATGAACCCAGTAATGATCAACTGTGGCAACCCCATCTTCTGCGATCAGTTTCCTGTGTTCAGCTGTCTGATGAATACTGTGGTCTGCAGTAGGTTCTTGTGGGTGTCTTATAATTGATTCCCCATCAATTTAGTATCAGGTGGAAAGATGTGAGCCCAAAGACATTGAAGAGAGGATGTGTTTGTAGATTGTGTTTTGTAGTCTGATGGCGTCTGCAGGGATAGTGACTCGGTCTATTAACCCTGATGTTCTGAGTTCGAATCACGCTGGGACAATTTGGTTGCAAATTGTTTAACATGGATTTTACAAAGGACGATGGCGCCAGCCGTTCAGAAAGCAATGGCAAACTACTGAACGTACTAATGCCTAGAAAAATCACAAACAGCGTTAAAAGCTGGGGTTGATTTGCAAAGTTCTGTAAAGGATATGCAATTAACATTTTGACCGGAGTAGGGCAAGGCTGTATTCTATCTCCGTTGTTTGGAGTGGCCATTGACTGGGTGATGCGAAGATGTTGCAGGGGCGAAACTGGCATCGATTGGGTAGAAAATAGTCAACTAGGTAATGCAGATATCACACTGGAATCTAAAATGATAAAAATAACAGCAGTTCACCTATTTAGGTAGCAATTTTGATTGCACAGGAAATGTTAAAAAAGAAATTATGATAAAAATTGGCAAAGCAACGTCAGCTTTTAGGGGTCTAGGCGGAATATGGAACTGCAAGTTATATGGTATTGAAGTTGAATTACGAATTTTCAATTCAAATGTTGTATCAATCCTGGCGTATGCCAGCGACAGTTGGAGGGTGACTAAAGGTATGGAAAGCAGGTTGGGTGCATTTGAAAATAGATGTCTGCGAGGAATGAATATAAAATGGAACAAATTCAGAAGAAGTGATGAAATCAGAGACATGTCTGGTCGGCCACTGGTGACAACTTTTGTGGGAAAGAGAGGATGGAGATATGTTGGGCACACCTTGAGGAGAAATGGTAAACGAATATCAAGGCGGGCATTGAAGTGGGATGCAGGGGGTTCAGGAAGGAGAGGTCGACCTAGAGAGACCCTGAAGCGAACTTTGCTGAGAGAGGCAGGAAATATCGGTCTCAGTTCCATGGAGGTGATAGAGCGGTATGGGGAAATTACTTTCAGGCCCTATGTAACGTTTAACGGTACGAGAGGAATTATTATTAATTAACATTTTAGTCTGAGAGTCATTTTGGCATGTGGACTTGTCGTTTTTTTTTTAAGTTTTCATTTTGTGGAGATGGGCTTGCAGCCCTACAGTGTCCTTTTCCCAGCTATAAGATGGGATGGTGGTTTATAAGTTCTGTTTAACTTTAGGATGGGGTTTTGTAATAAATGTCTGCTCTCATGATCCATGCATTTCGATTTGGGACTGACAGTGGTTTAAATCCTGGTATAGTGCTACTATTGTTGAAATTGATTAACATAACTTTTTATAGGAAGCTCATGAGATCCATGATGCATACGCTAACCAGACAGTAGAGTGTACACATAAAGTATCACCCAGGCTACACCTCACGGTTGTGTGTGACAGGTATTTAAAAGATAACTGAATAGTAGTTTCTTTGCGTTGTTGTTTTCAACCTCTGTGATCTGTAGATTGTGCAGAGAACGTGAGTATGTTGCAACCCCATTAGGCCTCTAAGGCATGTAGTACAAGCACATCAAAATTTTGGTTACGTGTATGAATATTACCCTACAGGACAAAAACACATGTACATATAGCGTCTACACACAGAAAACTCCACTTTGAAGACCCCATCTGTAGTTACACTGTAACATATGGTATTTGGCCATAGAGACCATCAGAGTTGACTCATGCATTGAATAGTAGTGATTAAGATCTCTACTCTGAGATGTAAAACAATTTGCGTTGCACATTGTGTGCCTTCTGCTGCGTTTCTGCCAGGCTGTCCAACTTAGCCTTATTTTATTGACCTCAAGGCAGCAGGTTGGATTCGCACTAGTCCATCACCATGCGTGCGCAACCTATCAGTAACAGGTCGCACTATTCTCTACATGCACCAGCAGTCTCAATAGCCACAATGTACGGTCAGTCACTTGCTCTGACATTACACACACAAACACTAAATATCACCTTCTATCCGCTTATAGTGACCAGAAATCATACCAATCGCACCGTAAAACACATGAAATCGTGCACAGTTTATCCGTTAGGAATTTTCATAACCGTCACATTGGCGAAGCAAGTCCAGTGATTAAGATAAAAGTTGGAGCAAACAACTTTATAGAACTTATTACCATCAATTCAAGGTGAAGACACAGACATCATGCTCATATTACCTGTAGTATAGCTTCTTCCAGGTGTGTCAGGTCAAAGTTTTGTTGCCAATCTCCACACCTAGTCGATCAAAACCGGCTGGACTTCTAAAGTCAAGCTGAAACACAAAATGTGCAATTAAGATACAGGAAGGACCGGTTAGGTTCCAGACATTACCCGTTAGGTTCCAGACATTACAGTTAGGTTCCAGTAAAACAGATTTGTACAATAAAAAGTCATAAATCATAACTAAATTATGATGTAATTGAGATAGGTTTAAAAAATCAGTACTAATGAACTAATTAGACAGTTTCACAATGAATTTTAAAACATATGAAAACACTTCTACTAACATTATAGTGACAGGAAATGAATGCAGGGAGGGGTCAAAAGGCTCATGAGGTCATGGTGGTAACATGAGCCAGGGTTAGCGAGGGGCGCTACCAAGACCCTGCCCCAACCTCCACGCGGTGACCCTGGAAACAGACTCTGGTTCCGGTCTGGCTAAGAGGGCAGGGATCGGGGAGAGAAAACTACTGGTAGTGGTAGTAGTGCAATTACGGAAATACAATAAAGAGACATACAAACAAAATGCACAAATCCCCTGACCGATGTCCAACAAGATATTGCCCAAGTCCCTGAACGCAAAGAAACAGCAACGAAACGGCTCAGACATGGATGAGAGGTGCATCCAGTGACCAAACGTATGCCCACGTAGGGCGAAGCTCGAAGCCCTGAGGAGGGGCAAACATTGCCAGCCCGTCGGCAAGAATAAATAAGACAGGACCGTAACGAATAAAAGTCTCCCCTCGTGTTGGTGCGAGAGAAGATTGCAGCTGACCCCGCATCGGTAGCCTGGTGCAGATACATGTACTGGGCAAGGTTTGCGAGCGCAAAAGAACAAGTTGCGTTTAGTGCATAACGAAACTACCCACCCTGGGAAAACTGTGCAAGGTACTGTGCGATTGCATGGCCATTGAGTTGTTCGTATGTGTCGATTCCTCCCGCCAATAATGGCTGACACATTCCGTTTCTGAGGACATCTTTTTTTGAGGTTGTTCTCTAGACAGTTGCAGTCCCCTGCTGGCGAGATCTGTCTTCCCGGGTTTGTCTGGAGTCGTCCTACTCTAGATGACTTCAGCCTTCTGTTGCCGGGCTCACCAACCCAGGCTTTTTGCAGGGTGTGCTCCCTGGACACTGTAGTTTAATCCCTTATGCTAAGGGAAAGTGTCATAGAAGTAGAAGACAAGACAAGAAAAAGGATGTCCTCAAGAGAGAGAGAGGACAAGTGCTATTTGTCCCATAGCTGGGGATGGGTTGGTTGCAGCCAGAGCATTTACCACTTGCCGGTGGGTTCTGCACTGTCACCTTATGAGGCCCCATCCTGCTCCCCGCCTTTGGTCTGGCCTTTCACCTTCAGTCTGTTCGGGTTGGTTAGACCTGCCAGGAGTTAGACTCCCGCCGACATAGCCTGAAGGATCCCAAAGGCACACAAACCCTCCAACCACGATAAGGTAGGCTAATATGGAGGGACTGTGCGATTAAAAATTAACATTCCCGGAAGAACTGAGGTTGGTGATGCCAAACGGAACTGCCAGCCTTGGGGCAACCGGGCAAGGTTCGATTGCAGTCGTAACTAACATCCCCGGGAAAAACTGGGCGGGTGATGGCGGCGAGCGCAAAATCCACAGTTACGCTGATAGCCCGACTGAAACGACCCTCTACATTGTTTGTACTCGGCCCCATGCCAGTGCTTTTGAGGTTAATTGCAAATTGCCACGTACCAATGCGCGTCTAGAAAAGGCAGAGAATGTTCCTTCTCCGGATCAAACTCAAAATGTACGGTAAAGCAAGGCCGACAAAAGTGGACCAGACAGGAAGTTCGGGTCTGAACATTGGCGAAGGCAGATACTTTACACGGTGTCTTATACGAGTAAGACGCCGTCCGAGGATAAGCTTACAAGCCCCGAGAAATATTTCTCAGTCAGAAAGGGCATAAACAGCGTAACTCAATGTCCCGGCGTAGATCACAAAGCCCAAAATACGGCAAAGCTGATCGAACCCTAGGGAAAGCTCACCCCAGTAAATCAAAAGCTGGCTGAAAACGAACACCCCACCGAAGGATAAGCAACTGAGCTCCAATAGGTGCTGAAGGCTGGTGCACGACATCACGTTCTGATGTTTGGCTGTTTATATATCACAATGAGAATGATTAAAACAGACCTAGAACGATCGAAGAAGAAGAAGAATGCAGGGAGGTTAGTTAGATATATCTTGCACTTATTTCTTCTTCTGTGATCTGTTTCCAATACTGAAGTCTAATACAGAAATAATGAGTCAGCAGGACATATATATGGACATATATAGACAGCCATAGGTTAAATACAGCTTTCTTTAAAAGATATTTAACATCTGAGAGCTTATGTAAAAGATTTAGTTCAGGATTTGAAGTGTTACCTGCAGTTGTCCAAATCGATAATATGACAGCTTGTACATCAAACAGTTGAGCAAAGTTTTCGACCCAGCTGCGTCAACCCTGAACTCTCCCTGAGGGGTGAAGTAGTCCACTTCCTGTGGAAGATGTCACAAAATATAAAAACTAGCTATCTAAGTGACATTATCGTTACTCCACATTAAAAGTAGCAAGAAAATGTTGGTGCTTGTTAAGTGTGGGAAAAAAAGGGACCGTTGTCCACATTTAAGATGAGGGTTTACAAGCAAGGCACCAACAAAAATATTTGCATCAATACTACATTTAAATATCTCAAGTTTGACAGCTACAATACAGTACGTACAACTGGTGTCTAGTACAATCATGGTTTATTTTAACTGGTTTCTTTTTCTTGATAACCCACTATAAACTCAGATGTAGTCAATAAGCATAATATAGCACACCTGGACCCATTTTTGTATGAAAGCTTGCTTTCCTTATCACCAGTATCCCTCACCATTCAGGTAAGCCTTGCTCTGACTTCACAGGTACTTTCTAGAAATCTCTTCTTATCCTAACAATGTGAGGCAAAACAGGATTGAGAAAAGATATAAAGAAACTTAATTACTAGACTTTGGTTGCCGTTGTGTATTGAGTGTCAACTGTAGTAAATACATTTTATGTTTTACAAAATGAATTCAATATTATGTCATTGAATGAAATTGGGCATTTTTTCAAGTCTGTTATGTAACTCAGTTTAAAGGTTTCATAGATAAGGATTGTCTTCACTGCACCAGGTTCCCCCATATGACTCGGTCCATCTCTGCAGAAATGGCAAGACACCCGCCGAGAGTACAGTACAAAACACAAACTGGAAAGTTGGATCTCTGGAAAAAACACTTGTAAACCGAACGATGTGATATTTTTGTCCAAACCCATGTCTTTCCGAATACAAGACAAATGACTTGACCTCTTCCCTGCAGAGACCCTCATGGAACACAGTATATGTACACATCATACGTCCCTTACCCTAATATCTTTTGGATGTTCACCCTCAGCAATTCGAACCATCCACAAGAATTTGTTGATATCATCTCCAGAATAACCAATAACTCCACCAAATATGACCAGGACATAGTTAACATCCAATGATCTCATGATCTCATAAGCTGCAGACTCGTTGGATGACATAGCTTTACCAACCTGAAATAAGAAAACAGTCCATAAATAATTGAGTCATTACTAAGTTAGACAGTATGAAGACTAGTGATAAAACTGTCCGATTATATCTCTTCCATCATCATTATAGACGGGTCTAGAAAACTGTAGATTATCTGCTCATGCCTGTCCACTGTACAGTGACCTCAACAGATGTATTTAGGGCAGAGGTCAGTATAATTCCAAATCTTAATGTCCAGAACAAATGGACAATGATGGTTCTCATCGTACATCCCCATTTTCTTCTTGATTTTTCAATGCAAGCTAGCAAATGCATTTTCAAAAACAACAAAAACATATAAATGAAACTATTCCATTCATTGCTTTGTTCAATATCGGGCACAACGCTATCATGTGATCAATGCATGATTTTTCTTTCCCGAAACCTGCTTGTTCTTTCCTAATCTTGTTATCACTCAATTTCGCATGCTGTATAAAATGACAACACCCACCCTTGATCATGAATGCCCCACCTGTGGAAGGTGGTTGTGTTTCGGAATTGGACTTATAGCCGCCTCTGCACACACCAGAGAGGTGCAACAACCCATGTTTGATATTGCTGTCATCATTGCTTGCAATGGATGGCTATTACTATTATCGTAAATGCTCTAACCAAAATAGTATTAAAAGATACAATAGCAAAAGATATAAACATACTAAACTTACCAAGGCTATATGACTGTTATTCCACGTATTATTGTCCACTAACGTTGTCCGGTTCCCCATACCAGCTATTTGATAGCCATAATCCCACCATGACATGACACGAGCCTTATCATGTGTGTTTGTCTCAACCAGTAGTATGCCTCTCGGGAAAACATCAAGTATTGTGCGACTTCTGGAGGAAAAAAGCAAATAGCACAAAAATATGAGAGCATGCTCAGAAAATTGTAAAAGTAACTTATTGAATTCACTTAAAAATATGCATCTAGTGTCTTACATATTGTTTTTTTCCCATTTGCTTGATATAAATTAGGCGTAGCCTAATGTGGCACTCTTACAGGTTTTGCTTGTAGGCTTGCTTTCTGTGACCACCCCTCGCCATTCAAGCAAGTTATATTCCAACTTCAGAGGTACTTGTAATTTAGAGCAATAAGTAAAGAATCAGGTGTTCCTGCCGTTCAACCACATACCATGTGCCCACTGAGAATTGTTGATCTAAGCTGACACAGCCTCCTAGCACACTGCCCCCTAGTGCATGCTATCAGCTTTGCTATCTTGATCCCGTGCTTGTAGGTGTTTATTTTTATTTACTACAAGTGACCAGAAAGAGATTCAGATCTATCTCTCTATTCTCTAATCCTGTTTTGCCATTTCAGCGTCAGGTTGATAAAAGAGACACATGGAGCAAGCCCCCTTATGCACTTTGTACAAGGTGGAATTTAGTGCCTTGGATATTCCATCGGTCCATTGTTTACATGGTCATCCTCTGGGTCTGTTACCGTTGTATTTAAGTGCTAGTGCTTTGTTTTGTGGTAGCCTTTATGTGTTCAAACCAATTGACCTGTTGTGTCTTTATATATTGTAGCATCTGCAAGGATCCTATTCTTCTTCTGATTTATCACTTCTTGTAACATTTAGAATTTATCATAAACACTTCATCTGTCGTTTTTATTCTTCATTTGCTGTCAACGTCCACGTCTGACACTGATCGCACAGAGTTGGTCAAAATGTATATTCTTCTTCTGCATTCTCACTACATTCGGATACCAGATTCTCTAATAAAGGCAGCCGTCTGTCTCAGATTATCAGCCACTCCATACAGTTTGTTTTGGACGCTAGTGTAAGTGGGCCACCTCTTTCTTCTCAAGTCTGCATACTGGGGGCAGTTCTGTAGGGTATAATTCCTATGATTTCTGCTTTCCTGTTTGTGCCGACCTCTTCCCGCAGTAAATTTTGGCCACCCTCGTGATGGTAGGTCTGACATTCTTACTGCGTGGCTAAATCTCCGAGGCAGATTGGCGACTGCAGAATCTGTTATCCCATTCCACATTGTGAGGGGTCGTTGCACCATGTTATGCGCCTTACGGCCTGGTGCATCCGTTTCAGCAAGCATTTGTTTCAGGTTAGCATTCCTAGCGGACACGTGCACCGATTTCATCCAAACCTCCTTAGTCGCCTCTTACGACATGCGTGGCAAGTAACAGTGGTTCTATTCTTCACACCCCAAATTTGGGCCCCGGTAACCACTCTGGCGAAAATGTATATAAACATATATAATCTCATAAACTTACCCTCCTTGCCCATATGAAGCTAACACTATGCTTGGACTAGAATATGCACTGCTGGTTACCCATGTACAATGTACAGCAAAAAGCATCAACATCATGATGAGTGCAACAACGATGATACTTTTAACATTGATACCAAGCCCTTCTTCATCTTTGAGTTTATCATCCCGAATTTTCTTCTTATTACCAACCTGCATGAAGACAATGAAAGCAATAAGTATGATGCAGGATTATAATCTGATATGTTTTGTGAACTATTAAGAAACGGATTATATTGGATACATGCTTAAAGAATTTTTGTTGATAAAACCCTCTACACTTACGTATGTCTTCAAATTATTGTCCACCTTGTCATACAGCCCACATTTTGTCACATGCCCCCTTGTCCCATGCCCTACAATTCTAGTTTCCATTTTGTCACATGCCTTATAATTCTAGTTGTCCCCTTGTCCCATGCCCTACAATTCTAGTTGTCCTATTGTTACATAACCTACAATTCTTGTCATTTTGTCACATTCTGAGTTTACTTGATGAAGAATACCCACATGATCTCTGGGTCCAGGTATACACGGATGGGTCAGCAGAAAGGGCAGTGAAGAATGGAGGAGCAGGAGTGTACATAGAATACCCAAACAACGCTAAAGATGCGATTAAAGTACCAACGGGAAATTCTGTCACAACTATGATGCAGAAATTCAGGCAATCAAGGTGGCAACTGAGAAACTGTTGAATACCAGACCTGATCCTCAACCTGTTGTATTTTTGACTGATGCAAATCAGCACTCCAAGCACTCCAGAAAATTGTCAGGACTACAGACCGTACTGTCTAAATTGTCCAAGTGGCGCAGGGTCATCTTGCAGTGGATACCCTCTCACTGTGGAATACCAGGAAATGAAACAGCAGACCGATTGGCCAAGGAAGGTGCTGCAGGAGAGCAACCGGATGTGCCAGTTACCTACCACTAAAAGAAAAGGATGATTATATCAATGAGAAAGTCACAAATATCAACACAAGACGATTACTATACTATTAGCAGATTAGAACAAGTTGTCATTCTGTGCCTTAGAACAGGACACAATCGGCTTCGCAGCCACATGTATACAAATTTCAAGATTGACAATTCAGCCATGTGTACATGTGGACAGGCACACCAGACTGCAGAGCACATACTTCAAGACTGCCCCAAATATGATACACTGAGGCAAACTCACTGGCCTAATGAAACAACACTCGACAGAAAACTACACGGACCTCTGTGTGAGCTACAAAAGACAGTGAAGTTCATACAAGAGACAACATTTAATATATAGACATATTTCAAGCGAACGAAAGGAAGGAAGGATTTTGTCACATAACCTACAATTATAGTTGCACCTTTATACTGTGCCCTTCTTCTTACGATCCAAATCAACCACTTGTTAACCACTCTGTGTGACTTGTATGTGATCTGAGACTAAGAGCGATTGTACGCTGTGCCGGTCATGTGACTATAAGTAGACCAGCACATCCAATTTCTGCGCTGCTTTTTATTTACTAGGTAGCATCCCTAGGGCCTACATCAGTCGTCTCCTACGACATGAATTGTAAGTTGCATTGGTACAATTCTTTGCTTCCCTTGCTGACCCCGGCACCACACGGGCGATCCCGCACCCTAAAATCATAGTTGCCACCTTGCAACATAACATACAATTTTAGTTGCAACTTTGTCACACAACCTACAGATAACCTATAAGTCTAGTTGTCAAAATGCCATGTAACATATAATTCAGGCTGCCACATTGCCATATGAGCTATAATCCTAGTTGTCATATTGTTTTATAGTGTATAATTTCAGTAAACACACCATATAATCTAATTCTAGTAGTCACCTTGTCATACAGCCTATCATTCTTGTTCTCGCCATTCTCATCAACACTCTTCTGACTCTGCTTGGGAGAGTCATCCTTCAGATAAACTTCAAAGGTCTTTGAGAATGCAACAGCAGCAAGAACACACACCACTGGGGTCAAGGTGAGCATGAGGCGAACCATCACACCAGCAAAATAGCTGGCAAAAATAGCATAGAGAACCACTGGGGAAGATAAGAAGAAACAATTAATCTTACTATGTGATATACTATATCACGATGGAATCCAAAATAATAATAAAAATAACATAAGCTCACATATTTGGGTAGCAATTTATCACACAGGAAATACTAAATAATAAATTATACTATAAATTGTCAAAGCGACATCAGAAGCTCAAAGTTATATTGTTTTAAAATTACATTGCAGATTTCAATTCCAATGTTGTTTTAATCATAACATATGCCAGGAAGATTTGGAAAATGACTAATGATATTAGTAATGTTGGGCATACTCTGAGAAGAAATGATCAAAGAATCACAAAGACATAAAAGAGAGAAAGAAAAAGCCATGCAGATGAATTCAAGATGTGATAGATGATTTGAGCATGACAACAACTGCGGCAGGACATCTGGCTTATGACAGAGAGAGAAATCCTGATGGACTGTTAAGTGTGGAAATGTTCTGCTCAGGACAAACTATTGGATGATAAACTAAAAGCAAAGGTTACTGTGAATAATTAATATCTAATCACCTTTGAACGCTCCATATCGACCACTTGTTAAACCACTCTTTCTGATTTGTATGTGATCCAAGCCATAGAGTGATTGTACATTGTGCCAGTTATGCACCTACAAGTAGGCCAGCACATCCGATTTCTGCAACGCTTTTATATACTAGGTAGCTTCCTAGGCCTCTACATCAGTAGCCTCTTACAACATGCCTTGTAGATCGCAGTGTTACTACTCTTTGTTCCCATTGAGGGCCCCGGCAACACGAGGGTGATAACGAATCTGATAAACTAAAAACAAAGGTTACTGTGAATAATTAATAACTAATAGCAGACAAATAAAGCATTACACTGGCATCAAAGAATAATAAATACTCAAAATGTTATGGTGAACATGAAAAACATGCAAGCTTATTCTACTGTTTTCTGGTCTGTGGTCCTTTGCAGATTGTTCGACTAGCTCCAACCAAGCATATCCTCCAGCGGTGGATAGACGGTCTTTAGGCATGGAGCACCTACTCCTAAGCCAATTCCATACTGAACAAATTGGCAAACGAGAACCAAAACAGCATAATTTTACCAGAAGTATGAAGTAGGGCAACAGGTGGTACCGGAGTTCCCAATGAAATATCTCATATATCAAATGATAGAAACATCAACTGAGCAAGAGATCTAGAATGGGAAAGAGAATTTGTGTACACAAACCAATCTGCTACATTGCAATCATCATAAATCTTCATGTCTCGTTAATAAATTCAGGTCTTAGCATGATCAATTCTGTGTTGTCTTAGATCTTCGGTCTGTAGTCAACTTAGACCTTCAGACTTGTGTGTTTATTCAAGATCTTCACTTTTCTGTGGTCATGATAGATTTTAGATCTGTAGTTATCAAAGATATTTAGGTTTGTGATCATGCCAGGCCATCAGGTCTGTCACAATGGTGATTTCGTTGTCTGGCCAGATCTGACATTGTAAACTTGAAATATACTAGCAATGCAAGTACATGGTCATCAAAAGTATTATTTGTAATGCTTACCAAAAACACGTTCATCATTGATGTTCTTAATGCAGTACCAAGCTCCACAGGAAGGCACAAACCAGAATATGGAGGTCAAAGAAGAACGAGACCCATGTGGTAGGTTGATGTTCTGACACTGAAGCGATAATGGGAATGTGAATCTTGGCATAGCCAGTGTCCCATAGCGAGTAAAATCTGCCACTCCATGGGGCAATGAAACCTGCAGAAAAGCACATACAAGTAAGCGTATAAGACACTTAAAAAATGGAAACATATTTTTATGTTTTTATAATAATTTTTCTTCCGTACTTTTATTTTAAAAGATTTGATCTTGGTGATAACTTCAATACCAAAAAACTATTGAAAGCATTAATAAGATATATTACAAAATTTAAACAAAAATCTAATACACATATTTCCTTTACATGGTGCGATCAAAAATTTGTAACTAGGAATATCAATACTGAAAAATCAAGTAAACTATAATAGAACTTGCAAAACAGTTTCCTGAACTAGAAAAACAAAGGATAATATATATTATATTTGAAGTAGATAAAAAAATGTAATCAACCAAGTAAACTAGCTATATCTGAAGTACCAAAATACATTGAAACAAAATCAAACATATATAATTAAGAAAAACAAAGAGTTAATCTGGAGTAATTTGTGTCATCAAGTGAATGAGCCTGTGAAATTAATGGCCACATAGATAGTGCAGTCACCGTGAAACTGTTGAGGTTAGGATTATATGTCTCCCGACAGAAAACTTCTTGGCCTTACCGGAGATTGAACCGGGTCTCCCGAATGGGAGCCCGAGCTCTAACCCATTTGACTTAATATAGGTACAAATTCCCAAGACTGCAACAGTTTCCAAGGGACAGCAACTGTGGTTCTTCTATACACTGCCATCTGTGGTACTGAAACATTATCACTGAGAATTTGTTCCCAGTAAGAATTACCACTAGCAGGTTTGAATACAAGTCTCTTGCATTCTCTGGTGTATTTATTTCAGACATTTCAGACTCATGTCTTCTAGGAGAGTCACTGCACATATTCTAAGCAATGACCAACTATGTGCTTCTGAAAGACATTTTGGATAAGGAACATGCCCCTGTTATATTGGAACACAGAACGTTTGAATCTTTCACTCTCTTTTTGTTTTCCATGTGGAAACCAAATATTTATCCAACAGAGTATAAACATCGCCAGAGTGGTTACCGGGCCCAAATTTGGGGTGTAAAGAATAGAACCAGTTACCTGCCACGCATGCATAAGGGGCGACTAAGGATGTTTGGCTGAAATCTGATGCATGTGTCCTAAACGTGTAGAATTCTATGCGTTTAGGGGCCTACCACACCAATGTGCAATGTATAACGTTCTTGGCAAAGATCAAACATATCACAAAGAGTGATTAAAATTGGTCGTAAGAACGAACACAAAGAAGTATAAACATAATTATTAATATTTCTTCTTCCTTCATTCTTTTCTCTAATCCTGTTTACTGAATGAAAAGAGATCTCTAGAACTGGCTTTTGAGTGTGCTTCATAAATGGTGTTTTTCATTACATTTGTTATTTCTGGCCACCTTTTGGTTTATATCCACGGTATCGGAATAGCATTGCTTTTTTTTGTACCATTTAATTTGTTATTTCTTGATGAAGTTCAGTACTGATGTTGTACCCACTTTTTTCCTGATGGCGTCATTTCTAAACCAGTCTCTTCTTGATACTCCTAAAATTCTGCGTAGGCGCTTCATCTCTGTCATGACGTTTTATTCTATCTTTCGATGTCAGAGTCCGTTCAATGTCAGAGTCCAGGTTGAGCACTGATAGTATAATCTTGGGGGAATGATTACATTGAACCATGCTCTTTTAGTGTTCATAGTGACAAGTTTGCATTTCAAAATATTAGTGTATACCTGTTCAATAATCAATATTATTATAATACAGAGTGCTAAAACAAATTTAAAACAATCTCAGAATAAGTGTTGTGATCCTGTGAGAATAATCAAAATGTCAACACCTGCTTCAATCAAACATAGCAATAAGAAATTGTCACCATACTAACCTGCCCATGTCAATCCAACAACAGCCACAAAAACAACAGCTGCTGCAACAGTCACAGCAGTGAAGAAAAAATATCTAAATTCGGCTTTTGTCAAGAAGTTCTGTACATACTTGAGAAACGCATATGCATTGATCAGTGCAAACACACCTGTAGACAAGACATCATTTATTTTATATGGTAATATTCTGTGAAGGAAGGTTGCACAAATCTTGCAAACAACATAAAGAAATGACTGGGGAAAACAACACTAACCTAAAGCACTAAAAGAACAAATGACAGTGAAGGGTACCTGTTAATTGTGCTTCAATACAATTCAAAGTTGCAATACATATGCCTTCTGGTCAGATAACATCCGTTTTCAGCATTGTATTTTTGAACAGGGTTTTTACCTTCCCACTTTGATCACTTTTCTCTTAGTCAAACTGCAATGATGCAACCTGTTACATAGTTCCCATTTGAAAATGGAATATGGTCCTAGTCAGCTAACTCTGACATCTCATTTACTCCAGCTCAACCCCGAGAGATGGATAGGTATTTTTTTTTAAGATACTAAGACAACATGGACTCAAAGAATTCTCTGTCATTTGCTGGGTCCAACAACAAGAATTTAAGTTTCTCATGATGCTACATTGCATAGAAGCTAAACAAGAAGAAAAATTAAGACCATATTACAGTAGAGCTTGTCCAACTATATAAATTCTGCTTGATTTTAATCTTATGAGAAGGTAAACTTTAATTTCAAATTCTGGGCAAATAGAGCTTGCCAACCCTGAGATTTAGGCTATCTAGGAGAATAAAATTGTCAAACTCAAATCTTCACTTCCTTCAGGGCTTCCTTAGCAAATCCCTACGGCTCTGAATCTAATGAATGTAAATTAATTCTGTTTATACGCTAAGGTGAGCAATTGTAATATCTAAAATATTAAACAGGCTTTTTAGGATATATTAAATATTACATTTTTTATAAATTTTTGAGGAAACACACCCCTCCACAAATGCACATCTACTTCATATAGTAATTCAAATGTTAATCAAATGATAATGTGCTTCACTCATGGAATCTGGACAGGTCAAGCTCTATTCCAATATGAAAATATTGCAGTTGGAGTCTACAATAAAAAAAAAACATCATTTAAAACAGATTAAACACACAAAATGAAAGACACTGCGGCATGTATGCAAGAAACAAATCTTGAAAACTTTGAACGCATATATCGAATGCATTTGTATGTGATCCAAGCCTAAGAGAGATTATGCTGTGCCAGTTATGCGCCTACAAGTAGGCCAGCACATTCGATTTCTGCTACGCTTTTATTTACTAGGGTAGCTTCCCTAGGTCCCTACCTCAGTCGCCTCTTATCGCCTGTGTGGTGCCGGGGGCCGCAAAGAATAACACCACTGCAACCTACAATGCATGTCGTAAGAGGCAACTAATGTGGGCACTAGGATGCTACCTAGTAAATAAAAAGCATCGCAGAAAATGGATGTGCTGGCCTACTTGTAGGAGCATAACTGGCACAACGTACAATCGCTCTTAGGCTTAGATCACATACAAATCACGCAGAGTGGCTGACAGGTGGTGGATATGGAGCGTTCCAAAAAGGTGCCTCTTATGACATGCTTTGTAGGTTGCAGTGTTCCTATTCTTTGCTCCCATTGTGAGCCCCGGCAACACAAAGGCGAATCTTACAAACAGAAACAATTGCAACATTTAAGGAAACCACACATTTTGGATAAAATTTTACGCGTGTACTGGCCGACTACTATCTCGAACCAAGAATTGCTTGCACGATGCCAACAAGAGAATATGGGCACTATCATCCGAAGACGACGCTGGAGATGGATTGGACATGTGATGCGCATGGAGACTGGCTCCGACATGAAAACTGCACTGAGATGGACTCCAAAGGGTAGGCGAAAGCGTGGAAGACCCAAGACGACCTGGAGGAGAACGATAGAGCAAGAACTGAAGGAAATGAATCATAGCTGGAACACAATACAGAGGAAGGCCATGAACAGGGAAGAATGGTATACGTTGTTGCTGCCTAAACGCCAAGGGCGTAACAGGCTAAAGAGAGAGACACATTTTGGAAAGACATAGAAGACAGACATAAAGCAGAAATGCTGGTATTGGTTAAAAACAAAATATAAACAGGAATAATGGGAAACTGTTTTACTCAGAGAGATCACATTATACAATTACTATTGTCCACAGGACAAGTACATCTCCCTATATAGACAGAACATACCTGCAGCAGCCATATGTTCACTGGTACGTATAGGTTGGAACCCCACAAAGGGTATCTGCATGGACAGAAGAAGTCCCACTATGTAGAAACATGAGTATGCTGTGGAAATAAGAAATATGTTAGTCAATAAAAAATTTGAATAGTAATAATAATAATAATTCCTCTTGTACCGTTATACGTTACATAGGGCCTGCAAGTAATTTCTCCATACCGCTCTATCCTGGGCAACTCGCTCAATCTCCTCCATGGAACTGAGACTGATACTTACATTATATTAAATATTTATTACACCAATTAATAGTATCAAGGTGACTTCTTCGAATGCTCCATATCAACAACTTGTTAACCATGCTGTGTGATGATTTGTATGGCTGTGTGATTTGTATGTTATCTAAGCCTAAGAGCGATTGTATGTTGTGCTCTTACAAGTAGGCCAGCATATCCAATTTCTGCTACACTTTCTATTTACTATTCTTTGATTCCTATGGGCCCCAGCACCATATGGGCGATCAAAGCGACTAATATGAGATAAAGAATTTCTAACACTCTAAACATTACATAACTAATATCAGATGAAGATCACACACTCCAAACATATATGACTGGTATCAGATCACACATCTCACACTCTGATCATAAACTGATAGAAAAGCCTTGCAATATGATCGTAGATGAAAACTACTGACATCTCATTCACATCTCTCTCTTCACCCTTCGCCTCTAGGGAAGCATAGGTCCGCAACCAAGGCCTTCCAAGCCCGCCTATCCAAGGCCATCCTTTCCAGATCTCGCCACTCTCTCC
This sequence comes from Arion vulgaris, assembly GCA_020796225.1. Classification (NCBI taxonomy): domain Eukaryota; kingdom Metazoa; phylum Mollusca; class Gastropoda; order Stylommatophora; family Arionidae; genus Arion; species Arion vulgaris. The sequence continues at coordinate 10,260,379 of CM036772.1, forward strand.
CCGTCCTCTTGCATTCCATCTCTAACTCCCGCCTCCAGGTGTTTCTGGGTCTTCCCTTACTTCTATTGCCCTGGGGTTCCATCGGAGAGCCTGTCTCACGATGCTGTCAGGGAGTTTCCTCAGTGTGTGTCCTATCCATCTCCACCTTCTGCTCATTATCTCTTGTTCCACCTGCCCTATCCCACAGTTCTCTGTTTGTGGTCCTGTCGTACCATCTCAGATGGAGTATCCTGCGTAGGCATCTATTGATGAATCTCATTCACATACTTTACAAATATATCCAACAAAACAAGGCTTCTATGATGAATTTTGTATCCACATTGGATACTGTTTCATCAAAGAAACCAAAAGTATTGTCTGTGCCTCATTTTGTGGGTTTATCTAAGAATTATTAAGACTATTTGTGTTTCACTTGGTGTGTGTTTGAATCTGTCACTAGGATTGCTTGTGTGTCTCCCTTGGTGTGTTTGCCTCAGTCACTAGGATTGCTTGTGTCTCTCTTGGTGTGTTTGTCTCAGTCAATAGAAGTACTTGTGCGCATCTCCCTTGGTGTGTTTGCTTCAGTCATTAGGATTGCTTGTGTCTCCCTTGGTGTGTTTGCTTCAGTCACTAGGATTGCTCATGTGTTTTTCGGTCACTAGGATTACTTGTGTGTGTCTCACTTGGTGTGTTTGTCTCAGACCCTGGAATTTCTTTGCTTGTGTCTTATTTGGTTTGTCTCAGCCTTAAGGTTTGCTTGTGTCTCACTGTATGTTTCTAGAATGCATCACATATAAGTGAAGCAGGGTCTAAATTGTGTCCCCAAACCTTGACATCTCTATATCCTGCGTAAAAAAAACTCAGCAATACAGTCCCAACAATGTATCAGAATTGATAAATAGAACACACAACTATAGACTTGTTCACCAACCTGTGTATATTCTCTGTGAGTATCTTCCCATAAGGAGTAGAACAAACACATGCAGTGGTATCAGGTTGATGATGAAAACATAACCTCCCCATGCAGACACCTTAAAACATAAACAACAGTCTATATATTGTATATTCACAAAATTATGTGTGCAATGTGAAAATAGTACTTGTCATTTTTTAAACGAATATTGTGATGCACAGGGTTGACTTCTTCTTGTGTTTATCCGCTATGAATTAGGTGTAGTCAGGCGCTTCTGACTGATTTTTGCGTGAAGGCATGCTTTCTCCCGACTTCAGGTTCATATTTTTCCTTCATCACAAACGTTAATGGTAAGTAAAGAGGGTTATGCATGAAGCTAGTTGCTTTTTCAGGTGGTACGATCATTCAATCTACCATTGTTCTAAAAATGTCATAAGAAAAACAAAATTCCATTTTTTTACCGACTACATTTGGTTATTGGTAAACAGAATGATGTCTACTTCCTGGTCAGGTTTGCTTTTCCAGATGTCTTATGAAGGTAGATAAGACTATACTTATTTCTTTAAATGAAAAGGAATCCGAAAGATGTTCAATATGCACATGGAACATCCATGTTTTTCTTCTACCAGACAGGACTAAATGCTTGACTTCATCTGCACTGAGGTCATGGTCACGAATACTTTTCATAAGAAGTGGAAACAAACTCAAAAACTTTTGGTGCAGAAGGACAGTTTAACCTCCATGATAGGATGACCCAACTGCTGGCATCATTGAAAGGTAGTCATAGAGTGTTTCAGTACCTCCTAGGTGTCCATTTACAAGCATTTTTTAAGCAAGCATACCTGATTTTTCATTGCTAAGTACCCTTATGTGTCCAAGACAGCATATCCATATAAGATCGCTGAGGTTAGGGGACATTTAATAGTTAACATTCACTCATATTGCAGTAATTGTGTACAATATTCTTCTTCTTCTGTGATCATTCTGGTACGAGTCATAAACTGTACGGTGTATGGTCTTGCAGTGCACTTTAGGTCTTCACCAGTCCCCAACAGTTTGTTGTGAAAAGCTGTTCCAGATGGCCAGATTTCCATTCTCAGTGTTCCGTTTTAAGTATGATTTTATAAATTCTGCCCATTTTTGTTTAGTTTGCTAAATGTTTATATTACTTTTGACATTCTAAAAAATGAGACTCACAAATAAACTTGCTCTAGATTACTACAAAATATTAAATTTTTTACTAAATATTTATTTTGATAAGTGAAGTGCATTTTCAAAAAGAAAAGATAAATATACCATGTAAAAATATGAAAGCGCTGAGCAAACAGACCAGAAAACCTGACCAGTCTTGACAGATTTGATCTGTGAATGAAGAAAATAAATTATGCTAGAAACAATGTTTATGAATGACAGAACAAACACTTGGATAATTTAATTAAACAGTGAAAGAACAAATTTGAATTAGATAAAACATATACCCAACACAATGCAACACTGGTCAAAGAAAAATATGAGCCTAAAAACTGTATTCCCAATACATAAATACACCAGATGGTATGAAAACTAGTTGTTTAGATATCCCACTGCTGCTGTTTGCAGATGTTCATTTAGTTTGCGTGAATGTTTGCTCTCCTTATCACCCAGTGTCCATCGCCAGCCAGGCAAGCCTTACACCAACTTCAGAGGTATTTGTAATTTAGATTACCGAGTAAAGGATCATGGTCTCCTGTAGTCCAACCAGGTATGATATGCATACTGAGTATTTTTTGCTCAAACTGGTCTTAAACTATGGAGTTTCCACACATAGAGTGTGTTATGAACTTCGCTATCGCCAGCCCCGTTTGTGGACACTATTTTTTCTTAGACGCTCCATATCGACCACTTGTTAAACCACTCTTTGTGATTTGTATGTGATTTGAGACTAAGAGCGATTGTATGTTGTGCTAACTATGCGCCTACAAGTAGGCCAGCACACCTGATGTCTGAAATGCTTTTTATTTACCAGGGTGGCTTCCCTAGGCCCCTACATCAGTCGCCTCTTACAATATACCTTGTAGGTCGCAGTGTTACTATTCTTTGCTCCCCTTGCAAGCCCCGGCAACACACGAACGACAACATGTATAAAAATATGTTCTTTATTTTGAACAACTTATTTCCTTATATTAGCTTATCTAGCTAGACATCACAAGGAATAGTTTGCTGGACACATCTGAAGAATATATGCATCAGTCATTATTTCAGAGATGTCTTAAAAAAGAAAAAGGGTCTAAAGAAAAAGGGTCTAAATGAGAAGGATTGACTTCATTGCACTGGGTTTCCTCACAAGGCTCCACCCCTTTCTGCAGAAATGGCAAGCCATCTGCCATTAGCATTGCACAAACTCTGCAACTCCAACAACAATTCTAGGGATCCCGGAAAAATGCACATGTGAACTGAAGCTGGAAGTGAACTGAATTTGAACACACAATTTTCAGAACGCAAGGCAAATGTCTAAATCAATTCGCCACAGAGCCCTTATATCTGTAATTCAGTGATGTGTTATCCTATAGTCAATCACTGCCTAAGTACTTGTGGACCAAATGCCACACTACGTGGCTTTCAGTTGGATGCCATTTTTTACCAAGAGCTACACAAATGACTAGTAAAAACATGGCTACATATAAACATAGCTATGGCTGACATGTTCTGTCTTTGTTGGGGTCGCATAACAGACAATACTGAAGTAATAGATCTACCTAAATAACAGATTAAAAAAGCATATTCCTAAATAGATTAAAAAACCATACAGAGGGTACATACCCATAGATAATATGTGAACATGAGGGCAAATATGGCAATTCCCTCATTGTCATAGCTTCCTGCTACAGATCTGCTAATATAGCCAGGAACTAGGAAATGAAAATGACAGTGATATCTAAATCAAGTTATGTTAAACAAACACCTTCCGGGATATGAGAGAAAGGTACATGATAAATGACTGGTAACACTGAGAGTGTGGTTTGTTGTTGCTCTGTCAATCACTTATTAACCAATTTGTGTGATCTGTGTGCGTTTTATGTGTACACAGTATCCCGGATGAGTGCCTACAGCCCATCCAAATTTGCAGGTACATGATATTCAGGTTCACCACCCTTGCCCACGAGTCTCCCATTGCATACTGTGCAGAATTCGTTCATTCGAGCATCAGATTTGCATTTACTCTAAAGTGACCACTTTTCAACCACTCCTTGTAACTTGGATATGATCTGCACAATGTGCCAAGACCATTCTGGGTAAGGAGCATGCTCCAGCATTTTGGGATATGTTTGCGTCTCCCCAAGGAATTAGGAGCTTTCACTCGGCACTATTTTCCTGTGAGGTTGTACTGAGGTAAATACTACACACAAGAAAATAATAAATCAGATACAATTCGCACTCAGAGCACACCCTTATGTGCAAAGTTCAGCTAAAAGTGAAAGAGCACTTACACAGTAGCTCATATGACACTCGGAACTTCTAGGTACACATTTTCAGCTGGATGTACCAAGGATTTAACTGCACATATTCAGGTCCTCTGTTGTGTTATGTTGTTTCCCATGGGAAATATGTGGTGATGGATTCTATCATTTAACATCAAAAAAAAAAAAAGGTGCAAAATAAAGAGATAAATATTTATTAATTTCGAGAAAAAAGTATTTTTAAAAACAACAATCTGAATAGTTTCGAAAAGAGAACAGTCATCACAATCATTTGCATTTTCAATTTAACAGAAAAAATATATTTGGATATGTACATTTACTAAAGCTTCTAATAAACTTTACAGTGATATATCTGTAGCTGTTTTAAGAGTCTGCAACCAATATAAGAAAATATTCAATAGTTGTCTTTCCATTCATGGTTGGTATACAGAAGTCGTTCTGTTTTTTCTTTGTAGGTTCTAGAATAAGGACTTATAAACGGCTAATCTTTGTGAATTAAACCATTGAGTGAATGCATGTTTAGCTATGTTTACGGCAAAGCTGTGATATCCGCATCTATCTGTCCAGCACATCCAATTTCATCTTGTACTTTTGTGTAGGTTCACTCTCCCTAGTCCGAGACAGCTTCCATGCTGTCTACAAGGCAACAATTTATTCAGGTTTGATTTCTCTAACCTAACAATCTCCACAGAGCAGCAGCTGTTCTTTGTAGCGCCATCCTAGATGCTGAACCAGTCATGTGGAAAGTGTTACATGTAAGAATTAGGACCTGTCATTTAGTACATAAGTGCCTTACTACAAACGAACACCACTCCTGATACATAAAAAAATATATGTGAATACTAAAGTAAATCTCATAAGAACTATTTTTGGGTCAACATTATGTTATCAATGTCAAACGTTGCTCACAGCAGCTACTTTGCAGAAAATTATAATAGAGATGAGATGTCTTCGAAGAGCTGCAGAAAAAACAATGAGAGATAAAATTAGAAATGAAGAAATTTGAAGAAGTTGTCTAAAGTCGAAGAATTTACTTCATTGCACCGGGTTTTACCCATTATGACTTGGTCCCTCTCCACAGAAATGGCCCACCACCTGTCGAGAGTATTGCACAAGGCATGGCGTAGCTCCAGCAACAATCCTAGAGCCCTGGAAAAATTCACTCGTGAACGGAAAGACGCGGTCTGTATTTGAACATGCAACCTTCGGAGCGCAAGACAAAGCTACTAGAAGACTACAAATGAAACCAGTCATGAACAAAGACATTGTATGTTTGCTAGTTAAGTCTCTAGAACATGGACAGTACAATTTTCTCAGGTAATAGCCATCTCTAGTATAGAAAAGATGTGTATTTGTCTACCAACATATACCACTTCTCTAATCAAATATGGCTTCCATATATTTACCTATAGCAATGAAACAGGCAGCAAACAAGCCAGCTCCAGGACTCCAAATCTCCTTGGTAAAAAGGTAAACTGACATGGAGGTCATGCCACTATAGGAAAGACAAATAATAATAATCTCACTAAATTAAAATATGTGATCACAAATAAATCAAGATCACATCTAATATATAAATATATATTTATAAATATATGAAATTGGAGAAATGTCCGGTCAACCACCTGTAACAACTATTATAAGATAGGAAAGATGGAGATATGTTGAGCATATGAGAAGAAATGTTCACAGAATCACACGGCAGGTATTAACGTAGGAGACAATGGGTTCAAGAAAGTAAGGACGCCCTAGGGAAACAAACTTTACTGAAAGGTGAGAAATATCGCACTCAATTCCATATGGGAGGTTGAACGGGTTACCTAGGATAGAGCAGTATGGAGAAATTGCTTGCAGGCCTTATGCAACGTATAATGGAACAAAATGAATATAATAATAATTTGAATATATTCATCATCAGCAGGTGTCATGTCTACTGCAGTTGGCGATCACTGATTGTCCATCCTCTCTATTGTGTTCCAGCTGTGATTTCTTTCGGTTCCAGTTCTATTGTTTTCCAGATTATTTGGGGTCTTCCCCATTTCTATTTACCCTCTGGTTTCCATTTCAGTTTTGTAGAGTTAATCTCCATGTGTAATACATGTCAGATTCAGCTTCGTCTCTTTTTTTCTTCTTCACCTTTCAACTCCCAACGGAGCACATGTCTTCAACAAACGTCTTCCAGCTCTTTCTCTCTCTTGCCATCCCTTCCAATTCTTTCCATGTTTTACCTATCCTTTTAACATCAGCTTCCAACTCTCTTCTCCAGGTCTGTCTAGGCCTTCCCCTACTCCTCTTTCCCTGCGGGTTCCAAAACAGTGCTTGTCCTGTAATGCTTCCGGCTGGTCTTCTCAATGAATGCCCTATCCATCGCCAGCGTCTCTTCAATAGCTCTTTCTCAACTGGTATCTGGTTAATTCTTTCTCTGAGTTTCGTCTCTTTTGGATGATGATATATGTTTTCTTGCTGTCTTGGTTAGAGCTCCTGACCTGAACATGCATAAGATCTTTCACATACAAGTTGTATGGAAGGTGGAAAGTTTGAACATATCTAGCTCTGTCATTCTTCACCATACAGTAACGTTAATGCCATGCAGTGAAGTTAATGGCATACAGCTGCTGCATATATTGATCTTTATTGTAACGATGTATTGGACTGATTTCCATACCATCTGAAGTGTCATGAATGCATGATTGAATTTGATGATTTTCAGTCCAACCATCTGGCTGCACTAGTTAAGGCGACGTGTATTTTTCTGAATACCTTCATATGTTTGAGATATAATTGTACCTCTGAAGTTGGAGAAAGGTCTGCCTTTATGGCGAGAAACCAATAAAACGGTAAGCAGGCTTTCACGCAAAAATCAGTGAGAAGCGCCATACCAAGTGCCATGGCTACGCCTGAATTCATAGCAGGCGAATGCAGAAGAAGAAGATATAAGTGTGATGTCATCAGCAAAATCTAGGTCATGTGAGCGTCCATCTGATACCTCTTACCTTAACTTCAGTTGATCTCACTCTTCTTTTTTTTTTCTTTAATCCTGTTTTGCCTCACAGCGTCAGGATAAGAAAAGATTTATAGAACTGGCTTTTGTGTGCTCTTTATAAACAGTATATTTCTGTTTATCCTCTGTTATCTCTGAGGTCCACCTTTTGCGTGGACAGCCTTTTGCAGTGTATCCACTGTATTGGAGTAACATTGTTCTTTGAGGCGCGCACTGTCTGTTCAAAGAGCAATGTTACTCCAATATAGTGACTAAAATGAAATATAATTAAACCATTTTACAAACAATGAAGATATTGCCAAACAATCCAAGAAGACTATGTGCTTTTAACTGTTGAATATCGCTAATAACATCGGTACTGAACTTCATCAAGAAACAACAAATTATATGGTTCAGCCATGTACATAGATTACTAAGAGACAGTGATCATCAAAAAGCAATGCTACTCCAATACAGTGGATACAAAGCAAAAGGCTGTCCACGTAAAAGATGGACCTCAGAAATAACAGAGGCTATGAAAACACTATTTATGAAGCGCACACAAAAGTCTGTTCTATAAATCTCTTCCTATCATGACACTTTGAGATACAACAGGATTGGAGAAAACAAAACACAAACAATATCACTATCTTAGACATATTAAACATGGCTGAAGAAACATCAAGTCTTACCTGAAAATCGGTGCCAGAAATACACATATGTCTCTTATATGGATTGGAATATTCAGTAGATTCAGGACCCAGTGTATTGTGCCTGATGTGACCATGAGGCCTGGGTATACCTTGGCAATACAAATATTTTTCTAATATAAACTTTGCAATCAATTTTACTCTTATGTAATTATTTCAATGATAAGCTTAGGAAAAACAATGGAGAAAGTGTGGTATGAAATATGTCTTGTCTATTGTTATTCTATCTATTCTCTAATCCTGTTTTGTCTTTCAGCGTCCTGTCGAAAAAGGAGACACCTGGAGTGAGCCTCTCTATGCGCCTTGTCTTTCTCTTCTCCAGTCCTGATTTGTCTCACAGCTTCAGGGTAAGAAGATGTTATTATTCCGAATATAGTCAGTCCTTGACTTTCATGTGTTTTTAGATAATGTTTGCAACATACAGACATCCTAGAAACTGACCCAGAAATGTGGAACCCATAATACCAGAGCCATGGACATGCTACCAAAACACGGCCCAAATACACCTAGAAGTCTCAGGAATAATCTCCCCAAAAATACAAACAGAGACAGAGCAAAGAGCCATTTCACTCCAAATGCTGCGAGAGCAATATCCCACCAGCACATGGACACATGTGTTCACAGATGGCTCAGCTACAGATGCTACCAGAAAAGGAGGCAGCGGAATCTACATCACTCACCCTCAAGGAAACACACTCTCTGGCAGCAGGAGAAACATGCACCAACTTTAGAGCAGAGGCAACAGCCCTTCTCGCAGCCATACAGATTCTCAACGACCAGCAAGTGTCAGCAAAAATATTGCAGTCTTTAGCGATTCAAGATCCGTTCTCCAGGCTATCTCAAGTCCCAGACAAGACAAGCTCATTCAGGACATACGGCAAAATATCAGCTTGTTGTCAAAAAAAAATCCGAACTGGTCTTACAGTGGATACCAGCTCACTGTGACATACCAGGAAACGAAAAGGCTGACAAACTCGCAAAGGCTGGGGAGCCTAACACAACACCACCCAACACAAAGTTTTACAGAAGCAAAGACTCTCCTGAAACAATCCAGGAAAATGATCTGGAGAAAAACAAATGGAGGATACAGGCCAGAGCACTACAGTATAAATACACTAAACAGAAAAGCACAGACCACAATCTTCAGACTTAGAACGGGACACTGCAGTCTCAGAGCACACCTCCACAGAATGGGTCTCAGGGACTCGGCGGCCTGCACCTGTGGAGCACCAAAGCAGTCCCCAGAGCACATCCTGCAAGACTGCCCTAGTCTGAGTAGTGAGAGATTGGAGATCTGGCCAACAGAAACAACACTACAAGACAAACTATGGGGAACCGTGAAGACCTCAAGCGCACCGCCCTGTTTATGACACATACCGGAGTAGTCGCATAGCAAAAGTTGAATGCAGAAGAAGAAGAAGATAATGTTTAAAAAGATAATGGTGATTAGATTTATACAAAGTTAAAATTCCACAATGTTGTCAATGAACAAGGAAAGCTAACTGCAAACACTGTTTGTTTCTGAACTCACTTCTTAGGCTTGTCTGGGTTCAATTCAACAGTGAGATGGGAATTTTTACAACCGTAACAACTCTCAGGTCAACCCAGCCTCAAATGGGTACCAGGAAAAGCAGTGGGAAGTAGATGTTGACCACATCCCCCATCATGTGCTAAGTGTCAATGAAAAATATGGGCCTAACACGGTATTACTCTATATACCATGCGGTATAATAGTGGGGAAAATACTTCGTTTCTAATGTAATGATCCTCTTGCCTTCAATATGGGACACATGCCTAGTGTATATTAGAACTTAGCATGACCAGCAAGCATTCTGGGGATGATGAAAGCATATGAAACCCCTACCATTGCTTTTGTATCAATGAGCAGCACAGAAAGCCCTATCATCCCCTAGTACTAGACGTCCAATTCTGGTTCCTGTCAGGGGTGGGGTGAAAATTGACAGACACACTAGTGTGTTTTTCTTCGAACACTCCATATCGACCACTTCACCACTCTTTGCGATTTGTATGTGATCTGTGACTAAGAGCGATTGTATGTTGTGCCAGTTATGCACCTACAAGTAGGCCAGCACATTTCTGCTATGATTTTTATTTACTAGAGTAGCTTTCCTAGGCTCCTACCTCAGTCGCCTCTTACGACATGCCTTGTAGGTCGCAGTTTTGCTATTCTTTGCTCAACTTGCAGACCATGGCAATACACGGGCACAATGCTATGTATAAGTACTACATGACATTGGGCTGAAGGGCAAGAGCCCAAGTGCTGCTGGATCATTGTAGAAGAAGGCGTAGATCGCTCAGACAGACAGATGAATAAAGCATATATAATAAAAACTGAATTTAAGAAACAGTGAAAGCAGACCGAACTGCAGATGACAAAGCACACTACCACCTAGTGTCCTGCAAATATCATTTTCTTTAGACTCATTAAGTTACTTATGCAGAAAGCTAAAAATTGACAGGGAATCAGATTTTGGCATTTGTGAACTGAGCTCTGAAACTGCAGAACACATATTTTAAGAGTCCCTACCAAGATGGTAGATGAAGCCTTCTTGAGGAACTGAAGGGGGCTAGATTATCCTGGGTGACCCATAAAGAAAACAGAGACCAGGAAAAGTGGCGAACAACTGTTGAGACCCTATGATCCATGAGGAGCGGAGAGGAATAAGTAACAAAGACGGTACTACTTTCAAATCTTAGGGGTTTATAAATGACCTGAATGGTTTCTATAAATGACCTGAAGGGTTCTATAAATGGCCTGAATGGTTTATATAAATGACATGAATGGTTTCTATAAATGACCTGAAAGGTTTATATAAATGATCTGAAGGGTGTATAAATGACCTGAAAGGTTTCTATAAATGACCTGAAGTGTGTATTAATGACTTGAATGGTTTCTATAAATGATCTTCTTCTTCTGGTTCTCACTAGATTGGAATTTCGGATTCTCTAATAAAGGCAGCCGCCTGCCTCAGATTATCAGCCACGACATACAGTTTGTCTTGGACGCTGGTGTAAGTAGGCCACCTCTTTCTTCTCAGGTCTGCATACTGGGGGCAGTTCTGTAGGATATAATTCCTATGATTTCTGCTTCCCCATTTGTGTTGACCTCCTACTGCAGTAAATTTTAGCCACCCTCGTGGTGGTAGGTCTGACATTCTTACTGCATAGCTAAATCTCCAAGGCAGATTTGAGGCCGTAGAATCCGTTATCCCATTCCTCATTGTGAGGGGTGCACCATGTTATGCGCCTTACGGCCTAGTGCATCCGTTTTCTGCAAGCATTTGTTTCGGGTTAGCATTCCCTAGCGGATACATGCATCCGATTTCATCCAAACCTCCTTAGTCGCCTCTTACAACATGCATGGCAGGTAACAGTGACTCTATTCTTTACACCCCAAATTTGGGCCCCGGTAACCAACCGGGCGCTATAAATGATCAAATTGTTTCTATACATGACATAAAGGGTTTCTATAAATGACCTGATGGGTTTCTATAAATGACCTGAAGGGTTTCTATAAATGGTCTGAAGTGTTTCTATAAATTCTTCTTCGAACGCTCCATATCGACCACTAGTCAACCACTCTGTGTGATTTGTATGTGATCTGAGCCTAAGAGTGATTGTATGTTGTGCCAGTTATGCGCCTACAAGTAGGCCAGCACATCCAATTTCTGCACTGCTTTTCATTTACTAGGGTAGCATCCCTAGGGTCTACATCAGTCACCTCTTACAATATGCATTGTAGGTAGCAGCGGTACTTCTTCTTCTTCTTTGCGTTCGTTCTTACGACCAATTTTAATCACTCTTTGTGATATGTTTGATCTTTGCCAAGAACGTGTATACGTTGCACATTGGTTTGGTAGGCCCTAAACGCATATATTTCTACAGGTTTAGGACATGTGCATCCGATTTCAGCCAAATCTCCTTAGTCGCCTCTTACGACATGTGTGGCAGGTAACAGTGGTTCTATTCTTTGCACCCCAAATTTGGGCCCCAGTAACCACTCGGGCGGCAGCATACTATTCTTTGCTTCCCTTGCGGGCCCTGGCACCACACAGGCGGTTTCTATAAATGACCTGAAGGGTTTCTATAAATGACCTAAAGTTTTCTATAAATCACCTAAAGGTTTCTATAAATGACCTGAAGGGTGTCTATAAATGATTTGAAACTAATCATACAGCTCTCTAAAGTTACTGGTGGTGGTGTAATTTGATGACTGACAGAAGAATAACAAACTTATTCATAATACTTACAGTGCCTCCTACAATCCTTCCCAATGGATACCATGCTCTATCGTCAAACCAGTTTAAGAAATTGTAGAATCCATTTTCTACCATATAATGAGTTGCTCGATAGTTGAACCTGAAATGAATTATTAATGCATTCAGTTTTATCTCAGCTTACAAAATGACTATATATAGATGATCAATATTTTATCGCTTGACATTGTGTTATGCTGGTAAAGTTCTGTTATGTTTTCATCTCATATTGAGATTTCATTTCTAGAATTGCCATTTTCTTGATCACTTGTTGTGTTCACTTGAAATATTGCCTATATACTCAATGTTGACTTTTGTATCTTCTTCGAATGATCCACATCGACCAGTTGTTAACCATTCTTTATGATTTGCTTGTGATCAGAGCCTAAGAGTGATTGTACATTGTGCCAGTTATGCACCTACAAGTAGGCCAGGATGTACGATTTCTGCGACACATTTTATTTACTAGGGTAGCTTCCTAGGTCCTACATCAGTTGCCTCTTACGACATGCCTTGTAAGTCGCAGTGTTACTATTCTTTGCTCCCTTGAGCGCCCGACATCACACAGGTAGTCTCTTGTACAAACTTCAGTCTTTTTTTAGCTCATAATAATGCACTACATATATGGCCCATAAATGTTAGTTATTGAACTGACCTGCCAGGAACTATAGATTTTTTAGTCTTATCTGCAAAATTAAAAATTTATGCAACAAAGCAAGCTGTAATCTCTTGCGTGATTCTTCTTCTGCAACCAGTTCCCTATTCTTAGAGATCTTAAATGCGAGAAGAGTTGTCTCTATGATTTCAGTTGTTAGCAGGAGGTTCTTGCAGGTGTCCCACAATTTCTCTTTCAGATTAGTCTGCCATGTTTGAGACATCAAATCATTGAGGAGGGTGCAGGTTTGCAGGATGTGTTCAGGAGTCTGGGGGCCCCTTTTGGCATGGGCATTGGTCAGCTTTCAGTTTTCGAAGATGGGCTTACAGTTTGCAGTATTCTGTGCGGAATCTAAAGATGGTAGTTCCTGCCTAACCTTAAGATTGGGTCTTGTGGGCAATTGTTGCCTGTTCTATGACTCCATGCACATTAGTATTCCCCTTTATTAAGTATTTTTGCTTTTCTCTGTGAGATTCTGTTATGCAATTGTTTCTTTTTGGTGCCTGCTTTCAAAGTCTGACAGTTGTCTGTTACCTGCAATGCCACAGTGTGCTGGAATCCATTGCAGTGATACTGTATTGTTGGCGAACAGCTGATTTAGATCTTCTTCAAATGCTCCATATTGACCACCTGTTAAACCACTCTGTGATTTGTATGTGATCTGAGCCTAAGAGCGACTGTATGTTGCACCAGTTATGCACCTACAAGTAGGCCAGCAGATCAGATTTCTGTGACCTTTTATATTTACTATGATAGCTTCCCTAGGCCCCTACCTCAGTCACCACTTACGATATGCCTTGTAGGTCACAGTGTTACTATTCTTTGCTCCACTTGTGGGTCTCGGCGACACACTGGCGGTTTAGGTGTTCAATAGCAGTTCTTGTTAAGAGGTTCTTTTTGTAGCATCTGGAGAGCTGCTGAGTGATTCACATAACGATATATGTGCTTTATGTTGGTACTAACGCTGTTTTGTTGAGTATATGATGCCAATAAACCAGAATAATGGCACATGGACATATCCTAATCTCCATCTAGACTTCCCGGGTAGTACACCTTGGCACAAAAAGCAAAGAGAAGGATATTCTAAAATACCTCTGATATTTTGCATGCAGAGCTATGATGTCCAAAAACAGGACATGCAGTCTCCATAAAAGATGGAATATGCCCTGCCCTAACTGGTGTAGTTGCCCAGCAATGGAAAAGGGACATGTGCATATCATATAGTCAATGACTATGGCCAAACATCTTCCATATAATGGGACTGTCATTGTGGATAATAGATGTCATAGAGCTCACCTCTCTCTGGAGTTTTGAGCATGAAAAATTGTTTGCAAAATTAAGAAAAAATATAAATGTTCTGCATGCCCTGAACATTTAAGGAACAATGGCTTGAACGCAACATCATGTCACTGAGAATGAACTATGTTGGTTACATTAAATGTCACAGTGGTTTGGAGAGAACAGTAATGGAGGGTATGGCTACTGAAAGACAAGTCAGGGGATGGCCAAGATATCATGTCACATTGGGAATTCCCATGTATGCTTCATCCTCTGCTGCAGCAGTCATCCTAAAGTCCACCTGCTCACTTTACCCATGAGAAGTTAATTAGTATATCTTCTCTCTCTCTACCATGAAGATGACAATACCTGGCATGTCCCGACTTAACTCCTAATTCTCGCAATCATTCCAGTGTCTGAGACTAGCCCATATCAAATAAATGAGTGCATACTGCAAGTATGACATAAACTATGTCCATACTTCTGCCAGCTTGAGTATCCATGGCATTATCCATGGAATAATCCAGACATTATTTGCAAGAAAGTCAGCAAGTACATTGCATTGCACTCCAGCATGTCCAGGTTTGCACAGTCAAGTCAGGGTCTTGAGATGTGACCACCCAATGATGTCCACCCATTCCCCACGCAGACTTCCACACTCAATCCTTTGAAGCCTATCCATAGAGACTGATATGGTAATCGCATTGGCGGTCCGTTGTTCAGCAACCCATGAGAGAGCCCTGGAGGGAGCTATGATCTCTATATCTATGCTCGATGTTGTTGTCTCTAAAGTGCCACAGTCGTTAACTGTGCACCTGTTTCGTTGTGCTAAATAAGCTAGTAAATGCTAATCTAGTTCAGCGTCTGACAGAGCCATCAGTATATTATGGATAGTTATCTATCACCCTTAACACATCATAGGTCAGTGCTGTCCAAAGCTTTTATATATTGGGACACATCTGACTGATGACTGTGGAGATGCGGACGCTGAGTGGCAATTGCAATAATAAAGTCATATTATTAGTAAAGTCAATCTTCTGCTTCGAACGATCTATATCGACCATATGTTAACCACTCTTTGTGATCTGTATGTGATCCAAGCCTAAGAGCGATTATATATTGTGCCAATTATGCATCTACAAGTAGGCCAGCACATCCGATTTAAGCAAAAAATTTTTATTGACTATAGCAGCTTCCCTAGACCCCTACCTCAGTCGCCTTCTATAACATACCTTGTAGGTCACACTGTTACTATTCTTTGCTCCAATTGAGAGCCCCAGAGTAAAGACAATAAAGGTAATTACAGATGAAAACATAATCTTGACTAAACGTTTATTTTTTTTTTTATATTGCGCTCAGTGGGATGCAAAGGGTTCAAGAAAGAGAGGTCGACCTAAGGAGACCCTGAAACGAACTTTGCTGAGAGAGGCAGGAAATATCGGTCTCGGTTCCATGGAGGAGATTGAGCGAGTTGCCCAGGATAGAGCAGTATGGAGAAATTACTTGCAGGCCCTATGTAACATTATAGGAACGAGAGGAATTATTTATTTATTTATTTTATGAAAACCTGAAACATACTGTTATTCAGAAATACTTTTTTTTTTAATTCTGAGTATCCGTTAAAGGCAGGAGGAGTAAAATAAGGCGCTGGGGATGTATCAAAATGGTGCTGCAGTAGATGATATATTCAAACTATAATTAAGATACTAATATAAATAACTTTGGAGTTTACCCTACAGTCGATACCAGGAAACAACAACATACAGGGAAACGAAAAAGCAAAGAAACGAAAAAGCAGACACCCTTGCAGAGGGGAAGCAAACAGTCCACAACTTGAAAGACCTATAACACTACAGAGTGCTAAACAGGTAATAAAAAATGATAAGTGGCTGAATGAATGAGTAAAACAGGCAGAGCCCTTTTTTAAGCACAATCATCCCAAAAGATGCCATAAATGCCAACAAGTCATTATTTTCTGCCTTAGGACTTGGCATGTTTCAATGAATGACACACCAGCATCGCATTCAACAACCAAAGATTGTCCTACAATGCCACCTGTGTTACTGCTCCCAAGAAACTGTCACACACCATCTCTTCCAGTGCCCTGCATTCAGTGACTTCGCCGCATATGCCTACCGACTAAACAGAAATTAAGAGAACACTATGACAGACCTGTAAATTCGCTGCCATGGCCGCAAGTCAAAGGACAAATGGGCAGATGACTTCTGGATTGAAAAAAAACTAATGAACTTGAGAAATACATTTCCAATTTATATTCACCACTGACTGCGTTACTACACAAACAAACAATCTATGGCAGACTATGGATGATTCTGATTGTTTATAAACAAACACTTCACGATACACTAAAAACGATCTATTATATTATATTATAACTAATATATTCCTAAACTAAATAATTATTGGTTAGTTTGCATTTGTTGCACTTATAAAATGACGTATTAAATAACAGTATACATTGGATTTCTTTTAATATTAACAAGGAAAAGCAGAGACGAGAGATACTGAGATATTGATTGATTCAGATTGAGTTGTTTTGTGTTCGTCGTTACTACAGTATCACTATCGGTAGTTTTCGAGTGGATGCCGGGTTTTCTCCAGAAGCAGAAACATTGTCTTGTGAAATGCATAACTGCAAATAACAGAATTCGAATCGATGCACGGCTTCGAGCAAAATCGTTACGGTTGGACTGGTTACCAGAGCGTGGAAAGGTTGAGCAATTAAAAGAACTACTCATCTACTCAGCCAACAGAACACTGAACAGAGAGACTACTCTGACGGAGACATGAAACGATCACCGATACGATACATAATGAAATGGAAACTAAAGTTAGTTACGGTACATACCATGGGTCGAATTCGTGAATAATGCTTTCAAACCGAATCACTGCAAACAGTCGAGCGCTGAAACCTGCAAGCCATGTTAAAGCGAGTATAAAAAACGACAGTAGACTTTTCCATGCTCCTGGGTTCCACATTGCAAATTTAACGTCGTTTCGGACTACCAGATCGGTGTCCGCCATGTTTATATCAATGTTTCCGCTGCAACGCCACGCATGTCCATCCATCCAATCAAAAGATAGCATGTGTAAACGGATCAATACGGTAAAGTTAAATCACAAAAGATCACATTTCTTAAACGAATAAAGAACACACTCTTATGACTGCTGAGTTGGAAAACTAAATGAAATAAAATATGAATTGAAGAGATTTGCCATGAGAAGATACACAAACAAATGAAGAACAGAGCATTCAGAAGGACGATACATGGCACCACAGTCTATTGTCTCCCTAGGTGGATGATGGAATTGGTTGTCCACTCCTGCCGTTAAGCGTAGAGGTACAATAGATAGTCTCCAGCGCTTTTCCTATCAACAGCGGCGTCAAGCAGGGTGTGTACTTGCACCCAGACTCTTTGGGATATTTTTCTCCCTACTTCTCTCTTATGCTTTTGAATCCGCCGAAGAAGGAATATTTCTCCACACAAGATCAGATGGGAAATTATTCAACATAGCTCGACTGAAAGCAAAGACCAAAGTCCAAAGAGTCACCATCAGGGAACTTATGTTTGCCGATGATGCAGCATTAACATCACACACAGAACAAGGGCTACAACACCTCATGGACAGATTTGCTGCAGTATCAAATGAATTCGGCCTGACCATCAGCATGAAGAAAACAAATATAATGTTCCAGGATATTAGCAGAGCCCCATCTATCAACATTGGTAGTCATACGCTTGAAGTAGTCAACACCTTTACATACCTTGGCTCTGTCATCAGCAGCAACCTCTCCTCGATGATGAAATTAGTAGTCGCATTGGGAAGACCTCCACTGCTATGTTTAAATTAGCAAAGCGTGTATGGGAAAACAGGGCACTCACAAGAAACACCAAAACACAAGTATATAAGGCTTGTGTTATCAGCACTCTGTTGTATGGTAGTGAGACATGGACCACATATGCTAGACAAGAACATCGCCTCACCACCTTCCAAATGCGCTGTCTCATGCGAATATACGGGATCCGATGGAAAGACCACATCTCCAATATGGAGGTCCTGGACAGTGCTGGCATTTCAAGCATGTACAGTTGTACACCTTACTGAGTCAGCGACGTCTGAGATGGCTGGGACACGTGTGCCGTATGAGCGATGATAGAATCCCAAAGAACATTCTATATGGCCAACTCGCGTCTGGTGCTAGACAGCATAGACACCCACTATTACGCTTCATTGACACCTGCAAGCGTGATCTAACTTCATGCGGCATAGACAGGGAACACTGGGAGCGGCTGGCCAAAGACAGGCAAGCATGGTGAGGGGCGGCTCAAAAGAAAAGAAGAAAAACAACATCACATGTGGAGGCAAAAGAGAGCGCAGAGAGAACATCCTATGTATCAGCTCCAGTCTCCAGTTTTACCTGCAACAACTGTAGTGGCAAGGATTGCCACTCCAGAATAGGACATTATAGCCACAAGAAACGTTGTGATCCAGCACAAAACATACTACGTGACGCAATACCTATTGTCTCCTGGGACAAAGAGGCCAATGGTGATGGCAATAGATAGGTAGGGATACCACAGTACAATAGATCAAAACAAGCTATGATATTGTCAACAAGTCGAAGATAGTATTGGTTTGACAATATTGCACCCATGCAATTCTAACGGTGATCAAACACTCCTATCGGATGTTGAATTAATGGTGTACACGTGGATCTTTTTTCAGCGACTCGAACGTTAAAGATAATCCTCATTCTGCACTTCTACATGAAAGCAGAATATCAACAAAGCAACAGCAAAGGCCAGAAGGAAGTTAGCCATCCTGAGAAAATTAAGTGGGACCACATGGAGGGCCAGTCAAAAATACTTACAAATATTTATCAGCAGGGCATACGACCACACATGGAATATGGATCAGCTGCATGGTGTCCATAATCAAATACCACATTAGGAAAACTGGATAATGTGCAAAACCAGGCGCTTCGTGTCATCACAGGAGCAATGAAATCGACGCCAATAGTGGAGATGAAAGAGAGAGCGGGGAATTACAAGCACTTAGAGAACGCAGACACAAAAGTAATGACACAGGCAGAAAAGTGTATGTGTATGCCAAGCCATCCAATGGAAAACAGATTCCAAAATCTAGCAGTGGGATGGCTGAAAAGAAGCAGTTTTATTCATCAGGACAAAAGACTGCATAGGCAAACATTAAACCTAACCAAAAGTTGGCATTCCCCTAAAGATTATGCCAGAGCAAACCCCTTGAAGAGAGGAGACTGAACCAGAAGTATGTTTTAAAAAAGAGTTTTAAAGCCGAAGGATTGACTTCATTGCACCGGGTTTTACCCCATATGGCTCGGTCTCTCTCCGCAGAAATGGCACGCCACCTGCCGAGAGTATTGCACAAAGCACGAACTCCGTTGCTCCTGCAAAAATCCTAGTAGTCTCTGGAAAAAAACTTCACTCGTGAACAGAAGGTCGCCGTTCGGATTCGAACCCCGGACCTTCGATTCACAAGGCAAAGGACTTAACCACTTAGGGCTTAACCACAGAGACCTCCTCAGAAGTATGTATCCAGCCAGAAGTGAAAGGAATACTTGACAAGGATGTGCAGAACAGCACACAACTCAAGGCAGTCACTCTCAGTTTACTTGATGAAGAATACTCACGACCTCTGGATCAGGGTATACACTGATGGTCAGCAGAAAATGCAGTGAAGAATGGAGGAGCAGGAGTGTACATAGAATACCCAAACAACGTTAGAGATGCGATTAAAGTACCAACGGGGAAATTCAGTCACAACTATGATGCAGAAATTCAGGCAATCAAGGTGGCAACTGAGAAACCGTTGAATACCAGACTTGATACATAACCTGTTGTATTTTTGATTGATGCAAAATCAGCACTGCAAGCACTCTAGTCCAGAAAATTGCCAGGTCTACAGACCCTACTGTCTAAATTGTCCGAGAAGCGCAGGGTTGTCTTGTAGTAGATACCCTCTCACTGTGGAATACCAGGAAATGAAACAGCAGACCGATTGGCCAAGGAAGGTGCTGCAGGAGAGCAACTGGATGCACCTGTTACCTACCACCAAAAGAAAAGGATGATTAAATCAATCAGAAAGCCTCAAATACCAACACAAGACGATTACTATAATATTAGCAGATTGGAACAAGCTGTCATTCTGCGCTTAGAACAGGACACAATCGACTCCGTCCCCACATGTATACAAAATTCAAGATTGGCAATTCAGCCATGTGTACATGTGGACATGCCGATCAGACCGAAGAGCACATACTTCAAGACTGCCTCGAACATGATACACTGAGGTAAACTAACTGGCCTGACGAAACAACGCTCGAGATAAAACTACACAGACCTCTGTGTGAGCTACAAAAGACAGTACAGTTTACACAAGAGACAACATTGAATATATAGACAACTAGCTAATTAACCCGGCTAATTAACACGGGTGAAAGTTGTTATTAATCGTTGATGAGGAATTGGGTAAGCCTTTCCAAAAGATGTCATCTAATAGCATGAATTGTATTTTCTGATATTTTTTAAGAAGTGGTTTGAATCTGGTATGTTATCGTTAAACGATTGTAACGTTGATTGGTTCTTGTAATGCTTCACGTCTAATCAAAGTAGCGTCTTCGCATTCTTTTTAATTATTTAAAAATTTATATAGTGTAGTTTGAAACAGAAAAGTGAAGCTGTAAGGACATGGAAACGCAACGAAACTAAGGGATCTAATCCATGCCTATGTTGTAGAGGCCATCTGGCAATTTTTGGATTATATCCCTTTGCCAGTTAAGTTTTCTTAACCGCATGGTTTTTTGTAATCAAAATGGTTGACTTAAAGTTGGATAGGACATCATGAATTCGATTAAAATTTAATTGTAAAGCTAATATTGATCCGATTTCGACACATTTTCTTTTGCTAATTTTATCTTTTAAAGATACAATTTTGAGGAAAAAATTGTGAATATTGGATGTAAACTGAAGCTTTCTATAGGCGGGCACACATCGAGACGTTTTGATTTATAAATAGAGATATTTCAAGCGAACGAAAAGAAGGAAAGAGATAAGAAGAGCGGACTTACAAAAAGGCATATAGATATCAGATACCCAGCGAACTTATCGATAAATATATATATATATATATATATATATATATATATATATATTATATATATATATATATATATATATATATATATATATATATTATACCGACGACTAAGTTACACTGAAATATAGACAAGAGTTAGCCACATAACAATGTTCTCAGACAATTTCATCGCAGAAATGGAGGCTCTAAAGTCGTCATCATAGATTCTTCTTCCCCTTTCAACTCCCAATGGAGCACAATTCTTCAATAAACTTCTTTCAGCTCTTCCTTTCTCTTGCCCTCCCAATTCTTTCCATGATTTACCTATCCTTTTAATATCAGCCTCCAGCTCTCTTCCCCAGGTCTGTCTAGACCTTCCCCAACTCCTCTTTCCCTACGGGTTCCAAAACAGTGCCTGTCTTGCAATACTTCTGGTCGGTCTTCTCAATGTATGTCATATTCATCACCAGCCTCTCTTCCGTAGCTCTTTCTCTCCTGGTATATACTTAGTTCTTTCTCTGAGTTCCTCGTTAGTAATCTTATCATACCATATCAGTCCCTCTATTCTACGTAAACATCCATTAATTGATGGTCTGTAGTTTTCTGCTGGCTTCTTTTGTTGTCTTCCATGTTTGTCATCATAGATTGCACTATAATAAAAGCACCAGATATATTGAAAACTAGTGATTTGTCATTTATAATGGTAACGAAATATCACAAGAGCACAAACGAAGAGATTGGAGATTACCAACTCTCCACAACAGACAAAGATATCAAACTTCTCAAAACATGAGACAACAGCAGCATGAAGCATATTTTGCACACAAAATCTGATTTCTACGACGCTTTTTATTTATTAAGGTAGCGTCCCTAGGTCCATACCTCAGTCGCCTCTTACGATATGCGTTGTAGGTCGCAGTGTTACTATTCTTTGCTCCCATTACGAGCCCAGGCAACACACGGGCGAGCAATTAATGTATTATTCCATTTTTGCCGGGCCATTTCCTTCTGCTTTCATTTCTTATATTTTTCTCGCGATCGTCATTTCTTATATAATTAGGTTTGCTTTCAAGTTCTGATCTGGTGCAATTTTAGCCTTGTTGCCCTGTGTGTTCCATATGGGATGGCTTGTTTTCTATTGATAAATCCATGTTGTTTGTGTTTGCGCAATGTCGAATTAGCACATCTGCAGTTGTTTTCCATGTGAGCGTTAATTGTGATTTGCGACTATAATCCAACCACAGTTCACTTCAAAGTGCTAGATGTGTACATATAATCCGAAAACGGTCAGCACCCACATCTTCGAGTGTCAATGAAAGGTCTGGAAAGGTTTTAAACCCTTTTTTCAATGAAAGGTGATATCAGTAAGACTTCTGTTGTCAAAGCCAAACAAATGTAACACAATATTTGAAGCACAGTTATAATTTACAAACAGTGTAGATACGACTACATTGCACCCAGATTGTGTCGTTCGGTCTATGGCGCATGTTTTCCGTTGAGCCGTAGACTTTTTACGGTAGCTATTGAGTCGTGCAATGCTATCGTTAGTTGGTGAGCAATTTCTGGGATATGTGACTGAGGAATATGGAGAAACCCGGTGCAATGAAGTAAATCCTAGGTACATTGCATTGGATCGAATGGCAAGTTAAACATCTGCTGGATCATTGAAGAAGAGCGCACATCTAGAAGATAAGACAGACACCAGTCGCGAAGAAATCATTGCATTTGACCAGTTAAATATTGCACCATGTTATAGTATCTCTCTCTCTCTCTCTCTCTCTCTCTCTTTTCTTTTTATATATATATATATATATATATATATATATATATATATATATATCTCGATCACCCGACTGATGTAACAGATTTCCCCATAAATTCTGTGGAAATCTGATTCATGCAGCCTTAGTATGGATGGGTTTCGTCACATCTTCAGTACCGTTTGGAGCTCTGGTGCTTATCCTTCGGCGATGTGTCCGGTTTTAGCCAGCGTTTACTGGGTACAGCGTTTATAGCCTTTGGCTGTCGCCAGCCGACCTGCAAGCAGCAGATTATGTTATAATATAACTCACTAGATGTGCCGTCTGTGGCTTAGGGGATAGTGACTCGGTCTATTAACCCCGACGTTCTTAGTTCGAATCACGATGCAGACAATTTGGTTGCAAATTGTTTCGCGTGGATTTTTACAAAAGGACGATGGCATCACATGTTCAGAAAGCAATGGCAAACTACTGAACGTAATAATGCCTAGAAAAATCACAAACAACGTTAAAAAGCTGGGGTTGATTCGTAAAGTCCTGTAAAGGATATGCAATTAACTTTAACTATATGTGGTGCTATAAAGTGGGGTGTAATGTTCACAAAATTTTACCAGTAAACCATATGTACACTTTAACCAAGGGAAGACCAAGAAAAGATCGATAGACAATATCAAGAACACACTACATAAACACGGATATAACACAAGGGTGATTCATCTGGCCCTGGAATGCAAATTAAAGCTTCCATCCCTACGCTTAACGGCAAGAGTGGGTAACCAATTAAATCATCCACCTGAGAAAAGACAATAGACAAGCATGTGTCATTCAGGACAATATTCTTCCATTTTCTTATTCTTTCCGATCCTTTGATGTTTATTTCTTCAGATCTGCTTTCACTGATCTCTGTTCTTAACTTTCTCTTCCCAATTGTTGACTCCTAGTAGTTCTATGTCTACTGCAATGTTATCTTTCCATCATTTTCTTGGTTTGCCTCGCAGTCTCTTCCCTTTCATATTTTTGTGTATATACAGCTTTAGAATCTCTGCGATTATTTCATTATGCCCTATCAATTATCAGTTATATGAGGACTATCATCATATCACTCCGTACATGTAAATAGATGCTCCGATCTCCGCCTCAGCAAATCCAGCAGCACAACACGCCAGTTCGATGTTGATTAATCAATCTCTTTGCATATTCAGTATGTCGTTCTTTTCGGGTTGCACCAGTATTGACACACATCTCTCTCAATCTGGTCAGCGAGTGGTATTCATATCCATGAAACTCCTCTGTTCGGAAAGACTCTCTCAATGCGTGAAGAATGTCATTTCGATCCATGGCAGCTCCTCTGATATTGTAGCCAAGCGAGCTAATCTATCAGCTCGTTCATTAACCATAACTCCTGCATGCCCAGGGACAAAA
This sequence comes from Arion vulgaris, assembly GCA_020796225.1. Lineage (NCBI taxonomy): Eukaryota > Metazoa > Mollusca > Gastropoda > Stylommatophora > Arionidae > Arion > Arion vulgaris. The sequence goes on from CM036772.1 coordinate 10,284,948, forward strand.
AAGAAAGTTATTTCTCTGATCATTGTCTGTACCAGTACCTCCACCCAATTGCGTCTCACCATTCCTGATTCGACTTTACGAATCATGCTCATGGAGTCACTGAGTATGAAAACACGAGAGTAGTTGTGAGATGCCAACCATTTCACCGCCTCCGTAATCGCCCGAAAAAATGGTTAGATGGCATAGCAGAATCCTGTCAAAGAACAAAAATAATAATCACCCAAGCCACCAGAACAGCGCAAAACAAAAACTGAAAACCACAACACTGGGCAACAACCCGGTAGCAGTGTGACGATACAAGAAGAACAAAGAATGAAGTGGTTTGGCCACTTAATAAGAATGCATCCAAACTCCACAGTATACCGATTCTTCTACAACAGAACATTAGGAAAGAAGGCGAGAGGAAGACCACAAAAAAGATGAATAGATTGGATAGGAGAATTCTGTCAAAGAAGAAAAATAACTATCACCCAAGCCACTAGAGCATCGCAAGACAAAAACAGAAAATCACGACACTGGGCAACAACCTGGTAACAGTGTGACGACAAAAGAAGAAGAAGATACATATTCTTATTGTTTTTCATTTGACATTATTTTCATCCTTGTTGGGCTCATATATTCGTCGCTAAACTCTGTTTTCAAAGGTTTGTAATTAATAATGTTTCATCTTGTTTTGTTGTGCGCTGCATGTTTTGGATCCATATAGAACTATGGACAATGAGCAAAGCGCAGTCACAAAAAATAACTACACGTGAAATGTGCTGCCTGCGAAAAGTTACCAACAACACCAGAAAAGACAGAGTCACCAACAACTTCTTAAGAAAGAAAGTTGACATAGAACCTTGCTTGAATTACATTGAGAAACAAAGAATGCCCCATTGTTAAGGCACCCACAAATTTTTATTTTCATTAACACTGTGATTAGTACGAAACTGTACTGTTTAATTTGAAAATACCACATAGAAGAAGTAGCTTTGGTTTGATTACGAGGAACGCTAATGTAAATTTTAGAAAAGTATTACAGAACACAAAATAATTACGTTTTAAAAAAATGTGAGATTTATTTTATTAATATTATTTTTTATTAGTATTAAAGCAAGTAATAGCAGTGTGAATGTAACTTCGTTGATTCTTCTTCTAGCTAAAACTCTAACGCATGACAAGAATCACAGATCTTAGTATGGGTATAATGTGAATTATTTTTTCCAAAATAATGACTGTCAAGAAAACCGGGACGAGTTGCAAGAAATGTTCCAAAAAAAGGACGTGTGGCAAGAAATATCTCGGATTCTCTGTGGCAACATTTTACAACCCTATGCAAAACAAATATAAAATATATATATTATTGAACAATGTCAATTTCAATGTTTCATTATGAACGATGAATTATTGAACTTAAAAATGTTAAGTGATAAGATGCAGTCATGTGTTCTGTTGGAAACGGGAATAAATTAGAGAGAGAGAAATGGGAAGAGAGAGAGAGAGAGAGAGAGAGAGAGTTGCATGGATTACTTCAGTGTAGAGCGGTAGGAAAAGACCATGAAATCATGACTTGCCCTATAAGAGTAGGTCGTAATGAATGCACGCGCCGCCGATGATATATTATTATAATAATTCGTTAAAAAAAAGCTTCGTACACAAAACTGATTGTAGCTACATTGAACCGAAACATTTATACAATCTGAAAATAGAAGTAACAATGACAGAGAAAGCACAAGAGATGAGGACAGATATGTGGAAGTGTTTGCTTTAACGAGGATTAAAAACTTGTAAAGCCGAAAACGAAAGTCAACGAATGGAAGACGGCAATTGTTTGCTGTTTCTTTCTACTTCCGTCGATGTGCACAGTACTTTGTAATCGAGTATAGTCGCTATTTATAATAATGGTCACAGTCATTCAATAGATGTTAATTGTTCTTGTAAATATAATTGAATTTGCTTGTACGATATCATAATAAAATAGTAACGATGCTTTTTATTATTTAGAATGCTTTCAAACTATACACTTTAAAAAGCGTTATTTAAGATTCATTAGTTTCTGGTTTGAGTTTACCCAGTCGACTCAAGTGTCACTGCTGTCACTCACTGAGTCTGTCAGTGAGTGAGTTTACAATTTTATATTTTATACTTAGTTTTTTGCTTGAATTAAAAATTAAACTAAAACTCTGACTCTAATAACTATTTCTTCGTCTTATCAGCTCTAATACTCTTTTGCATAACAGCGTCCGGATAGGAAGAGATTTCTAGTACGAGCTTTCGTGTGCGCTTCTTTCAATCATAAATAGTGTTTTTCACTGCTTCTGTCTGTTTTCAAGCTTTTGACGTATCCACTCAAAGAGTCAAATCCACATCGAACACTACTGATACGCCTCGTACTGCAGTGTAGACTGTAGTAGTAGCCAGTGTAAGTGTTTAGTTTAGTTTAGTCGTCGGATCACCATCACTGCACGTCGAACAAATTAGTCCATAAGTGCTCCGATCTCTCCCTCAGTATGTCCATCAGCGTGTGGCGACTAACGACACCGGTTCTTTGTTGGTTTACAATTCTTTGTCTGCCAGCATAGCGTTCTTGTCGAGCTACACCACACTTAACTTTGAGTTCTTGCAGTCTGGTTAGTGTTGTGGATTCACCGCTATTACGTGAATCATGTACACACCCTCTCTCCCTTAAGGAATTTATAATATCAGCCTGGTCCATTGCTCGTCCGCTTTGGACAGCAGCCATACCTGCAAGCCTATCCGAACGTTCATTCCCCTTACACCTGCATGCCCTGGCACAAAAATAAAACTGATCTTTGTCAGCTTAGATCTCCCCAGCGATTCTACAGTGTAAGTGTAGTAGCATTTACTGATTTAGCTGATGTAGTACTGAACTAATGAACTATATTATTATTTAACATAATTAAATTTACTTACACATTCTAAGAATGTGTAAGTAAATTTAATTATTTCTATTTCTGTAAGTTCTAACTAGTACTTCATTTATTAAATTAATAAATATTTATTTGTATAAAATTTATATTGCTATCATTTATAAATTATAGTTTAGCTACTAACGGAAACTAGTTCAACTTTGAAAATTTAACATAATATTTATTAAAAGTGAAACACGTACAAACAAAGTACTATAGTTTTACAAATACACTAGAAACAGTGACGATAAACACACGTTTCGACCACTTATATTTAATATTTAGTAACATTAAATTGAATTCTCATTGGCTGTTGGCACACTACACTCATTGTGACATATGACGACATGTCAATTTAGTTAAGTTAGTCAGTTCATCAACTCCAAAGAGACGGACACTTTACTTTATTTGTGCACTTTCGTTACTTACAAGTACCAATACTTATACTAAATAGTAGCTGTAGAAAATAATGAAATTACTTACCAGTTCACTAGTAAATATAGATCATGCATTCATGGTTCATTGTCATTTCTTTATGACTTTAGAATTAGCCTTCCATATTATAACATAGTATACATGGTTGTACTTTATATTCAATATGCTATTGACCATGATTGGGATTTTTCAATCCCTATTTACATCTTCTAAGATCAATCTAAAAGAGTAGAAAAGTAAAGGTGGCCGGCAGGATGTTCACCACATCACCTATCGTGTGTCCAATGGTCAGTGAAAAATACGGACCTAAATACTGTATTCCCTAATATATCTCATGTTATGGAAAAAGGCCCCTTTACCTATGTTAATAGAGACATTTCTACCATTATGGTAATGAGAGATACTCCTTATATCAGACCTTGATAACCATGTCAAAATATGAATCACTGCTCAATCTAAGCCACCAACTACGTACTGTTAGCTTGAGCTTTATACATGTTGCTACCCACATGTTCAGAGGTCTCTGTGGCTAAGTGATTCAGCCATCGTTCTGTGTTCTGAACGTGAAGGGTTCAAATTTGAACCGCTCTTTTCACGAGTGCATATTTTCCAGAGATCCTTAGAATTGTTGCCGGAGTTGCTTTGTGCAATACTCTGTACAGGTAGTGTGCCATTTCCTGGGAGAGGTACCAAGCCATATGGGGGTAAAACCCGATGCATTGAAGTCTTTTTCTTTGCGATCAGTTTCACATGCTCATCTAAAAATGTGAAGCCTCTATGAAGCTGCATGTCAGTAGGAGTTCCTTGTGAGTTCCCCATAGCTTGCTCTGTAAGCTTCATTCATGAGACCATGTTCTGTTGGTGTATGTATGCAATGAAGTAAATTCTTAGTTGTCAGATCATTTAGACATGTTACTAATAGTTCAATGAAAATCCAGTCCTTCGAAAGAAATGCTACAGAAAGATCCTACGAATACCATGGACAGAAAAAGGAAGAACACTGATTTCCTGAAAGAACTGAATGTTAAAGACAATTGACTGATAAACTATACAATACAGGAAAATTAGATTGGTCAAATCAAGCATCATGATGGCCTGGAGAGAACAATATTAGAGGGAAGGGTCCCCGGACACAGAGACAGACCAAGAAGAAGATGGCTACAAATCTTAAAGAAACCATGAATATGACCATCTGCAAAGTGGATGAACTAGCTAGAGACAAAGTGAATTTCAGATGCGCTGCAAAGAGAGCAACGTCCCATAAAGGACACACACCTTGATGATGACTAATAGTTCAAAACCAAATGATCATATCTCTAGAACTTAACTTAGCTTTTGGCCATAATGGAGTGGTACATAATTTCCCCCTTTCACATTAAAATTTTGACAAGCTGCTATCATTCAAGCATTCATTTTTGTAAATATTTACTAATATCCATTTTTTATCCAACAGGTTTGAAATACAGGCTACAAATATAATAAAATAGTTAGCCAGAGTAAAAGTTTCAAAAAGAACTCACTAACACATTTGTAATGGCTGCATCTGGTTCAAAAACATTTGATTCGGAATTTGACAGTGAATCTGAAAGCGAACTGACACTACCAGAATGTTTTGATTTAGTTTTTAAATTGCACCAAGACTTAGAAACAACAAATGAATCAACTTCCTCTGATCAAATTCAGGTAAATATTTGTATTAAAAAAACCGTATTTATAGCATATTTCTTGTTATAGATTTACTAGGAAGATTTTACGATGGGAAGTACAGTCTGTATGACTCTGTCAGATCACTTCCTTGCTATTATATAAAATGTGTGTGAAAATATTGTGGCATATCCTTTACAGGACTTTACCATCAACCACAGTAAACGAGTCATCAGTTTTCTAGGCACCACTTATACATTCAGTAATTTGCCATTGTTTTCTGAATGTTGAGGTCTATTTTTACAGTTCGTAAAAAATCCTCTGGAACAAACTTTCTTCCAAACTGCTCGTCACAGAGTTTGAACCAGGTATGCTTGGGTTGTGATCGAGCTCACTACTGCTTAAGCTACAGATGTCCACAACAAGTGTGTATTTGTCTGAAATCAATATATTGATGTCTTGATTTTTTGTTTATGTGGTATGTAACCATTGTCTTTTTTTAAAATTTCAGAAACGGCTAAGAGACGGCACTATTTTATGTGAAAGAGCTATCCGCATAGTTAATGAGCTAAATTTATTCAGTTTTAATGAAGAGATTGAGGAGGTATCCACAAACGAAGTTAGGTATGTTTCTCTTGTTATGTTATGTTGTTACAATGATATGCAACAGAGCATATATAATTTTTGTCGTACACTGTTTTCATTGCTTATAAACCAACTTCTTTTGCATTTGCCAGCTTTGAATTCAGGTGTAGTCTGGTATACTGCTTGTGACTGATTTTTGCGTGAAGGTCTGCTTACCTTATTATCAGTGTCCTTCACTATACTTCATTGCCTTCTCCGACTTCAGTAGTATTATATATAACCCAACTGATCCAATAAACTCTGACAAAAGCACAGACCTTAATATTCCAATACTGAATGGCTCACTGAATACATTAGAGCCACATGTACAAGAAATTTAAGATTGACGAGATGGAGGTCTGCCTCTGTGGTCAACCTCCACAAGACATTACATATATTGCAGTCATGCCCTACTTAAATAACCATAACACAGACTTCAGAGCACATCCTGCAGCCATGTCCATCATACATACACCAACAAAACATGACCTCATTAACGAGCTTAAAGAGCAAGCTATGGGGAACTCTTGAGGAACTCCAACTGACATGCAGCTTCATAGAGGCAACCCATCTCATGGTTTAGACAGGCATTCAAACCCAAACGCAAAGAAGAAGATATAACCTTGAGGCACCAAATATAGCCAGTCCACATATCAAAAGAAATCAAACTGTATGCTATGGCAGAGGACATGCTCAGCACTACAACCTTCATAGAGACCTCAGGTCTTCTATTGTAACGAATCACTGGCAGGAAGAACAAGATAGATCATCGGGCACAACAGCAATGAAATGAGTGTTTGGTACCAATCTGCCCCAAGATGGAGCCACTGGAAAACTCAACACATTTAGGAGATAAGCAACAAGCAATTGTAAATGTCACCAAAATGCTCCTAGAAAAGTTTCAAAATAACAAACTTGGTCATTTTGTGGTGACCATATCAGTCCTCACCGTTCAGAAAGCAATGGCAAACTACTGAACGTATAAGTGGTGCCTATAAATAAATCGACAACTTGTTTACTGTGGTTGGTGGTTCTGCAAAGGATATGCTACGATTTTCGATATCAGTCCTGGAAAGCCACACAAAAGAAACCACAAAATCAAATGAAGAAACAGACTCAACAGCTAAACGAGCATGCAGAAAACAACTAAATAACTTTCCTGTGGGTACCAGCTCACTGATATACCAGAAAATGAGAAAGACTGGCTAAGGAAGGAACATAGAACTTACAATCCAAACACCCATGTCCCTACCGGAGATCACAGCACATATAAAAGAAAAAAAAACAAGTTGTGGAGGCAACGAACCAACTGCAAACACCCACAAGACCCCATGAGCAGACTCAACAGAATACATCACACAACAATTTTCAGACTCTGAACAGAATACTGCTGGCTCAACCACTACATGCACAGAATAAAGCATGCTCATGCTGCACAATATACATGTCAGACTGAAAAACATTGTCTAGAGCACATCCAGAAGTCCTGTCCACTATACCTGCACCAGCGAAATGAAACATGGCTTCACGAAAAATCATATGGCTACGGGTAACCTCTGAGGAACTCTGACATGCAACTTTATTAGAGGCAACCCATCTCATGGTCTAGACTGAGCATATCTCTCTCTCTTGCGATTCCCTGAGCATATGAAACCGATCACTGAGAAGAATATCATTTTGATTTTCAATTTGATTATCATTTACTTTCATTGGAAATCAAATGACACCATAAATATGTGGTTAAAGTGATGGTATTAATGTTGTCACACAGGTACATGCTTCTTTCTGCTTTCCTGGCATACTTGTCTGGACTGAACACTCATTTACCAAGAATTATGGCAGTTAATAAATCAAAGGTAACATTTGAACTTTTCTGCTTCCACCAAATAAGATCATGCATTCTTGTCTTGTCTTATTCACATGTTCATTATTCATTAGAAAAGATTAAAAATAAAATTACTGCAAAAATATCTTCAAAATTACATCAGGGACCCTCGTCGGTGCTACTGAGTTTGTGCATTGCAGCTAAAATGAAATTGTGTATGAAATATGGTTGCAGTTAAACAGTTCAGTTCGTTTGTTGATAAAGGCCTTGTTGGTCGAAACGTTGCTGTATTTTGTCATTGTTTTTGTAATTTGTAAAACTACAGTACTTTGTGATTACATGTTTTGCCAATCAAATAGTTTTACTGCAGTCTCATATATATATATATATATATATATATATATATATATATATATAATGCATTGCAGCTGAGATCTTCCTGTGTAAGAAAGAGATCGG